>BNST01000560.1:0-437610 GCA_019650275.1 Xylocarpus granatum | reverse complement strand
TGTCCCGAGGATTGCAAAATGAACCTAATGCTTCTGGTCCGCCCACATGCATGTTTTGGTGACGACTACCTCAACACTAAACCCTAAAATCCCTAAACCCTAAAACCTCATCCCTAAATCCTAAGCCCTAAACCCTAAGCTTTCTAATTGGCCTCATATGATCATCGACCAATTTTTGGCTTGTCATCGAAAAAAGCACGGTGTTTACTTAATCATTAAGCAACTTTTCTTTTTCCGCCGAAACTTCATTTGGCTTCTTATAATCGCGGAGCATCTTTTCACTTGTCATCGAAAAAAGTTTTTGTGTTTACTTAATAATTAAGCACCTTTTTTTTTCACCAAAACGTAATTGGGCTTCTTGTAATCTTGAAGCATCTTTTAACTTGTTATAAAATGAAGTTTTGTGTTTACTTAATCATTAAGTAACTTTTGTTTTTCCGTCCAAACGTAATTTGGCTTCATATAATCATGGAGCAACTTTTAACTTTCATTAAAAGAAGCTTTGTGTTTACTTAACCATTAAGTAACTTTTTTTTGTCCGCCGAAAGTTAAATTACTTCCTTTAATCATGAAACATCTTTGTGAGGCTTAGTGTCTCCCACTTTGAATATTTTTGTTTTGAGCAATTATAATGATCCAAATAATTAGAAACTAAAAGGATCATCACCGGTAAATAGGTCATACTCAATGTAGAAGTCTTTGGATTATTCATCAACATCATCTTCCATCTTCTTCACAAGTTCTTCCAATATTTATTCATAACTTTTTTTTCTCACGAAACCCTAAACCCTAAAACCCTAAATCTAAACCCTCAACACTAAACCCTAAAATCCTAAACCCTAAACCTCATCCCTAAATCCTAAGCCCTAAACCCTAAGCTTTCTAATTGGCCTCATATGATCACGACCAATTTTTGGCTTGTCATCGAAAAAAGCACGGTGTTTACTTAATCATTAAGCAACTTTTCTTTTTCCGCGAAACTTCATTTGGCTTCTTATAATCGCGGAGCATCTTTTCACTTGTCATCGAAAAAAGTTTTGTGTTTACTTAATAATTAAGCACCTTTTTTTTTCACCAAAACGTAATTGGGCTTCTTGTAATCTTGAAGCATCTTTTAACTTGTTATAAAATGAAGTTTTGTGTTTACTTAATCATTAAGTAACTTTTGTTTTTCCGTCCAAACGTAATTTGGCTTCATATAATCATGGAGCAACTTTTAACTTATCATTAAAAGAAGCTTTGTGTTTACTTAACCATTAAGTAACTTTTTTTTGTCCGCCGAAAGTTAAATTACTTTCTTTAATCATGAAACATCTTTGTGAGGCTTAGTGTCTCCCACTTTGAATATTTTTGTTTTGAGCAATTATAATGATCCAAATAATTAGAAACTAAAAGGATCATCACCGGTAAATAGGTCATACTCAATGTAGAAGTCTTTGGATTATTCATCAACATCATCTTCCATCTTCTTCACAAGTTCTTCCAATATTTATTCATAACTTTTTTTTCTCACGAAACCCTAAACCCTAAAACCCTAAATCTAAACCCTCAACACTAAACCCTAAAACCTAAACCCTAAACCTCATCCCTAAATCCTAAGCCCTAAACCCTAAGCTTTCTAATTGTGCCTCATATGATCACGACCAATTTTTGGCTTGTCATCGAAAAAAGCACGGTGTTTACTTAATCATTAAGCAACTTTTCTTTTTCTGCCGAAACTTCATTTGGCTTCTTCTAATCGCGGAGCATCTTTTCACTTGTCATCGAAAAAAGTTTTGTGTTTACTTAATAATTAAGCACCTTTTTTTTTCACCAAAACGTAATTGGGCTTCTTGTAATCTTGAAGCATCTTTTAACTTGTTATAAAAGAAGTTTTGTGTTTACTTAATCATTAAGTAACTTTTCTTTTCTCCGTCCAAACGTAATTTGGCTTCATATAATCATGGAGCAACTTTTAACTTATCATTAAAAGAAGCTTTGTGTTTACTTAACTATTAAGTAACTTTTTTTTGTCCGCCGACAGTTAAATTACTTTCTTCAATCATGAAACATCTTTGTGAGCGCTTAGTGTCTCCCACATTGAATATTTTTGTTTTGAGCAATTATAATGATCCAAATAATTAGAAACTAAAAGGATCATCACCGGTAAATAGGGTCATACTCAATGTAGAAGTGTTTGGATTGATTCATCAACATCATCTTCCATCTTCTTCACAAAGTTCTTCCAATATTTTTCATAACTTTTTTTCTCACGAAACCCTAAACCCTAAAACCCTAAATCTAAACCCTCAACACTAAACCCTAAAATCCTAAACCCTAAAACCTAAACCCTAAATCCTAAGCCCTAAACCCTAAGCTTTCTAATTGGCCTCATATGATCATAGACCAATTTTTGGCTTGTCATCGAAAAAAGCATGGTGTTTACTTAATCATTAAGCAACTTTTCTTTTTCCGCCGAAACTATCATTTGGCTTCTTCATAATCGCGGAGCATCTTTTCACTTGTCATCGAAAAAAGTTTTTGTGTTTACTTAATAATTAAGCAACTTTTTTTTTCACCAAAACGTAATTGGGCTTCTTGTAATCTTGAAGCATCTTTTAACTTGTTATAAAAGAAGTTTTGTGTTTACTTAATCATTAAGTAACTTTTCTTTCACGCCAAAACGTAATTTGGCTTCATATAATCATGGAGCAACTTTTAACTTATCATTAAAAGAAGCTTTGTGTTTACTTAACCATTAAGTAACTTTTTTTTGTCCGCCGACAGTTAAATTACTTTCTGTAATCATGAAACATCTTTGTGAGGCTTAGTGTCTCCCACTTTGAATATTTTTGTTTTGAGCAATTATAATGATCCAATAATTAGAAACTAAAAGGATCATCACCGGTAAATGGGTCATACTCAATGTAGAAGTCTTTGGATTATTCATCATCATCATCTTCCATCTTCTTCACAAGTTCTTCCAATATTTTTTCATAACTTTTTTTTCTTACGAAACCCTAAACCCTAAAAACCCTAAAACTAAACCCTCAACCTAAACCCTAAAATCCTAAACCCTAAAACCATCCCTAAATCCTAAGCCCTAAACCCTAAGCTTTCTAATTTGGCCTCATATGATCATCACCAATTTTTGGCTTGTCATCAAAAAAAGCATGTGTTTACTTAATCATTAAGCAACTTTTCCGCCAAAACTTAATTTGGCTTCTTATAATCGTGGAGCATCTTTTCACTTGTCATCGAAAAAAGCTTTGTGTTTACTTAATAATTAAGCAACCTTTTTTTTCCACCAAAACGTAATTGGGCTTCTTGTAATCTTGAAGCATCTTTTAACTTGTTATAAAAGAAGTTTTGTGTTTACTTAATCATTAAGTAACTTTTCTTTTCCCGCCAAACGTAATTTGGCTTCATATAATCATGGAGCATCTTTTAACTTATCATTAAAGAAGCTTTGTGTTTACTTAATCATTAAGTAACTTTTTTTTGTCCGCCGAAAGTTACATTACTTTCTGTAATCATGAAACATCTTTGTGAGGCTTAGTGTCTCCCACTTTGAATATTTTCTGTTTTGAGCAATTATTATGATCCAAATAATTAGAAACTAAAAGGATCATCACGGTAAATAGGTCATACTCAACGTAGAAGTCTTTGGATTATTCATCACATCATCTTCCATCTTCTTCACAAGTTCTTCCAATATTTTTTCATAACTTTTTTTCTTACGAAACCCTAAACCCTAAAAACCCTAAATCTAAACCCTACAACACTAAACCCTAAAATCCTAAACATTAAAACCTCAACCCTAAACCCTAAGCTTTCTAATTTGTGCCTGCATATGATCGTAGACGCAATTCTTGACTTGTCATCGAAAAAAGCATTTGTGTTTACTTAATAATTAAGCAACTTTTTTTTACACCAAAACGTAATTTGGCTTCTTATAATCATGGAGCATCTTTTAACTTATCATTAAAAGAAGCTTTGTGTTTACTTAACCATTAAGTAACTTTTTTTTGTCCAGCGATAGTTAAATTACTTTCTATAATCATAAAACATTTTTGTGAGGCTTAGTGTCTCCCACTTGGAATAGTTTTTGTTTGAGCAATTATTACGATCCAAATAATTAGAAACTAAAAGGATCATCACCGGTAAATGGGTCATACTCAATGTAGAAGTCTTTGGATGATTCATCATCATCATCTTCCATCTTCTTCACAAGTTCGTCCAATATTTTCTCATAACTTTTTTTTCTACGAAACCCTAAACCCTAAAAACCCTAAATCTAAAACGCTCAACACTAAACCCTAAAACCATCGCCCTGAATCCTAAACCCTAAACCCTAAACCCTAAGCATTCTAATTTGGCTTCAGATGATCATATACTAATATTTGACTTGTCATCGAAAAAGCATTGTATTTACTTAATCATTAAGCAACATTTCTTTTTCCGCCAAAAACTTAATTTAGCTTCTTATAATCATGGAGCATCTTTTAACTTATCATTAAAATAAGCTTTGTGTTTACTTAACCATTAAGTAACTGTTTTTTTTCACTGAAAATTACATTACTTTATGCAATGATGAAACATTCGTTATAAGGACTATACTCTAAACCAAAAAAACCCTAAAAACCCTCAATCTAAACCCTAAAACTTTAAACTCTTAAAAACCTTAACACTAACCCAAAACCCATAAGCTTTCTAATTTAGCGTCATATGATCATAGAGCAATTTTTGACTTGTTATTGAAAAAAACTTCGTGTTTACTTAATCATTAAGCAACTTCTCTTTTTCCACCGAAATATAATTTTGCTTCTTATAATTGTGCAACATCTTTTAACTTGCACATCGAAAGAAGCATTTCGTTTACCTAGCCATTAAGTAACTTTTTTTTCCGCCAAAAGTTGTATTACTTCTTGTAATGATGAAACATCTTTGTGAGGTCTAGTGTCTTCCACTTTTAATAGTTTCTGTTTGAAATGATTATGATGCAAATAATTAGAAACTAAAAGGATTATCACCAGTAAATGGGTCATACTTAGCGTAGAAGTCTGTGGATGATTCTACATCATCATCTTGCATCTTCTTCACAAGTTCTTCAAATATTTTTTCATAAATTTTTTTTCTTACGAAACCCTAAAACCCTAAACCTTAAACCTTAAACTCTAAACCCTAAAATTGTAAACCCTAAAAACTCTAAACCGTAAACCCTAAATTCTAAAACCCCAAACCCTAAACAAACAACCGACTAGAGACAAATATAAAGCAACAGGCGAAAGGATTCGTAATGTATTGGCTTGCTGAAAATGCAAGTGTTGATAATGATAAATGGCTTTCCACCGTGATAATGATAAGCTATTTGCCGAGTTACACCATAGAAGGTGTATTCTCGACTCCATTACAAGGTTCACTTGCACCACTTTCTTCTCTTTCTACTGTACCATTCCCCCCTCTTTCTACTGAAACTTGAAAGCCGCAAAGAACATAGTCCCTCAAATAAGTCGAATGAACATAAGTGAGTTAGTCAAGACTTCTCTGTTTTAGCGAGATGGAAACTCAGACAAAGATAGAGAGGAATCAAAGACTAAGAAAAACAAGCGTGAAAGACAGACTAGCTACTTGATAGTCCAATTTTCCCACACCAGTATGACAGTCGGAAATGAGAAACAAAAGAAGCCGAGCCAAGCCTTAAACCCTCAACCCTAAACATTTTACATACAACACGAAGATTCTCATTTTGTTGCTTTGTCGATTGAATCCACCTTTTTCTCATTCTATTTTCTCACCATTAATTTTTTTACACAATTATTATGATTTTTGTTGATTCCATTCCATGCAAGGTCACCCCGCTGTCACATCTAATGAATGAAGGTGGCTCCAAACTGGGTCACCCTAAATCCTAAATGCCAAACAAATACATAAGGAGTGCTTGAAGCAAAAATATAAAAGAAAAGTAATATTTTGTAGGCTAGACAAACATATAGTCTTAAAGCAGATTAAGTATTTGTAGAATGTAAATTTAAAAAAATTAAATAAACTTAGCAAAAAGAAAATAGCAACTACAACGATGAACAATTTTCGATCATCATTAACATACTTTATATAAGTTTGAAAAGCCTCTGAAGGAAAACAATGGCATGAAGGAATCAGATTTTCATTACTAGTGTTGTAAACCAATGTTTTGTTAGAAATTTAAGGTTTTCTGTTTTGTTTAATGCCACAAGAGGGAAAAATTAGTGCAAAAAGAAAGTATGCACCAATTCAGTATTCTAAGGTTTAGTAGAAGGTTTGATAACATTTATTATATAATTATGTTTTATCATCTTTTTTGAGTTAATATGTTAGATTAATAATTTTTGATAAATTAATAAAATAATACTTTAGTGAAAACGTTTATATAACTCTATAATTTTATTCATATCATAAATTAATAATTTGTTAAAATTACAAATTGTGTTCATTAAACTGTTAATAGAAGTTTAATTAAATAGTATAATTCATAATGCCCTCTTAGGATTATAATTAGATTCATTCCTTACATTATTTTATTAACTTAAACAGTTTATTAAGCATCCTATAATTTAACAAATACTTTTATAATAATTTAACAAATAATTAATGATTTGCCATATTTTACAAAAAACTTAATTATTGAATTAGAAAACCATAAACCCTAAGTCCTAAACCCTAAACTCTCAACCCTAAAAAAACACGAACCCTAAACCTCCAAACCCCAAAACCTCTAAACCCTAAACGCCTTAAACCTGAAATCCCAAACCCGAAACCTCAAATCGTAAACCCCAAACCCAAAAAAAACCCTAAGTGTTAATCCCTAAGCCCTAAAAAACCCTAAACCTGATTTTCAACAACACCTTGATTTCTATTTTGTTCCCTAGCAGCAACATCATAAATTCTAGCAATTCTCTAATTTTTGCCTATGTCTCAAAATTAATTTCTAACTAAAATAGATAGAAAATGAACAAATAAAAATGAGATAAATTCATAGCATATAACTATGCATTAAGGACACTTAACCTAAAGATTTAGCAAGCTGCTAGGTGCCAACAATTAATTTAATTAAATGTTTAAAGAATCTTAAATCACGCTTTGATATCTTAAACCTTAAGTGTCAAACCCTAAACCCTTAACCATATCGTAAAAAAATTCTAACCCCTAAATCCCAAACACTAATCACTATAAACACTTTAAACATCAAAACACTAAACCCTAATTCCCTCGCCCTAAAATTCTAAATATTTGCCCTTGAAATATCCAACCTTTATACCCAAACCCTGAACTAATATTTTATTTTTTTAGTAATTTTAATTAACTAATGTAATATATTATTAATGTAATACGATTATTTTTAATTGACTAATAATTTATAAAATATTAATAGAATATTATTTTCTATAGTTTTATTTTTATTATAAATTAATTCATCATCATTAATGTTTTCTTTATATTTTGTGGTCATTTTAATCGTAAATATTTTTTATATGTTTCACAGGCATACTAATCTATAATTTTACTTTATAGGCTTGCATTTTTAGTAATTCACATATCTAATCCAAATTATTTGATAATTTTAATTTTATTTCTTTAATTCTTTTAAAGACAAACTAACTATCTAATAAAATAAGAAAAAAAATATTGTTAGTTACAGTTGTAATATAATTTTACATATATTATTAAAGCTAAATGTACTTTTAGTAAAAAAAAATGATGTTTATATTCAATTGAATTTATGAATCTATTAAAATTAAGTGATGTATTTCAAATATATATTTCTAATATTTTTATACATAAATACATGCCTTGTTCATTAATTATTTATATTTGCACAGAGTTAATTATATTTATTTAAATATTAGGTATTTTTGTAATTAAAAAAAGTTAATTTTTTTTTAAAATCAACTTTAGAATAAAAGAAAATTGAATTCTGCAAATTTTTAAATTTTAAAAATTAAAAATTATTTATGTCAAAATTATTTTATTTATTTATAATTTTGCCAAATATTTATTGTAAAAGTTGTTTTTTGCCATAAATAATTTTTAATTACAAATAAATAAAATAAAAATCATCCCTTTTTATTCTTTTTTGTCTTTACTTTTTTGGGTTCTTCTTTTTTTATTTTTTTTTCCCAATTTTAAAAATATACAAGCTCTAAATTATAATCCCTCGAAACCCTGTACCCAAAATTATAAATTCTGAAATCGCAAACCTCAAACAAACGTTTTAAAATTATATTCATCAAAATTCTAATACGTATACTTAAAACTAGGAAGAATTACTTCAAATCTCAACCTCATACTGTGCTAAATCATATGGATCTTGGTCAATTGTCTCTAACGCATTTTTTCGTGCACGTTCGCCGTGAAATTAAAAGAAACATATAAAAGGCTTTAAAAATACCTAAGCTTTGACCGTTCTTAGTAACAACAAAACATAAACTCGAACATTATTCCCCTGAAATCCCTTGACAACCAGTGAAAGAAAAAAATATATATTTTTGAGCTCTTAATTCTGAACCCAGAATTTCAATACAATGCCCATCCCGGCTTCATCGAATTTGATTCTAGGTAAGGTATTGTAATATCTGAAGCTAGCTCGAACAAATTAAGCTGCTCGAATAGTTTCTTGACTAAGTCACCAACTACAAAGGAAAGAGCCGAGGTCGTAAGTCCAATGGTTGCATAGTACAATATAGTTGTGAAGTAAGATTTGGGCGGATTCTGAATGCGAGCCTTCCCAACAGCAAGTAAAATGATGCATGCAAGAGAGGAACTCACAACAGCAACAATCTTCAGATCTCTATTGTCACTCTTGCGGAATGAGAAACCATAAATAACGGGAGGCAATATGCCAAAAATGAGATACGATAATACAACTACCGTTGCATGAAGTGCAAAATTCTCTCTCCGTCCAAGTAGTTGCTGGTAACGGTCTTCTTGTTGATTCATGTCAGTGGGAGTCCCTCCAGAATGATTGTTTTTCAGGTCTCTAACCTGTAAAATTGCAACAAAAGATTAAATTACTATAAAGTAGAACAATTGTAAATTAAACAACTTTCCATTTTCCCATTTTACAGCATGGTAAACATTATATCTGAAAATAGACTCATAATTTATAGGGCTGACTAAAACTGTTTCTATATCCAATAGATGTCAACCAAATTATAAGATGTGCTCAGAAAATTTCAACTTTCCCATGATAAATATACCTGTCAACAAAACAAGTTCTACTAATAATATTCAGTGAAACACCTTAATTTTGTGAAATGCTAACAAGAGAAAACACAACAGCCCTAACTTATTTAATCCAATAGGGATGAATGGAATTTAAGATGAGAACTTTTCAATGTCTATCAAACGCCCCCAGTATTGTAACGAGGATGATGAATAAGTTGCTTCAGCTTGATTATGACAAGGGGCTGTTTTTTTCTCGTTAATTTTGACAGCATTCTAATTGATAATGTGATAGATGAAAATTCATGCACAGTACAATGGAAGGACTGTCTAAATTAAATTAACAGAAACACCCCTATAGACCTCAGTCCTTTTTTTCCCTAGCTTCCTTCTAGAACTGGATTATATAGCTTTTTACCAATTCAACTTGGCAATCATGTCAGTAAATAATTAAAAGCCATATTGGGCTAGTTTATATCCAGACTAGACCACAACTAATGGCTGAGCAATGGAGGTCTATAGAGAGCTATAAAAATAGTAAATTCTAAAAACAACTAATACAAACCAACTGCAACACCGCAGCAAAAGACAGACATCTAAGAATGTGTTTGCAATCATGGTGCATAGCTACACCCACAAAGAGCGGCCCACTTGAAGAATAGGAATCAATAGTGGATGATTTCATGAAAATCTGAAAACTGGGTCTATGATTGCTGGCGCTGTTACTATTAATGTGTGTGGTTTCTGAATTTCACTGAATGTTTTTATTCCTAGCCATTCAAGAATCAAGACTGCACTATGAGTTATTATCCAGATGACATACCAAGTATACAATTACACTCTTTTAGTTGTGTTGAGCAAATTGAAGAAGGAACGCAGCACAAAAAGATTTTTCCAAGTATCAGTTAGCAAGTGCATTATTGAGTAGTAGTGATGTGGATATCACTCACATTATGAAAAATGATGAAAAGTCCACCCATCAAATTTGCCAATCCCATAGCTAAAATATCCACTGCATTATTGAAGATCAACAGAGTAAAATGTTAAAAAGAAAAAATAAACCTACATTCAAACAAAGAACAGACATCAACAACTCATTCCTTGAAATAGGGCCATCAGTATGTGTAAATTCATGCATTGAAGTTCTAAAGTACCACTAGAAATTAGTAAAGTATACTTGGACACATATAAGTATGATATATCATAGCTTCCAGCAGAATTTTTTTTTATACTGAAAAAAAAACATCTATTGTAATGCAATTAATCAAAGTCATCACAGCTAAACTTCTCTCTACTAATACTAAAAGAAAATTTAATTTTGGCAACAATTATGTCATTTTTTGACATGTTCGCCCAAAGTTTATTTCTGGTAAAAACAACTATGATCTACCTTGGGATAAAATTTTGCTTAGGTTTCGCCTTGCTATTGATTGGAAAAAATAAAAAGAATAAATTAAAATTGATTACATAAATTTCATTCTTGTAATCAATGACAAATTGATACAGCAGTTACCAAGAAAAAAACACTTACATGTGGCAGCACCAGCAGCTGCTGCAGAAGACACAATGCCTAAACTTGTAATAGATTCAAGTAAACCACCATACACAACACCTTTTAAAATATCCCATTGAAGCCCTTCACTTGTGACAACAGCTGTGTTCTGGCCAACATTTATCTCAGTCTGTGATGAAATTCCTGCATGCACAGAAATATCAACATTTGGTGCCCTCTGAGATGACGTGGGTTGAACGGTTGGTGTTTGAATGATCACAGTCAAATCATTCCCTATATCAAATAATTACGCACAACAAAACAACAAATAAGGTTTTTGAGAACCATACTATGAAGAAGGTAAGAATAATGAAATGCATTGATATAAGCATAAAACTACAGGAGCCACTAATATACATCCCCTATATCTTACATCTTTTAATGCAAAATTTAAAATACAAACAAAAAACTTAAAATTATTAATAAAAAATTAAAAATTGTGAATGTAAAGTACATGAGATGTATTGTAGAGAATCCCAAAAACTGCTAATATATGTATTTAAAGATGGCACAAAATTTGTGCAAGCATTAGCATTGTAAGAGACAAGAGGAATTCTAGAAGATCGCACTGGAATTTTTACTCCATCAGAGATGCTAATAGAAAACATTCAACATATTAATTTCTGATACTATATTGGCACAATTTAAAGGAGTCCCCTTTGCAAACTAGTTTCTACAAAGACCAAGTAGTAATATCTGCCAAATCCAAATATATTTTTTCTGTATAACATAGATATAAAGAAAACATCCAGTCCTCGCATTATTTAGATGTGATAATATTCATGGAAATGCAAACCACAGTATTTTCGATTTTCTCAACAATTCAGGAAAATCTTAGGAATGCCATGGTTTTGCATCATAAAATAATTTGTATGCATTATCACTCTGCATCAACTTTCAGTACAAATCTAACACAAGTACTCTGTTGCAAGGAGGTGACCAGAGAGATCATACAAACTTGAAGCAAGCAAGGAGTTGAACCAGAGACATCATACAAACTTGAAGCAGGCAAAGTTATATATTAACACTAAAATATCATATACAAAAATTGTTCCTCAGATGTTCAAAAAACTAACACAATAATGTAGAAAAAAGAACATATAATTACACTGAGAGCAAGTTTTCAGCGACCACGTTTGCATAACTGACATTTGAGTAACTTGAGAGTACCTTCCAAATTTAGAAACTTAAGGCTTTTGAGGGAATATGACAAAAGGGGTCAGGGAAAACCATTATCAACCTAAGCAAACCCAGTACATGAGAAGATAAACTTGGAAACTCTAATAAAGTGAATTAAGAAACACTTGATAAATAGCAACAGAAGGTAGCAAACTACATCATATCACACAACAGTAGTCCCAAAAGCAAGACAACCAATTAAAATGAATCACAGTGAACAAGCATCGGAATAAGGGGAGTCAGGGCAGGCTTGGTGTGGCATATAAATGCACCATATGATACTAAATTATACAATCCACATGTTTGGTAGCACTTTTTGGGTTGTATTGTATTGGATAAATTTATACAAGGTACAACCGTCTCATTCACTTGCATAGTATAAAATTATCCCATTGGAAAGATTGGAATTAGTTTGTATTATATGGTATTAGCACAAAATATTTTATCCTAAATAAAAACAACACCAATAGTTTATGTAAATTGTATAAATCCAGGTAAACATTATCATTAAACATAAAATAATTATACAAATCATATAATTTCAAGTCAGTTCTATAATTATATAAACCAACAATGAAGTCTGGCAGAAACATTGTCAGCCATTGCCAGATTTTAGCCATTAATAGCCAGATTTTGTCACCAGTAGCAATATACCTACGAGGAAGATACAATCTGCCCAGTTGAACCATCATCATTGGTCATTGGTGCCCAATTTGACCACAAGCATTGGATGAACTCTGTTATCCAAACATCCATCCAATGCATGTTAACAAACCATACACTGGTGACTAATATGCAACATTTAAGCAATGACTGACCACACAACAACAATCCCAAAAGCATATTCTTGAAAAACCAATTAACATGAACAAGCAAACTAGCACACCAATTAGGAGATCACATGTGCACATAAACATTTAAGGCTCCATGTTCAGAAATGAACCAAGTATGAGAGAAACTCTCAATTAAACCTTATATGCAATGACTATCAGTTCAAATTGTACAGGAAACACAGACGTATAAATCTAAAATAACAAAAAGTCAACAAAACACTATGCCACTTGTATATGAAAGTTATGACTTCAAAATTACCAAAATCAGATTTAAATGGCACCCACAAAAGTTCACAGGAAAATCAACAAAATGAGATGTCTATGGCAGTTGGCAAATTGCAGCTAACATGAGATGATAAACTCTTAATTTTCTCAAGGTAACTCTGAAAAAATTATTTTCCCTATCCTTGAGGGACTTAAGGCTCATACCTTTTAGGCTTTTACTAGTGACCTCTCAAAAATCTGTGCATACCTGAGTTGTTTTTGCCCACTGTATTATCCAATTTCACCCCAACATCACCCAATATACCATTTAAAGGTATATGTTCTTCTGTTGAAAAAGTTGGAGCACCTTTTTGAGTTTCCTGAGGTCTAATTGTCATAGTGTTTACCAGTCCATCACTGGTAGAAGATTCATGTTGAGATGAAGCAGCTTGAATAGATAAGTCAAAACCATTATGATCCACAAGTGTCTTATTCCTCGTCGGAACACTGGTCTCATGGTCTATTCCCAGCAGTGGCTTCTCAAGAGATCTCAACAAATTCAGCGACTCCAATCCACCCTGCTGAGACATAATGTAGTCATCGTTTGCAGGGGCTCTAATTCCATCAACTTCAGAATCTCGCAGGGCTCTGTTACCTGCAACAAGATATCATGCCAAACATTTCATAATATAGTTTATCATCTCAGCTTAGATGGCATTTGACATGTCTCATGTTATCATTTTTTCAAAAAAAAACATATTTTTAGAAACGCTCCAGATAAAGAAACAAGCATACAACTAACATCCACTGGTTTCACGGTTTTTTTTTCAGATAAAGAACTTGTAGCCAGATATGCAAACACAAATTGATTAGTAGACAAGCATGTTCCAGTTTCCAAAAATATATAGTATGCCATTCCAGTGATACAATCAATCAGGGAAAGTTAGTTTGCGTACCAAATTGAAGGAAATTAATAAGTAAATCTTTGGAGAAAAATAGCTTTAGAAACCAAGGATTGCTACAATTTAGTCTAGTAAGTCCACTTGTAACCATCAAATCCTGTTCTTTTCCTTCATCAGTTTCGTTTTGAATATAAAACTTCTCAACCAAACGAAGTTGCATTTTGATGCCAATATTTTTCTGCCAACAAGAGATCTTAAAAGTGACCTTTGGTCACTTAAGAAATCCATAAGCACTGATAATGTAATTCCATGTCAACATAAAAGGTCAACAAAGTGACCACTTGAAAATTTTGTCAATGCAAAATGACCATGCATTTGTAATTCTCAATGTCACATATTTGAAAGATTAAGTAGAAGCAAACTACACAAACTATTTCTCATGCAAATGATCGTGAATACCATGAATTGACATTTCAATGAAAGTAGTACCTTGAACAATAGCTGGTTTCCCATTATCTGATGCAAAAAACGAGAAGAACCAATTTTTCTTGGATGGTGGTAGATTTTGAACATCTTCCATTTCTCCAGTGTCATTGCTGTCACTGGAAAAGCGAAATAGTTTAATACCATTGCCTGCATAACATAACGACATAGTTAAAGCTATGCCCTTAAGAAGACATTTGTCAACGCAGAATTTCTAAGATCTAAATAGCTATGAGACCACTGCCATAATTCGGCATATGTCACACACGTTATCATTTGCATGTGATCAGTGCATATTAATTTTTAATTCTGCATTTATTTGGTGAATCATACTTGAGATTGGTACAAATTACCTACTTATGCTCTAACTGACAGTTTCCTTAAACATTTATTCCCACAACTAGTAAAAGGATAACAAAAACTGTTGCAAGTGAGAGTTTTAGACAAACAAGTTCAAATTTATTTCCACTATTACTAGGAAAAGGCTACCAACAATTGTTATTATTTTTTGTTGTTTTGTATATTCTTGAGCTGGCGATAAACACTTGATGATCAATTTCCATATTGGTTAAAGTACATCCATATACTGCCTACATTACTATGAATCACCATTAGATGGGAAAATAAAGAAAGTTGCCCAAATTTAAAAAGATGAATACAATTTATTTTCAATTGAGTATCACCCCATGTCCCCACCAAGATTACTGTGATCTGCAAAATGAATATAATACTAATTTCAAAAAAATACCAGGCGAGAAAAGACCATGGAAGAACATTGTACATTACTGTAAAACAATACAATTCTATTTAAACCTTACCACAAATAAACTAGAACAGCTCAAGTTTAGCACATGCTGAAGACAGAATCAGGCATTTGGTTCACCTAACAGTTTAAGTTCACTAATTTGCAGAAGTCTTGAATTATGGATCAAAAAAGTTTGGCCGATGAAATAAATATATTTCCAAGAGAAAGAAACATAAAATTAGATGCTTTTAAGTAAAATAACTACCTGAAAATTAATGAAAGCCAGAAGCATGGGAACCATACCAAGAACAAAGCTTGAGTTAATATATGATTATGTCATCAGCAATTATCTTAGAAGGCATAAATTGTACTTAAAGAAACAGAAAATAACAGAGATAACCAAAACAAGTTCGGTTCATAAACTCAATTCCAGTGATATCTGTTACGATGCTTTAACGAAAAATAAAATGATTAAAGTCAAGTGTTAGTTTTATGTAGAGCATAAATGAAAAGGTACCTGTAGGGATGAAAAGGCTGAAGCATGACAAACATCTGAATATATCTGGCTGTCTATCAAGATTCTCATCATCAGCTGCAGGCATAGAGCTATCATGTTGATCATTGCCCGCATTCACTGTACCACGAGCCGGTGCAGGGCCTGTCTCAGATTTATCATGTTTTGGTTTATGGCGAATTTTTGGAACTTTCGGCTTTTTTCTAAGTAGGATAACCCTTCTGGTTATACAAGAATGACAATTAGGACAGTACAATTCGTGCGTACTTTGCTTCTCTAATACCTTCTCAACGTCAAATTCAGCAAATTCTCCGCCATTCTCTTGAATTAAGCCAACATCTGCATCGACTCCAATTTTATTGTCAAGATGATCGAAATTTGTACTTTTTTCTTCACATTTTTCTTTCACTGGCGATGGACTCAAATAAGGAAGGATTTCACCCCCTGAATCCTTCTGATGATGATGGTTGATTTCAGCGCTTAAAACTCCATGAATGTCAAACTCCATTGCCTTATTATGCAGTTCCTCATCTTTGGAATATGTCTCAAGAGCAGAAGAATCAAGACCAGTATGTTGCATTCCAGAAACTTCACCAGCAGATTCATTTCCTGAGAGCCCTGCAGTGGAGAAGCACTTTATGATCAAACTGTCAAAAAAAAATATTACAAATGCATATCAAAAAGTTTCATATGCGGTTGGAAGAATGACGGATTATAACAAATTGGCTAAACTTATTATTATACCAAATGCAGTAGAGAAACATTTTATGATCAAACTGTAAGACAAAATATTACAAACTCATAGCCAAAAGTTTTACGTGCAGTTGGAAGAATGACGGATTATAACAAATCTGCTAAACTAACAATATCAAAATGAATGTTAGTAATCATCCCAGACTTGATTGATAAATAGATCAGCGGTCTTCCAAAAATAAATCAAAATTAGTTTCACGAATTTAACACAACCAAGGACAAAATAACTGTTATGGATATTACTTTAACATAGACATGATCTGAAATACATTCTCCATGAAGAAGCCACATTAAACTACTACAGTGATCCTTTTACACTGCATTTTGCTTGAACGAAGCTGCTATCATTCCTTGAAGAAATATTGGCAGTGGCTGAACTTTACATGGTCACTGCAGATTTATGGTTTTGATAAGTATGTGCCGGTAACTCTTAGATTCTGAACATGAACAACCCAAGGACTTCCTACATGGTAGTACCAGTTACAATGGCGACATTTCCATATTCCTTCAGTCACAGAGAAGACAAAGAAATGGTAATGAAATAAAACACTAGAATCCAGCAGAAAATTTCATATGCAAACCAGAAAAGAAGAGGGAGGGAAATTGCGGGTTCAAATGATTTTGCTTGCCAAGGCATTTATGAAGGGAATTTGAAATGTAAACCGATTAAGAAGATAAAAAATAAATAAATATTAAAAAAAAAGGAGGGAAATTGCCGGTTCAAATGATTTTGCTTGCTGATGATTTTGCTTGCTGACAAGACAATGCATTAATCTCACAGATATAGAATAAATCCTGGTGTCAAATCAAAATGGTGGGTACCAACGGGTGGATTACTATCGAAGTATACGCTACTCTTGTGCAAACCGGAAAACAGCAGAAAAGAAGGAAGGGAAATTGCGGGTTCAAAAGATGCTGCTTATAGACATGACAAGGCTTAATGATGCCAGTATAGCACAGATATAGATTAAATCTTTGAGTCAAATCAAATAAAAATGGTGGGTATGGAACGGGGCGGATGGATAACCTTGGTTACTATCGAAGTAAATGCTATTGTTGTGCAAACTTGTAGGAGTAGCTTCATCCCCATTTTGTTCAACTGCATGATTATGATTATCATGGTCAATCTCTTTCTTTTGTTCTGGTTCTTCTTCTTCTTCTTCTTCTGCATGTCCATTTCCATCATTTGCTTCACCATGAACAAGCGGCTGCACGGTGGATTTGTTGTCTCTGCGCAGCTCGAGCTGATCCTCTTCTTCATCCACCTCCTCCAATTGTCGCTTTTGTCTTTCCATGTCCATGAGATGAGAGGGAGAGAGAAATAGAGACAAGGGGCTCCCAGCCACTTGCTCCATTCGGCTCTTACCAAGTGGTATTTATGAAAGAGAGCCAAGTGAGAGTGGGGTGAGCTTACATTAATTTAAATGTTGTAATTAAAGATGCGATTGGACCCCAATGCCGATTTAAAAAAACAAAAAACTAAAGCAAACCAAAAATCCTCAACTTTGATACTGCTTCCCGTGCTACACGTTCGTTTAATAATGCCCTACTATACCTGCACATCCCCATTCGCATGCATCATCAAATTGTAGCCTTTTTTTAATATTTACTAATTTCTACGAATTTTGTCAAAGATATAGACCTTAAGATCCAGATCCTCTACTATGAACCGTTGGATCATTACGGTTCAATATGAACGTATCTCCTTACTCTGATCCTTATTCACGCATTCCATTCTTCAAGAAGCATCTGTTTTGCATAAACGCTATAAGATCAATAATTCAACTATAATCGAGTATTGCTTTTTTATTAATTTGATTACCACTACAGCTGTACCTGTACATACCCACACTGTGGTGCTTGTAAAATTAATTAAGGAATGGTCTTCGTCAATGTGGTTGAACTGAATAAGTCAGGTTCACACAGAAGAAGTAATCTCCACCACATCATACAGTGCACAGTACACCTTTCATTTTAGTTACTACAATCACTTATTGATACAAATATTAAATATACCAGCTGCCACTTGCTTTTCTGGGAGCAATAAACAGATGTGTTCGATGAAATATTAAAATCCTTAACCTTACTCGGAAGTTCTTGGAAAATGCTGCTTTGTGGATAATGTTTTAATGATTTTCCATTTTTTCAAAAAGTTCTCAATCCATTACTATAGAGTTCAGCAATCAAAATGGAAACGACGATAGAATGATAGAAACTTATTCTTCAACCACCCTCTTTAATTGGGCTTATGTTTGGGATTCTGGAGAATGTTTTTATTTTTCAGGTTACACTGACTCCACCCAAAAATAAAAATAAACGGGTTGGGGTAGGGGAGGGGCGGTGGGTTGTGTTAGTGTTGGTGGGAGAAGCTGGACTTTCGTGATCCCGTCGATTTCCCACCAAGACAAAGCAGAAATTCCAATGAATAATAATAATAATAATACCAACAACAACAACAACATATTTAAGTCCATGATATACACAATTCGTTAAAATTCATAGCAAAAACATGCCTGCTGGTTCTAAAGCGAAAACGACAATGCGGTGCTGCTACCTCAGTGCTTGTGTTATGGGCTGAAATTCAAGTACTCGATCAGCTCAATTCTATCCCTGTTCAACAGATTTCCCACCAAGTGAAAATAGAAAGGTCGTGGCTATTTCAATTTCCGAGACAACGCTTATCATGGTAACGTCATTGGAAATTCTAATGAATATATAAAACTAAAAAGGCAAAAACAAATATTCAGTGGTGATATTTCCGTGTTTAGTATTATTGGCTGAAATGCAGTGCTTGATTAGGGCAATTTCATCCTCACCTGCTATAGGTCTTTTCCGTAAGCTCGGACTGTGTGAGACAAAGATGAACCAACAAAAGCAGGCTATCATACCTCTTTCCTGCTAATAATCCGAGTACTACTCTTGGAGAGTAACAGGTCTTTCATTTCTCTATAACTCTTAAGCTCTTCCAGGGCATCTACTGTTCTTCGAGGCATTAAGAATCCAGAAGCTGTACCAACCCCTCCCTCAAGTTCCACCCTTAAAGAGTGAGAGTAACAACTAGCATCTTGACGTAGAGGAGGTGCTGTTCTTAGCATGTGCACAAGAACACCAACAGCAGCGTCTTGTGATTTTCGACCCAATGGCAGCGATAGGGAAGTGAATTCTGAAGCTTTTTTCCCATCAATGTGCTCACTATAAAACCAAATGAAAATAACATGAAATAAGATGGGAAACATAAGATAGTATTAGGGTAAATAAGGAACTGTAATACTTGATTTTGAAAAAACAACAATTAAAATATTTGGTAAACATTGAGTTCACTTGGCAGCTAATCTTTACTCCTACTCTCCAATTTATACTTTGACATCTAGTGATCTATCCCACAATATGTTTGGCTTCAAAGCCACTCCACCTCACTAAACATCCCCCTTAAGTGAATTAAGCTATAGGAAATAAGAGAAGTGTACAACTGTCATCTTGAATGAAGAACCATACGTGCAAAATTTTGAAGTAGATTGGTTTGAATCACTTTTAAGGATTGAAAACAAAAGAAAAAAATAGTTACTAGCTTCAAAGCAATCTGATAACACAGCCCCTCCCTTTCTTTGGTAAACATACAAAAAGCGACCAAGATATTTCACACCCAAATATTAAAAAAGGAAATGCCCTGGAGCTGTGTTAGCCATGTCTATTTTGGAATATGCGGCCATATAAGAAATAAATTGATGGTTTGGAAATGAGCATGTCAGATACTGAAAAGCAGTTGTAGCATGTAGAAAGGTACCGAAGAGAGAATACCATTATCATCAATTAGATAAGAAAACCCAGAAAATGATCACAAAGTGAAAGAGAACTGGTAAGAATCCCTAGTACAACAGTATGAAAAAACAATAGAGAAAATGTAGTTAACATTATTTAGATGACAACTATGTATTTCTGTTTTAAGCCAATTGAAATTATATCTAGTCAGCCACCAAAGTGGGCCAAAATATCAGAGCTTGATATATGTAAACACCCATAAATCCATTTTCCTTTTTTTCTTCACATTTTGAAAGCACGACCTGTAGAGTTAATACAGGTAAATATCACCCACAAAACCAGTTTTGCAGAATCAGCATCCTGTATCCCCATGATCAACAAGCATATTTTAGATGGCATACATTTCATTAATTTTTGACATCCCTATGCAAAACCAAGATTTTTTATGCCACTGGTTGTAAAAGTACGAAGCAGAACACACAAAGCACAAACCTCAGAACAAAATCACAAGTAATTAAAATAGCAAGATCAAATAATGAAACTAGTGTCAGGTAAGCCGTGAAGCTGATGAAGTAAGCTTTCAATAAATTCCACTTCACACCTTTGTTGAATTGTTCACAATGCTCCATCAGAAATTTTAAAGACCTGAAAATATTTGTATGAACATCATAGAACCATGAAGCAAGCTAAATATGCATTTACAAGCCAGTACATACCAAATACCTAGATTTGAAACACCAACAGTAGCATAATTACCCGTAGTTAATGATCAATGGAGTGCTCCAAGTCCAATAATGGATGTCAAATAAATTTTGACAGTTTTTTCTTTTCTTTTCTTATTTTTTTCTAATTTTTTGTTTTTTCCCCCTAATGGTGGGCAGAAGAAACTATGCTGCAACAACAGCATGGTTCGTATCCTTTTTAACTCAGACCAGCTGACCAAACTAAACAAAGTGAAACTTCAAGTTCATCCTTTAAGATAAGTATTTGATATCACCAAGCATATCAAGAAGGCTGCAGTTCCATTACAAATAATTTGAAAACTATAAATGAATGTTAATGATGATAAAGAAGAAAAATCTCAAGTAAAATAACATTTAAATTTCTGACTTACTAGTAAATCACTAATATCTCCATTTGGAAGTCAGAAAAATGAAATATACTAAATTACCTGGTGGGGGAACCTGAGTTATCAACATCATCAACATCAAAAGGACATGAGAAGTCACAATCATCCAAGTCATCCTGAAATGACAATCTACCAGAGCTTCTAGAAAGTCCATAACATGGTGAGCCACTAGAAGATAACAGCCCTGAGAACCTCCCAGAATCATCTTTACCATCTTTGGTCACCTGCAAAACATATAAAAATTTGGTCTTTTTAGCCAGCAACAAAGCACATCTGAGATTTAGGAAAAAAAATTAGGTTATTATGTGCCAAGACCATAAAAGGAAAGGCTACCTTCCGGCCAGAATAATGATTCATTGCACCAGACTGTGACACCCTAGCCCCTAACGAATCTGTTCTTCTGTAATAGTGATTTCCTGATGGAGATTCCTGTGATAAAGGATCCTGTTTTGCACTTCTGGGAGATAGAGGTGGAAGGAAATGTTTATTTGGATCAGAAAAGTTTGGAGAAAGGTATCTAAAACTTCTGCTTGTAATTGGAAATGGGATAGTAACTGGAGCAGTCTCAGAATGTATACGAGTTTGCATATTACAACAGGTGAAGTGTGTAGGAGGTGAGGGGGAAGCAGACAGTGAGAACGGAGGTGAAAGCTGATATTCATCAGAATTGGTGGCTGTTTGATGAGCTGGTAATCTTCGATTTTGAGCTCCATTACCATAATTATCAGTTGGCGAAGATGAAAAGACATCTGATAAAGGAGATGTGCGATAGACAGGTGGAGAGCCACCAAGTGATTGATTCTGAGCAAAAGGAGCTGCTTTGTGAAAACCACTTGTCCAGCTATGTGGGCGTTGAAATGGAGAAGAAGGTGGTCTTCTTCCTCTCAATGGAAAGGATGTAGCATGAACACCCTTTTCTGAAGTGGGAAAAGACCTTACTGGGTCAGTAGATGGGCTGCCAACATAATCTATTATAATCTTTGGAGGTAAAGCTGTTGAAGGCTCCAGGTTGAAATTAGATAGTCTTGGACAATAAGTTAGAGATACACAGAGGCGGCCAGGAAGGGCCTCAACAGGTACAAAAAAGAATTCCCTCATTGTTTCCCCATCTGCCCTGGAGAATGGATTGCTAAATGAAGAAACCTTGTAGATAATATTGAAGTTATAATTCTGACTTGATAAATGGAGCTGCCGAAAGAGCCTGTATGATGGAAGAAGCCTTAAAAGAGCGTAAAGGGACCGTAAAAGCATAATGGACCTTTTGTAAGTCTTTTTGTGAGAGGCAGAATTTTCAACAGGTTGACGAGCCATAACCTGTGGAGACTCGTACTGGACAACCCACCTTTCAATAACAGTTTCAGTTGATGCCCCCGCCCCAGGGCTGGTATACAGATTGCCCATGGAAGAAGAACTAGGACCTTGACGGACAAGAATTATGTCAATTATCATCGGATCCATAAGGTTTCTGTGCCAGAAATTCAATTTGTCTAGAGCTGCAGGACGTTCTCCTAGAACTAAATTGAACCATTTATCACTCTTTCTCACTCGATAAACTGAAGAAATGTCGCCAATACGAAGTTGGTGAAAAGAAGGAATCCTTGCGTCTAGCACAACATGCAGGATCTTCAGCAAAAACTGGGAAACAATTTGTTCTAATTTTCCTGATTCTGATTGAGAATTGTTCTGGGGATCCATGTCTTGATTCTATGAAAAAGATCTCTAACTGCATTCTTCAACCATCTTACTAGGCATTTCCATGACAAAAGATAACCCTTCTCTCTGACAAAGTCATTACAGGTGGAACAAATAGCCGACAAATTAAAAGAAATGCTCCTGATAATGTAGGAACATGCCCATATCGTCCATCAAGCAACCAAAAAAGAAAGATAGTAATAATCAGCCCGCATAATCCATCACGAAAAGAAAATATCAGTGACCGCCTAAATCATTCAATTCCCATAATACTGAATAATAAAGCAGGCCTAATTGGTACAACTTTCCAAAAACATGGATTCAAGCGCCCATTACATTGGTAGTAAAATCAACTCGTGCACGAACAAAGGAAAGTAGAAGATCAACATGGAAATCAATTCACCGAGATGGAAATCGATTCATCTACATGGTCTAGAAAGAAAAATTATACTCATTGAATCGTCGAAAAAATATTAAAAACTAACGGGGCAGCTAAGAAATATATAAGGTAATGAAACGGAAAACACAAAAGTAGTGTTGACTTACGAGATGCTTATCAACGAAGGTGGCAAATACAGCAACAACGGATCGTTCTCTGCTCTCTATTTCATCTCTGCTAAAATAGAGTTGTTTTCAGTTCTGGATAAAAGTGCAGTGTAATATAGAATTTAGCCGCTGCCGGCTTGGATTTGGAGCCTTGGAGGGGCTCTCTGTCCAGTTTTAGCGTCAAATCATAACAAGACACGCAAGTTCTTTTCTTGGCTTTCTCGTCTAATTATTATATTGTAATGATATTTTTACATTGACATTATATTGCAAAAAGACCTCTTACTGTATTACATGTTAATTCTCCGTCATCGGTTATGCACCAATTAACAAGAAAAACAGAAACCCTGGGAAGTCAATTGCTTTCCCTTGAAAGGAAAATTTTCTTGATATGAAAATAACACAAGCACGACATTTTCTTTTTAGTTGTAATCCAGTCCTGTGGGTGGCATAATTTCAGTTGCTCGCTGTTAATTTAAAAGTTTAACATTTGGATCTAACAAATAAGTGGCAATGATTACAATTTTAGCAAAATATTATGAAGGTCTAGAATCTAGAAATCAATCACTCCAAAAAGGTTAGCCCCTAATTTGTCCAATGATTATAAATTTCCTCTCTACTAGGACCCCAAATTTCGGCCCCTTCCTGACCATGGAGTACTAATGACCGAGAGAATGGTTTATCAGTCCTACCCTTGCTCCACGCTTGAGAACACATCTCGGGTTGCTTTTGTATCTTCGGTGAGGCTCTCGGATCAGCGACAGCAGAGCTCGAGTCGGCGACCACGTTAATTGACAAGAAAATCGCATTGGCCCTGAATCATTTTAATGCCTGTAACAGGTGTACAACTGAACTGGCACATTGAAAGCTGGTGGTTTCATCTTTGTTGCCACCCGGGCCTGGGCAGTGACAATGCGGTGTCGCCATATGGGCTTGTTGTAGCAGACTTATTCTACATTTTGGATCATACGAGACCCGTATGTTTGAAACTTGCATCTGCACCTTGCTATTTGCATAACAACGCCTTACTTTTATAACTACAATTTTGGTTTTTGAGTGAAATAATAAAAATAAATAAATAATAAAAATATTATTAAACACATTCATTTTTAAAATTTTAATGTCAATTTTTTTAATGCAACTTCAATTATTTTATAGATTACACATATTCATTAATTTATTAAGTATTTTAAAATAATAAAAAAAATACAATAGAAAGAATTTTTTTTAAAAAAATTATATTAATTTTTGTAACCTTCTATAAGATAATTATGTTTAAAATTTTGTATCTGATTGAGATGAAATATTTTAAAATGTTGAGTGTAGACAACCACCAAAAAAAATGTCAAAAAGCTTATAATAAATAAATAATAAAAAAAGAGAGAATAAATAATTTAATTTTTTTTTATGATAGGGTTAATGCAGGTACTATATAATATTGATTTACAGAATGTTACAACTTTCTATCTTGAAATTTAACATAGGTCAAGCGGGGCATAATGGAGTAGTAATAAACTCATTCGGCCATCTTCCCTTCAATCAAGCGAAATTTGAAAGTTTTTACATCAAATGAATAAAAACAGTGAGCTAAAAAATTATTCAATTGCGGCGTAAGGTGATTAAACTAAAGGTTAGC
Source organism: Xylocarpus granatum (assembly GCA_019650275.1). NCBI lineage: Eukaryota > Viridiplantae > Streptophyta > Magnoliopsida > Sapindales > Meliaceae > Xylocarpus > Xylocarpus granatum. The sequence continues at coordinate 412,503 of BNST01000560.1, read as the reverse complement.
TTCAAACCTTGATTAAAAAAAAATACAAATATCAATATAAAAAATGGTAATAATACTAACACAAATGATTTGAGATTTACGGATACTATAATGATCTATCATTTTATAAATTTTATTTTAAGTACGTAACATCACTGAAACCATACAAAAATACAACCAACAATTAACAAACAAATAAATAAATCGGCATGCTTGTGTGATCCACAGGGGCACACATCTTGGGATTGTGAGGCAACATGATTGTCCAAGGGATAGGGCAAGGGGAAGTTAGCAATTATTTTGAAAGAACACAGAGAAAAATACAAGTATAAAAATTTTATACAGCTACGTTAATACAAATAAAATTAGAAATTCACATATAATATTATTGTTATAAAACAAATATTAAGGCAACAACGCAAGCAAAGCAATCACTCAAAACTAAATGACAAATCAAAATACGCAAGCAATAACTCAAGTCGAACTGTATCCACTCGAGAATGTGCCGGAATTAGTAGAAGTTAAAATCAAATGGAGAAAAATACAATAAAATAAAAAGGTCGTAAATACATTGAATCTGGACATAGCACGCTGACGGCCATAAAGCCAAGTTGATGGGATGGGTGAACGGCTGGTCCAGCTCAGGAACAGAAAAAGAAAGGAGAGAAATGGCTACAACAATGGATGTGAGAGAGGTGAGCGAGGGGGAACAAGATCTAAAGAAGAGAAACGAGGAGCTGGAAAGAAAATTGAAGAAGAGCAAATGAGGCTGGAGCTACAGAGAACCTGGGAGAGATTGCGTTTGGTGGAGGAGGCCGAGGAGAGACTCTGTTCACAGCCCGGTGAGTTGGAGGCCGAGCCCGTCAACCAGGCGCGTGGCTACCGCGCTCACATTCTCTCCCTCACGAGTCAGTTCTCCCTGTCCCAGGCTCACCAATTCCTCCCGAAAACTACTGCAGGTTAGATGTAATAATACAATAAATGTATCATAATCAATCCCCAGTAAGACACAAGTTTGTAAGTGTTCTTGTAATGTAATGTTTTACCGAGAAATTGCATAGGTTGAGAAAGTCAAAACATCGTCTTTTTCTAATTGGAAACAGGTATAGATAAAATGATGAAAAAAATAAAAAGAAAAAGAAGAGAATCTTCAATACGACCTCTATCTACTACTCCGGTGTATTTGGGAAGATTGAAGTGCTGTCGCTCTCTATCCCAACCACGTGAACAAGCATTGCTCAACCAACATATTTTCATAATTTAATAATCAAACTTTGGTATTCCTCCACAATGGCATAATTATGCCACAGCTGACTGATCCTGCCAAAGAAACTACTAATTTATCTTGTTAAAAGATCATTCATTAGCTGATAAAATTGAAGCCGAATTGTTTAAAGAAAATATTACGAGCATCCAAACAACAATTCGATCGTAAAGGACTAAAGGAGAAAAAGGGGACGAGGATGTGGCTTGGCATACTAAACAACTAAAATTGTGTTATTTCCCCGAAACAAATCCCAATAACAGAAAGGTTCTCTTCAACGCTAAACTGACTGGTTAGACAGCTGAAGTTCAGCCACAGCTTCATCGCCTCTTTTTCAGCTCCGGGTTCCTAAGGACAAAAGTTTGATCACAAGTGAGACTCAGTGATACAGGGACAAACTATATTAATTATGGAAGATTTAACAGACCTCTCAATGTGATCAAGTATGAGGAGTCTTGGTCCAGGTGGGATACGCACATCTCTGAGAGCACTGAAACACATCATCGCAGTTAAGGCCATCTCAACATAAAATTTACGCAACGAGTGCACAACAGATGCAGTAATAAATTAATTAACAAAGATTCAACTACTTGCCTATCAGTTAGTAAAGGCAAAGTGTTATCTGTTAACAGTCCATCCTTGAAATTTTTGGCATAATTCTGCAGGCCAAGAGTATTTAGCATTCCTCTTGCTTTGGAATAGTGCACATCGTCAGCTGGTGCCCGATGGGACAATTGCCACTTCTCACTTATCTGAATGATCATATAAAATTTGTTGTCATCAAAGATATAACATAGATCGATTGCAGAATATTCAAAACTAAGACATTGTAGGAACATCATTTACAGATGATGATTTTCAGCCATCACTGATATTCAATGTTCTATGTCCTTTTGTCATTTCATCAGACCGATTACAATTCTTCTCCACATTTATCCCTACACTGAAATGCTAAAAACAAGAAGTTGAAAATGCTGTACCATTTGAACTTCTACTGAAATAATAAAATCCTTCCTCACAATGACCAGTGCTAACCTTATAAGAGCCACCTTGAATAAGTGCAAAGAAAAGTCCAGAAGTGAGAGCATTTGCAGCTGGATTACCACCACCCATACCACTCACTAATGCATACATAGCTCCAGAACCAAAACCTGCCACCATGCTGCAAAAGTAATTCAATAATCTTAAATTAAACTAAGCCAAGTCGGAATGCACTATCTTAAATAAGAAATCAAATGCATAACCAATAAGTCACCGCAGCACATTTAATAACAGAGAAAAAGAAAGAAATAGAGAGGGAAATAGTCTAAATTTCTCATCTTAAGCGTAAGGTAGTAGATTCAACCAAAAGAAATTGTGGTAAAAATGTCAATATGTAGGCTTTACAACTTCATTAAGAAAGCGCATCCTAGCAGAGAGCCAGACAAGAAAATAGAGAAAGTAATGGAAATTGAAACAAAATAGAGAAATAGCAAATAATTTGAAGGGGAAATAAATATTTATCAGTTCCATCTATCACAATCACTTAAAGTCTGACCAAAAACAAGACATACAGCAAATCCTAAATAAAATATGAAAGTAGAGGTCTACTCTTAAAATTCTAAATTAAAAAAGATAACCTATTATCAATAAAATTTTAAGTCTCAAAAATATTATCTTCAAATCTTGGCATCTTTTGCACTCTTAAAAACATCCTCACTTTAGAAAAGAGATTCACTCTTAGGATTATCTTTGTACCAAAGATCATCTTTATTCTTAAACTTAGTCTCGTATTTAAGAACAACCCTACTCTTAAAACTTCAAAAGCAGGAGGTTGAGTATCTGAATCACTATTGATTTGTTTTAGAATCAAACTAATTTCTGACAAACTCTCAAGTCACATAAAACCCTTGCACAGCTAGGGGTGGGCACATTTTAACCTTACACTGGACCAGTTTCAATTTGAAAAAATTCATACCGATAAGTATTGTTTCAGTTAGTTTAGACTTGATTTAAACTGCAAAAACCAAACCTATCTAATATTTTTCTAAATTTCAATTTTTAATATCATGGCCTTTTTATTGTGTCTTACACTATTCTTTGTGTTTAAATCCTAACTCTAGTTTTTTTATCCCTTTCTCTAATTCTCTCTAACTATAATTTAATTTATATGTAGATTTTCTTGTTGACCATTTATAAATATAATTGTTATCTAAAATATTATTATTTTTATATAGATTAAATATTTGTTCTATCGATTTATTATTTGTTTATAGAAATTAAATATTTAAGTTATTTCACATATAGCATTACTTGTGTCATTGGTTTATTATTTGGTTATGTAGATTTATAACTTATAAATTCTAAAATTCAATTTTAATTTTATTTAAACAAATTTTTTTTTATTCTTGTTGTTTTAATAAGTAAAAGGAAACCCAATCATATTCGATTGATAGATCATTTAAAAATAGTAAATAAAAGTAGAATTTAAAATATTCTCAATTTTTATTTTTAGGCTTAAGTCCAAACTGTTAAACTAAAAAGTTTGAATCAGTTTGTTTACCAGTTAGTCAATTTGGACTGGCTTGGACCAAAGCCAATCCACCCCTACTTTCAGTAATTACATGCTTCTCATGGTGAAAATATTATTTATCCTTAAAAAGAGACAAGATTCTCCTGTAGGTCATCTGTTAGCTCAAGCTTTACAAGTGTAGATCAAAAGGCAAAACACTAAAAATACCAACAAAAATTACTAAAGGTAGATTACAAAGGCAACTAGACCAAACTTGTATCAAATTGATATTGGAACCTTGGTCGATTGTGAACAAGGCCCAACATTTGAGCTTGATTATGCTTGCTGGAAAAGTGTACTTAGTGATGAGGCCACTATGGGATGTTTTTTAATCATGAAAACATTTTAAAAGCCCTGCTATAAATATATTGAATAAAAAGATAATACTAATAAATTTTTAAATGCTCATATTGTTAAGAGTTTTTATCTTATTATCAATCATAAATTGCCTCCACGGCAACAAAATCTTGGTTCCAACCTGAATCAGACTATCATTGAACTTTGCTTTCACCATCTTTCTAAAGGAATATTCTCTTCTATTTCAATGATAAATGCAAACAAAATATGCATTGCAGCATAGATTAGTTACTCCAACAAAAAAACATGAAACTGAAAAACGTTTAAAAGTACTTTTTTGGCACTTTTGGAAAACAAAACAGACGCATGACCACTCTTGGAGATACAAAAGCAGTTCTCCAGAAACTCCCTCCTGCAGCTCCCTTTTACCAATGCAAATGAAGCTCATAGGTAAGGGCAGGTGATTAGTAAGATACATCAATCCTGTTAAAGATTCAAATAGGTCTTATTGGTTTTGGAAATTTATCCTTTTATTGAAGATTTAACTTAGGGAGATTGTATTTAATTTCTACTAGTGCGATGGATGGACAGAATGGGGTGGGTTACGTGTTAATTATAAAAAATAAAAGCTACGTCGATGCATCCGCGTAATTTGGAAGCAACAAAACTACAAGTTGAAGGAAGATTGTATGTAAAGACTGGGATAAAAGATGATGATAAGATACAGGTAAAAGGCAGCATAAAACCGTAAAAGCTAACTCAAGAATATGGCGCACAGAGAAAGGAGAGAAATACAACGAATAAAGAGCTCACCTGGACTGCAAATCCTCCTTGCCTCTCAATCTCTTCATGCCACAAGCGATACCGGCATTGACACCCGTGATGACAGCAAAGTTGCGAGCTTGGACCAAGGGACCCCCAGCTACAGCCTGCAAGATAAATATAATTATTTCGATTGATCATAAAAAACAATCAGCTATGACGAAAAACATGAAAACAATTTTATGTCATCACAAAGTTTAGAGTTCACAGCACGATTTGAAATTGTTTCTTCAGTATACATGAGCAAGTATTAGAACTTCATACTGTTAATTTAATTGGAAAATAGATCAACGATTAAATTAATCTATCAATAATTTATACGAGATAACACAGTTAATGATTACTAATCGTAGAAAAAGAAGAAGACGACGAAGGAGACCTGGACTTGCTTGAGAGGGGCCATGGCCTCGGGATTAAGAGATGTCTGGGGGGAAGGAGTGGGAAAAGAGGAAGAGAGGTCGTTGGTAAGAGTTCCCAAAAAGGCTCCAATTGCTGCACCGTTGGCAGCGGTGGTGGCAGTCACAACGGCAGCTTCAAAAGGCCAGGACTGCTTGGCCAACCAGGACTTGTAACCATTCTCCAACTCCTTCCATTTAACCTGCACCTCATTTACGGCTTTCTGTGGCATATTAAATAAATTGATGACTCCCTGTTTTCCTTCCTCCATGTTCATTATTTCTTCTCGAATTTCTCTGCTTTGCTGCTAAACCCTACCTCTATCTCTATCAACAACCGAGAGAGGCAGACCTCAGTCTTTCGGCTTTCGGATGATACTGCCGGGCATTATATCATTTATGTTTACGATAAATTGTCCACGGAGCTCGAAGGCTTATCGTTTGTATCAAATAGGTCTGTGTTACATGGCCCAAGAAAACAAGACCTTTCCCGCACTCACATAATCCAGGTCCGATCGTAGTTTTATCTTTAGACAGTGGATCTTTGCATTGAGCCCGTATTTGGTCATCCGCACATTCTAAAGTCCAAACTTCATTCCATCCTACTAACCCTTTCCAGGTTAAATGTGGGCAACTTTTGGACTTAGGTAATGGATTTCTGAAAATACCGCAAGGCCTTTTTTCCACCCCCATTTCTTGATCGGTCGTTTTTCTAGGCGCGGCCGATTTCTAGGCTCGGCCTCATGAATTAAGTGAACCTTACATTTTAATTTTAAGACTGTCAAAAATCTATTTCTTGCCTCCACCGGAAGAGAGAAGCGGTATGAGCGGATCCAGGGAAGAATCTCCGGATTGGCTACGTTGTTTCCAGGTATTCAGACTAATCAATTAATTCTATGATCTTAATATTTTAGGACTTGAATATGATTCCATCGGCATTCCATTTTGTGACTTTTAACTTATTAACGAGGGGAGAGTTCCCGAGTTTGTTAAACAGAAACCTCCAATCTTACTTATCCCTGATTTTGAAGAGAATCTTTGTAGCTACCTGTAAATGACACACTTGTTGCTTTATGCTCCCCAAAGCCCTTATCCCTGAGTTTTTTTTATTTTTTTATTTTTTGGATATTGCTTTAATGTTTATGGTACCCTTTCTAGCTACGGTCTCAGAATGCAAGCAAAGTGAGTTACTCTTATATTTTTTTTCTTGAATTATACACAGTAAAGATGAATCCACTTCGCCATGAACCATGGAGACGATGGTAACTCTTGTATTATAAAATAAAAATGATGACGGTAACTCGTGTATTATAAAATAAAACTAAAACTGACTAAAATTCATATTGTTTTCCTTCTTTTTTTTTCCTTTTCCAGGATTGTATATGTAGCGAAATTTAAATTGCGCAAGGAGATTTAGAACATAATCATACTCAATCATTCTGTCCCGTGCTGAAACCACAAGGCAATATAGGCACTGGATAATCTAAATCCTAATATGATTTACTATTGCAATTTGTCACTTGCTGCCATGTATGAAAATTAGCTATGATTTTTTATAGTTCACTATTTTTTCCCAATCTTTTCTCATATTTTAATTGCTTTGAATAGTATAAATGTGTAAATCTTTGGTTTTTGGAATCTAATAAGTTATAGCAATCAAGTTATTATTGGACTCATCAAATATTTTGGCATTGTTTATGGACATAATGGTTGGAGGCTGATAAGTTTACCTTGTTGAACAGGCTCCAGTTCATTCTGTATTGTCATTATCCTCGGATTCTGGTTCTTCACCCAATGGTGCCTCTTCGATGCAGAACAAAATTGATTATGGAGAACCATCTCTATGCAGTTCACCTCGATTTCCAGAACAAGACAAAAAGACAATTCTTAGAGAAAGTGGTACAAAGTTTCCATTCAAAACTTTTCCGAAGCAAAGTCTCTAAAAAAAATCTGCACAAAGTAGATCATATATTGCTGAAGCAAAGAAAATGGTTTCTCTGGAGTTTGGCAATACAAATTTTCTATATTGTCTGTTTTTTGATAATGATGTAGGGAATGGAGATGATGGGAAAGTTACCACCAAAGTAACATCTGAGAAGCATATGGAGCCTTGTGTAAGAATCTCCGTGCCATCATTGCTTGGGTATTCTTTGACACGTTTATTGCCTTAGAGATATAGGAATTTGTGGACTTCTTCATCATTGTTGCCCTTTGATGTTTAATCAGAAAGGTCCTTGTTCAAAAGTATGACGAAAAAAAAATATTTGTTTTAATTATTTCTGAAGAGTTTTGGGTATCTAGAAACGATGTTTTTGCTAGGAATTTTAGAACTTCAGAAATTGTTTGTATATAATGAGATTCCAGTACTGTTCCAAAAGCATGAAAAGGAAGTCTTTTGTACGGAAAATTAAGCTCATGGATTCCAGATAGAAATCTTTGTGTATTAGTAATTTAATTACACACATAGGCTCAAGACTTGAAGGTTGTGTCTTCGTATTTTGATGCAAAGTTGAGGAAGCCGGATTGATGATTATAAAGCTACAAAAGCAGACTGAGTTAGAATACACAAAATTAGAATGAATTTTTCAAATAAAAGGATTCTTAGTTCTTCACTTTTTTTTGACTAATACGAGGCTTCTTTAACTTTTTCTTATGTAGAATTTAGGTTAATAGGATAGCCTGTAAACATAGTTTATTTTAGAGGTGAGATATGATGTAAAATGGTCTTATCTGTTGCTCCAAATAAGAAAATTGTCTGATTGTCACTGTTGGTTACATTTGAACTTATACATTGTAAGAAAGTTGTCTTTGCTATTGCCAATTTATGTTTTACATTCTGCCAAGAGTTGAGAATTTAGGATTAGCTAATGTTGCAGGTCTATGGTCAAGAATCTAGTGGCATGCTGGGTGCCTAATTTGAATTTTTCTGTTCACTTAACTGGCTCATACCACTAATTCATAATCAACTAAGTAAAGCTAACCTGCAAGTGATCATTATAGAGACAGGATGATGTCTGGCTTGGGTAGGACAATTAATGGTTTTAATTTTGAGTTTTTAGCCTCTTCGTGTGAGCTGCTTCTTTGTTGTGGTACAGCTGGGCTTTCATGAAACACTTTAGCAATCTGTGTGAAGCATTGTTTTTTTTTCTCCTGCTGGGGAATTTTTGAATTCCTTGTCTTATTTAATGGGTTCAGATACCTCAAACCTCTTGTGATTTTGGTATTGTAAGTAGAAGCATATGTTCAACTTGCTACTTCTTGTTGATACTGATGACAGTGACATAAATTGTTGAGCAGGCACCAAAAAGTTCAATTTTGTCATTGTTATCAGATTCTGAATCTTGTCCAGATGATAGCCTTATAAGAGAGGATAAAACAATTCAGTTCCAAGAGAAAGGGCAGGTTGAGGATGCAGTGCTGATTGGTAGAGAAGGAAAAACTCCGTCAAAGAAGGCTTCGAAAGAAAAATCACCGAAGAAAGGGCTAAAATTGCTGGAGAGGGAGAAGGATATAAACAATAATTTGGAAAGAAAAGGTATGAAGTGCATGCTATAGTGACAGATAACAATTGATTTTAGAATACCAATGGAATTAAACAAGATTCTGGTAAAATTTATATCTTCTTTGCAGATGGAAAATTGATCCTTTTTTTTTCTTGAAAGAGAAAAAGGTCCTTGTTTGAAGTTCTCATGCCTTAAGTGTCTGATATGGCACAGGGATTGATGACCGTGAAGTCATTGATGAAGACAGGGCACAGAAGTGTAACATGCCTTATGTAAGAATTATGTAGTAGCAGCTACAATCATTGCTTTCTGGGGTATACCTTGCTGGTTTGCATTTTCAAACATTATGTTTTATTTTCAGGTCTCCACCTCAACATTGCCTTTGGTGCTCTCAGAGAAAGTCCAACATTCAAAGGTAGGGTGAAATCTTGTTTTGATTTTGGTTTCTTATTTTATGTCTTCTCTTGGAGTTTGATTACTAGTTTTAAGCTTTCCCAGAGTAACTTCCTAATTGGATGTGAAATGTATCTTTAAGTTGTGGAAAAATTAATGAACTGATTCATAAATTATAACTATTGTGCACAAGAGAGGAAGATTTTCTAGAAAAGATTAATGCTGTGCTCTTTTGTTAACTAATTAATCTTGTTGGATGCTTGTACAAAATGCAGCATTGGGCTCTGTTTTTTTCCACTAATTTATTTTTTCAGATATATGCGAGAATTCATTTAATATTTTTTCTTGAATCTCCATCGCTTGTGTCCCCAAGTATCACTGGTATAAAATTATGGATTTGGTCCATTCTTGGGGATTGATTTTTCTGATAAAAGTAACTCTTCTCTTTCTCCTTGTGTATCCATGTATGGTAAACATGTGGTAACTAGAAGTTTTATTATTCATACAGGCACTTGTGGAGTGCGAAGGGGAGTCCGTAGACTTGAGCGGTGATATGGGGGCAGTGGGAAGAATTGTAGTCCCGAATACCAGTGGGAATCATGGAATGTACTTGGACTTAAAAGGTATGTCTTGTTCTTGCCCAGGGAGGGGGGTGTTGCGTTGGTGGGGGAGGATTTGCTGGTAATTGATGCGCCAATTTTTTTTTGTCTGATTTTTCAATAATTCTCTTTCTCTCTCTCTCTCTTTTTTTTTCTCTTATGCATTATTACCTGAACTTTTTGTACCTTCTGCTTTCATTTTGGTTCATATATCAGTTTTTCTTTGAAGATCTGATTCTACTTGCATTCATTGACATTAATGATTAATATGCATACTTGTTCAGCCTCTGATTAGGTCAGTGCTTTTACTGTTTCAGGAACCATCTATAAATCAACAATAGTTCCTTCCAGGACATTTTGCATTGTATGTTATCAAACTCCATTGAAAATTTTCAAATTGGATATTATTCCATCCACCCCTTAAATAAATTAGGTATTGTTAATAACTTAGGTTTCTTCTTCTTCAGGTTAGCTTTGGTCAGTCAGAGGCAAAGGTTTGTTGCGGGTTCTCTTCCTTGTCATTATGTTTTGATATTTCCATTTTGGTTCTATCACTATCCTTTTTTCTTTTAGAACTTGCTAAAGCTGTTTTCCAAACTCTAGTATGGCTAAGAAACGTATGGCACTATGATAAACGTAGGCCAACTTGTTGACTCTGAATTTTATATTTACTGATCAGATTGAGGCTATCATGAATGATTTCATTCAGCTAAAGCCACAATCCAATGTTTACAAAGCTGAGACTATGGTGGAAGGTCAGGATTCTCTTGCTCTCTCTTTCCATAATCAACAGTCCCTTAAGTTTACTCAATTTTCTTTTCACAAATTTTTTACCCTAGGATTAGAAACTTGGATGTGACAGAGATTTGATAGAATAGATGACATGTACTTTTGTGTTGAACTCTTTTTCTGCATTGAATGGTATGTGAAATGACTGTTTATTGTTTCAAATAGCTTACAAATAGTCACTCAGATATGCTTTAATTTTTTAAAATAATCATTTAATATCCGCCTAAATAGCATCCATTAAGTTTACTCAATTTCTTTTCACAAATTTTTAACCCTAGGATTAGAAACTTGGATGTGACAGAGATTTGATAGAATAGATGACACGTACTTTTGTGTTGAACTCTTTTTATGCGTTGAATGGTATGTTAAATGATTTTATTATTTCAAATAGCTTACAAATAGTCACTCAGATACGCATTAATTTTTTAAAATAATCATTTAATATCCTCCTAAATAACAGGAGTTAAGATTAACATGGGGCTACACAACTAGCAAAAAGTCTGTTTTACCCTTTGTTGTCTAGAATGGTACATGAAGTGACTGTTTTACTGTTACCCTTGAACCAAAATTGAGTAATAACAGAGCACTGTAAATTAAATTGATAGCTATGAACAACTGCACTCACAACACAGTTTTTTTCTCTATAAAATTCCACTTAAAAGTTCATCAATAATTCTATTGGGGATTTAGGGAAGCATCAAAAATCAAATAGTATTAACAATGGTGGAGTTGTTCAGTTCATAAATAGTAGTCTGCTGATTTTAGACTAATTAGTTCTCAATGACAGTTTTTTTAAAGTAATTTATGTGAGTGGATATAAACCTAACACTAAAACTCTTTAAGTGAAAAGTGTTTATAACTCTTTCCTTTGTTAAATAACAAAACTGCTCATGCTTTCTCAGTTCTAACTAATGGCTGTTGGTTGAATGGTACTAAGTGACTATTTTCTGAAAACTAATAGGTACTTGGTGACTATTTTTTGAATATTTTTGGTAAATTTAAACCAAACACGAAGATCACTGAGTGAAATTTATATGAATAACAAAATATATATGTGTGTGTGTCACAATTGTGGTCACAATTTCACTACTTGTTCCCATTCAATGATTTCATACAAGCAGGAACTCTAGATGGTTTCTTATTTGACTCTGAAGATGAGTCTGACTGGACTGGCAAAGCTGCTTCTCATCAAATTGATCAAAATGATGTTATTGAAGAACAAACCAATGAGAAGACCAAAGTAAAACCTGTATGTTTCTGGATTATTTCAATAGCTAATAATGCATCTTTTGTGTCAATAGCTAATAATGCATCTTTTGTGAATCAACAACACTGTGCAATCATTGTATTATGTTATCATATGGAATTCTAAATGTAGGGGGCTGCACGAAAGAGACGTATGACTGCTGGAGGAAAACCACAGCCACCAAAGAAAGTAAAAAAGAAAACAGTAGGTTCAAGGAAAGCCAAGGGCAAGAAATGAGACATGTAATGTTGTTTTATGTTTGTTCTATCCCTTGAGTATTAAATCATAGATGACTTTATTTAGTTGAAATTAGTAAGAATAGAAATTAGCAATCATTGATATTCGGCTGAGAGAGCAATGGCAAAAACTGCCAAAAGCTTAAATATGAAAGCATAATTTGTTATGGGCACAATGAATCACCTGTCCAACACATATATGTTATTATCTACTTTGCTTACGGGCATGCTTGCCATGAAATACATTTCAGTGTGTTATGGAGGCCTGTTTAGTTTTCAAAATTTTGGTTGGTTGTCACGGAAATTTTAGATGATGGCAGTAGAAGTAAACAAATAGTCCTTTATTTCATTTCTTCATAGATTTTATAGAATTATTGATCTATTCGTATGAAAACAAGGTAAACACTTGTCTGTCTGACCAATTGCTGGGCACGGACTCTGCAAAAAATTCTGTTGCATCATCAACTCCTGTATTTTCCCAGCCTCTTATTTCCTAGCACTTTGCCACAGCAATGTTAAATGAAGTCATCATCAGTATGTAAATGCTGGGAAAACAGTAGGAGGAAAAGAAGAATCAACATTGGAAGGGGTTGGAGGATGTTCGATGAGGAAACTATCTCCTTCGCCTTCCCACTGCTGGGATCTTTAATTGATGGTGGTGCTGGTGAGAGTGAACCATCTGATCTCTTCACCCTGTATCACAAATTTGATTAGGTTGATATCAAATGGTCTGATCTGAGAATGAACGCAGTCACAGGCAATAGAACGAAGGAAAGAATCCATACCCGCCAGAGTTAGGACAGAATAATATGGCATAATCATATGCCTTGCATGTGAAAGTGCTTGTGCCATCGTCATAAGCGTAGCTATAAGCCCTCGGACAAGCTCGCTTGAAAATGGATGAATAAAATGAGGGCCCGCATGTGGTTGGATTAGCAAACTCCCCGCTGCAGCAGTATTGATCTAACCCAAATGCTTCACATGCACTTTTGCAAGCGATAACCCCCTCTTCCCTTCCAGCTACTCCACCCACCACTTGAAGTTCTTTGGGGCAACCTGTTTTCAAGTGATTTTGGTCATTATATTGGTACAGTTTCTGTTTTCTGTTTCAAGAAGTGTCGTATGAAATCTTACCCATATTGATATCTGTAGCGCAGCCAGTTACATTACATCCACCGTATACTCCACGCGGTTCGGCAACAAGAGGCAAATTGTAGCCGTCAACAATGCTGACATCGTAAAAATCCTTCTCATTGCCATTGCCGAGGGTTATTTCAAAGAGTGATGCGGGTGGGCTCGCACCATTGCCATTACATTCGAGTCTTCCTCCACAGTCCCCAGTTTGACAAGAGCCAACTCCAGACTGATCAAATGTGCAACCTGTCCTTGCCCATATTCGACCTGACCATCCTGGAACAGATGAAATTCTCACACTTTGCCCGGAATCCAATTGGAAACCGGTTGTCGGAAGCTGAGGGGTACCTGAACCAGCTAGTGTACCAGGCCATATTGTATATGGACAGTAATTAGTTATGGTGAATGTACAAGAGTAAGAAAAAGAAAAGAAGAGAGAAAACAAAAGGAGAAAGGAAGCAGGAAATGTCCATAATGTTAGTGTTGTCGTTAGCATCCTACTTAACGTAGGAATTGACTAAGAAAAAAATTTGAGGTGAATGTGGGGAGGGGTCAATGGAATGGATATATCCCTACATATAGTAGGTTGAGGATTCTCTGTGCTTGCCGCAATATGACCTTTCTTGGTTTAGTATTTCTTTTTATCCTCATTGAGAAGCAATTCCTTTCTTTTAGCTATGGCATGAAATGTAACATAAATGCATATACATGACTCAAGATACCTACTAGAAAAAACGTTACATTACATTTCATGGACACTTTTCTTATTAGAGAGATGAGAGAACATCACATCACATGCGTGAATTTACTTTTCATTACTTGCCAAAAAGGAAAAAAGTAATGCTCTTGTATTAAAAAAAGAAAAAATGAATGAAGATAATCTTTCTGCAGACAGAAAACAAGCGTCTCCTTGGCTCCATTTAGAGTTGGAGGAAGGAATCAAATAATTTGACGTGAGCTGAAAATGTGAACATCCCCTCTGCTGAAAAGCTATCGAGGAAGAGATATTAGATGAAGAGGAGGCGAGCGGAAATCTAGGATGAGAGGGAAATGCGTAAAGGAATGAGTAGGTTCGGGCAACTGTACTTTCTGGTATTGACTTTTGTCGTAGATGATGTTAGGTCATTGTCCTCGCGTCTTGCTTTCACAATCTTCAATTCTTTCTAACTTGGCGATGCTAAATGTAACCACGTAAGCGGTTCTGGTAAAATAAGCAAGTGGCCATGTTAACGAATCACCTAACATTGAAACTTATTAATGATGACATAAAATGACTTATCGCCGTTAGTGTTACAAATCTGTTGACATCTGGTACAATCGGTGCGTTTACGTCGATGCCGTATTGTATAGCCCAACCATTACGAGATGGGTGATTTAATAAAGGGATCTCAAGAAAATTCCAGCAAATTTTGACAAGTGCCGGGAGGAGAATATCAACACGTCAATTTTAACAGCAGGCAAAACACCTCAGACGCAGTTGATTGTCATAGGGGATCCACCAAATCAAGCTGGTACGAATAAAATAACAATCAAGTTCAAAACAGGTCCACCCAATTACAAATCGACATCAGTGAGATCGCTAACAAAAGTTTGAGTTATTTTGTCAGCTAACAAGTCATTGGAAAGATTAAGCTTACTTCAGCAATTCCTGACAAACCCGATAAACTGCGGGCAAAGAAACAAAGAAGACAATCTAAGAATATGTTTTAGCCGAAGTCCGACTCACATTCCTGGTACGCCACTGGAATAAGGCACTAGGAGCTGCTATTCCTAGAGTTGCCAATTTGCCACTGTTTGAAATAATAGTAATGCCTCAAAGCGGTTTTACCATCACGACAGAAATATTTCATACATTAGTAACTCGCCCCAAGCAGCCATCAGGAAGTTGCTCTGAGGATTTTTCACCACCAGAAACATGATGAAGTGGACATAGGGCAGATTTATGTAGTGGACCCTTGTTGCTAAATTTCTAAAAGTGAAAGAAGTTTCTGCAGCTCTTCCATGTTGCTAGAACAATCCTTTCAAACATTTCAAGTTCTGAAATAGGCAGCAGATATGACATTGTTCTTGGTCATCAGCTACGTTCTCAACTCTGAGCAAAGATAATAATATCTACACACAAAACAAAAAAAAAGACAAACAATGTACATCAGAAGTTTGTACCATATGTTTCAAAAACTTTGAAAAGGAACAAATCAACTCGTTCATAGATGCAAATTCATCAGAAAACAGTTTAAAAAAAGTCTCCTGAATTGCACATTACAGTCCCTGCAAAATCAATACTTATTTCAGTAACCTGTATAACAAATCAACCCAAAAGATAACAAAGAAAAAACAGTTGAAAACACAATAACAATCACCCATGAATTGTCATTCTTCTTGAACCTGTAACAAATTAACCATCAAAAAGCGACAGAACTCGGTGAAGTTTCTATTAGAAAACCCAAAAAAACTTCCATTTTGAAGAACTTGAAAACCTGTACTGCATTGGTCAACCATATGAACTATCAAGTCATTGACGCCACACTGAAACTTACACCACTGAGAGAGTTTAAAATACTATTATATTGAGAAAAACACAAAAAGATAGAGAAAAGAAGAATTACAGTGCTAATAAAATGATACTGCAATACCAATATGTTTAAAAAGCTAACCAATCAGTCAATCACCACAAAATTGCTTGCCTAAAACACAATGTTGCAAAAGAGAAATTTAGTTAGAAGAATTACACAAAATTTAGTAGCGCCAAATAAAATCATATTCAAGCCTTAAGGGAGACCTGAAACATTCTGTAATCAGTGTAGTTTTAGATGCAAGCGGAAGGGATGGAGAGAAACTGAATTGAATTCAAGTTTCATTAAGAAATTAGCACTCTGTTTATCATTCTCTACTGATAGGGTAGCCAGCAGATGCACTACACTGCATTAAACATGAGTAGAAATATAAGGCGTTCCTACACAAAGGCCGGACGCAAAAGGTCTTTCATTAAAGCAACCACATCAAGTATGTTATCCATAACTGTTCCGTGAAAGAAAAAAGAGGAAATCTAGAAGGCGCATGATGAGAGAAAAGATAACAGTGTCTTTTCAGACACATAATATAAGCATCTAGCTCATATCCATGCCATCTACAACTTGGCTGAAGATTGGATTGACAGCAGAGAAAGATCTCTCCAGAGGGGAAGAATGACATTGTGCATCCCGTCTGCGCTTAAAAGCACAGCTATCAGAGGGGGAATTCTCAGCATCAAGCTTCCTCCTAACTCCTCTCACTGCGTGTTCCTCGGCTTGCGTAAGGGGAAAAATCTGGCCACTCGCCCGACAAAGAGAATTATGGTTATCATACAAAATTCTCTGGTTACAGTTCTTGTCACAAATGTGAGTAAGTCCTGTTAGTTTGCAGACGTACACGTTTCCACAAACATGTTCATTTTTACATTTCCAATCGCATTTGTGAACAGAAATTGGCCCATCTCGGCCCAGAATCGTAGATAAATAAATAACATTTGTAAGGCCTGCAACCATGGACTTTCCATGTACCTCCATCGCTTCTTCTCCTTATAGACACAGATTCGACGCTTTAAAACCTTTCTTTCACACAAAACGCTGCAGGGCTGAAAACAATACAAAATCATCAAATTTTTTTCTTTTTCTTTTCAAATAAAAAACGAGGTCTTTGTTATTTTATTTTTTGTCCTTCCCAATAAATTTCACAATCGCGGCTATTAAGTTTGACCCTCAAAAGAGAGTGAAGAAAATGGAATGGGTTAAAAACATATAAGCTTAAGAAGGAAAACCCAAATAATATTTCAATGATTTTAGATAATCCAAATGGTAATAGTAGACCGCATGGGTTTCATGCATGATGCAAAGACAAAAAAATTGACAGTACATAAACGTAATGGTGCAAATATAGTAATAATTTGCTAACGGAATAAAATCCCAGCATTGAAGCAACAAAACAAAGAATAATCGAGAGCAAAAGCCAACAAATACATGTCAAAATACTCTTAGATCAACAAAAGTACAACAAACAGAGAGAGAGAGAGAGAAGGGGGCGTGGGAGGTTGAGGGTGAGGGCGGTGGGGAAGAAGAAAATACATACTTGGTAAACCGAGAGCAGGAAGCCAAAAACGAAGCTCCGACTCGCCCAAAACCGAATCTGAAACTAAAGAGTAAAAGCGAAGAAAGAAAGAAGCAACGAAAACGAACGAGAGGCTCGAGTGGGGTGGGTTAGGTATTTATAGATATAGATGGTTAAGTTGACGTCCGAACCAAAACCCAGCATTGCTAGTGGGTTGGATATGCAAATGTTAACATTTTTATATTGGTAAATCCAAATGTAGATGTAAATGCAATTGAAATTTCATTTCATTTCCACTGAATTTGTCTCCTTTCGTTGCTATTAAAGTGCGCAGATTACGTTTGTCTCCTTTGACTATTAGTTTAATGTCACGTGTCCAACGCTTTTCTTTCTAACGGCTCTCTTTCTCTTATCCACACTTGAGACACGTGTATTGTACGCATTATCACCGTCAACTGAGCCCATTATGGATTTTTTGGGCCTTCACGTTTCAATTCAGATGCAGTCCACTTTCTCAACCCAAACCTCACCGGATTTTGCGCTCTCTCTAAACGTGACGGCACACCGACATTTTGATCAGTCTGAGGTGAAGTTTTCGATTTCTAAGAATCTGATTGAAGAAAAATAAGTTTATTGTTTCTTGATTGATGTTGTAAGTTAAGCTAACAGTTGTTTCGTAGTAATTATCGAGTTGTCTTCTTTAGTTAACACAATTAGGAAATTTTTCGATGATATCGAACGATCGCACTGCTTCTAAAAATTTTTGATTACTTTACAAGGCCAAAAACAATGGGTTTGAAAAGTTTTTGTAATTTATGATTTTACTAATTCTGCAAATTTAGCTTGGTTTACCATCATGTAAACTTGTAAATTTTCTGGCTCTTGGCTCAAGCTGGGTATTTTTAGTTGAGTTTGTACTGCATAATAAACTTTTGTTATTTGTTCGGCAATCATGCAGCCCTTTAACTTAAAGCTTTGCTTGAGGAGATTTTGACCTAATTTAACACTTGGAAAGACCAACTTCCTATTGAATTCCTGTTTTCCGTATAGGTTTTTAATTGCATCTGAAATTAACTAGATCTGGAAATTGCAATTCTTTCACTGCTAGTATGATTATTTAGCAAATTCTCCATCTTTTCATGAAAGTGGCTTAAACTGACAACCCTGAGTTTTCTTAGCAGCTAAAGGATCATGATGGGATTTAAAAATAGGCATATGGTTGTGGAGGTTTTTTTTGGATCCAAATAGAGAGCTTCCCATGGAGGATCCTATTGTACTTACCCAATTTAATGTGTTGAAAGCAATCAAAGACCGTAAACTTTGGCGAGTGTGGTCTAGCTTCCTTGCTTGGATCACTCCAGGTATACTGCATGTCACCAGGTGGTTTTGCAGAAATTTTCCTTTAAAATAAGTCATTGTCCCGCCTTTGTTATCTTTAATCGTGTGGTTTTTGTGTAGTTAAGTATGTGAATCCTATCACAAAGTTGTGTAGCATCAGAGCCTCAAGGGAGGACTACCAAAAGGCTTGGTATGCAATGACTATGGTTAGAAATATCAGAAGTTGCTTGGTCCTATTCAACTTACTGGACCTAAGTGGTTAGTTTAAACAACTTTGAATAGAATCTGCTTATGGAAAAATTGAGTGGAAAAAAAAATGAAGAGCTAGGCTATTTGTAGGAAACTCTGCCACCATTTTTCAGTATGATTTAGTTTTATAAAAAGTAACTGAATTCAGCGGCGTTTTCCTATAACTCTGAACAATTCTTTTGTATACTGCATGTAACTTTTAAACATATGCAGTTTCATCCGCAATGTATTCCCTTCATTTTTCATGTAAATTATGAGTTGTGATTCAATTCTGAGGATGTTTGCTTATTTTCATGTAAATTATGAGTTGTGATTCAATTCTGAGGATGTTTGCTTATCTCTACAAGTTTCTGTATTCCAGGCAATGCACTCCCTTCATTTTTCATGTAAATTATGAGTTGTGATTCAATTCTGAGGATGTTTGCTTATCTCTACAAGTTTCTATATTCCAGTAGCATTCTTGAAAGATAGGTGTAAATTGACGTTGAAACAGATTCAGTATCCTGTGTAGTCCAACATTTTTTATAATGGAATCCAACCATGATTTTGCATGGGAAGTTCTTTGGTGGGTTGGATAACTTTCATCTTTTACATGGTGCAGTGGATTGTCTGAACAAAAATTAATTAGTTGTTGCTTCTGCCATTACACAGATAATTAATAAATATTAGTGTAACAACTTCTGAAACACAATCTATTTTATCACAGCGTTTCAGTAAAGAAGCCACATCATTTTTGTCTCTTAGGGAGTGTCAGGGCCTGTAAGAATGCTGCCTTGAATTGTGATGAGTTGAAATTCAAGCACATCTCTCAGCTGATGTTACTGAACACATCCAAAATGGTCTCCAGAAGATAAAAATTTTGGAACATTGAGAATACTTATTTTGTGGCGGTTGAGTGCTCAATTTGTATCCTAGATCAAATTTTCTCACCTACTTGCTTGCTTCATTGATCTTATGGACATCCTTTTTCCCAAGTTTTGGTTCTTTCTCTTTGCTTTTGATTTTATGCTATACCATATGATAATATTTTGCTTTTAACTGGTCATTAATATTATTTTGGCTGGAGAATGTAACTCCCTTTTGAGGTGACCTACAAAGTTCGGTAACACATTAAGTACTTGAATTTTGTTCTGCTATTCTTGGAGGTGATTTGAACACATCTCCTTTAGCATTTTGTAAAAATATCAGCGTTATTTCTGAGAGAGATTTCAGTTAAAAGAACTGTGAATGGTGTAATCACAGGAGCTGAGCTATTGTTCATTTGTAGATTGGGCCTGACAATTTGAAGGTGCAGTTTATTGACTATATTTCGTTAGTTAATACGATGCTTTGAAACTTGAACTTTCTGCGGCGCAGAGGTAATTTGCATTTGCAGCAGGCTGTTTGTGTCGTGTGCCTTTATGCACCATCAGATTGAGTTATGGACCCCAGTAGGCTTTTTGTGTATCTTTATTGCGGTTGTTATTTGAAATGGAGGTCATCCCATTCCGTGTCTTGCACAATAAGGTCCTAATTAAAAAAGGAAAAAGTGTGCAATATTTTGAATTAATTTCAAAGCAAAACCCCATGTGCAATGGCATGCAGTGCAGCGCAGTCCAGTCCAGTCCAGTCAATGATCCAAACCCCTCTGTATTAACGAATAATTTATTCCACATGGTGGGCTTTACCAAGCAAGCAAGTGCCCATTTTCACATTACCTTACAGGCTAGGATGAGTAAGGCAGTTGCCTAGAAAATAATCAACGGTTCGTAGAATGTGAATAAATGGAAAAACGTCGCGCACCCGTGATGTTTGTTTCCCATGTAAGATAGGATTAAAGACGGAATTGCTGCTCGGACATTTACATGTAGAAGGACTGAACAAATTCGCTTAATTTGTTAGCGGCTTTGTTTATTACGCTGAACTAATATTATTCGTGAAGGAAACATCATTTCCTTCCGTTAAATACCAAAATTTGGCTAAATAAAACCAGCATTCAACGAAGTAAAGCCAGTAAGCCACAACGCATGCATGGTGCATTGAGCGGGTAGTTACTTGCTACACTCAATCTTAAATTTTAATAACTAGATAGAATTTGCGGTAGTCAATTAATAAGCATGAACACGATTATAAATAAATAAATATTAAACTGGTCAATTAATAAACGCGACTGTCATCTTTTTATCGTGTGACGAGTTGCTAAAGTGTAATGAGGGCGTGGCTCGTGGAATACTATTCCACGTCTCTTATAAATGCCAATTTAAGCCCAAAATTTTCCAACTTCATCTTCGCAAGCGGTGCATTTATAAAACCCTTTTCCCCATTTTGCTCTCCTGCATCCGCTCAATTTACTCGGACTGCTAATATAACAACGAACAAACAGCGTATTAGATTTGAACTATTCCACACCCGTCTTTCTCTCTCCCTCTCTACAGCTCTCTCATATTGGGCGGATCTATATCTTGCAAATAAAATTCTTGATGGGGATACAGCTTCTCGATTATGTATTGGTTCCATCTGGGTTACTGCTAATGATGGCATATCACGTGTGGCTTCTCCATCGAATTGTAAAACATCCCACCAAAACTGTAATCGGCATCAATGCCATCAATCGCCGCTTCTGGGTCCTCGCCATGATGGAGGTTCATTTCTTTCATCTCTTTCTCCTACTTTATGCCAAGAAATTGACATGCATGATGGTACAATTCAAAATTTAATCTCGTCTGACCATGGAAATTCGCTTCGCCATGCCATGCAGGACGTATCCAAGAGTGGAGTTCTTGCTGTACAGACATTACGAAACAACATAATGGCATCGACATTATTGGCGTCAACTGCGATCACGCTGAGTTCCGTTATTGCCATTTTGATGACTAGTGGCACTAATGAACGATCAACGTGGTTTGTGTTCGGGGACAGAAGCGATTTTTTCTATGCAATAAAGTTTTTCTTGATACTGTTATGTTTCTTGGTGGCGTTCTTTCTCAACGTCCAGTCTATTAGATATTACAGCCATGCGAGCATTTTAATCAATGTGCCTTTCAAGAAGATGTCACAAAATGTTCATCACCTCCAAATTACAGCTGACTATGTGGCCAGGACTGTTAATAGAGGAAGCTATTTTTGGTCTTTAGGACTTCGCGCTTTCTACTTCTCTTCCCCACTTTTCTTGTGGATCTTTGGGCCCGTACCAATGTTCTTGTGCTGTGTTATCTTAGTTTTCATGCTTTATTTTCTGGATGTCTCCCACGCCTTCGAATTTGGATGGGCCGTTGGGATTTCTGACGATGATGACCGCAAAGACGAGGAACAGGGGAGGTTAAATTGACCTATTCGTGTTTTGTTATTA
Organism: Xylocarpus granatum; assembly: GCA_019650275.1. Lineage (NCBI taxonomy): Eukaryota > Viridiplantae > Streptophyta > Magnoliopsida > Sapindales > Meliaceae > Xylocarpus > Xylocarpus granatum. The sequence goes on along the minus strand of BNST01000560.1, from coordinate 390,297 downwards.
CTCTTTTTAACATTAGCATAGGATATGATGTAGTAGCTAGCTTAAGTAGCTGAAGGAATTACTTGATGCATAACACACCAAAAGAGAAACTCGCATTCCTTCTCAGTTGAAATGAATTGCACTTCACTTGTAGTATGCCTTTTTCTGTTCATTTTCTTGTCTAAACAGGCTACGCAACTTAATACAAAAATCCATTCTGGCATGAATGGACTGTTGCTCGGTGTCTTTTCTCTTCTTGATGCCCGGCAATTTAGCCTTACCGGGGTTTCCCACCAATCTGTGTTTTAATTATCGTACCAACTAATCAAAAAATAACTCAAATTACCACAGAGAACACATAAATGAAAAGACGTCTGCCAAAAGTATTCCACTAAAACGACAAAATGCACCTCTTCGATCCTTACATGAGAGTCAAGCTGCATAAAATAAAAACACATCCCACCCACCCACACAATCTTTTAAACTGTACCTCACTTTTTGGACCATGTGCGGCATTTTACTTTAGCTCATTGACGGCCACGAAACATGTTTCCCGACTAATTTTCAATTCATTCTGATTACAAAACCTTGGTCAAAATGCATGAATGTGCTTGTACCAATTTGATCTAATGTCATAGCTCCACAAAATAACTTATCATCTTTTGGTGCAAACAATTATTTTTCCCCATCACTTCCAAGGGCATGGCAGACAAATTTGACTCAACTGGCAAACAAAATTCTGCATTGTTGAGATGTTGTTTAACAAATGTTCCATTCAAATGAAACTACATGTAGAATGAGAAAAACACCTTACAACACTATGTCCACTGGAGTATCTCGGTACTCAATGCCAATGCCAAGATCTCGGGAAACTCCTCGCAGATGATTGTGCACGGGGGAGAGTTGTAATGTGCATTATATACATTGGGTTCCACAAAGTAAATGTAATCTTCACTTTGCATACACTATCAGGTTACCTAGATATCAGACGAGGACAGAATAACGATTGCAGAGGGAACATCGGAGAATCCAACTTAAAAGGTACAATTGGTTCGGTAGCTTCTCGGTTATGAATCAGTATTTTAGGCAACTTCACCTATTTTCACTATGCTCCACTGTTGGAGAAGAAAGAAAATACATGCATACAGGCAAACCCCACAAACAACTAAACCACCTGTTTTGGGAGCTACAAGGAGATAAGCAAAATGCATTCATCAACTGTGGAAATACATGAGACGTTTTTTTGTCAACTTGTATTAGTAAAAACTAAAAAAGATGGTATTATATGTCCAAATATGTTTACAGACGAATAATTTTATATACTAATAATTGAATTGGTTGGAGCATTACCACATTAAGCTGCCAAAATATCAGACTACAAACTCGCACCTTGGATGGTAACAGAACCCAATCTACAAGAATCATGTCATAGGCCATTACACGGGCATGCGTGCATTCTTATCCTTACCACTTAGGTCTTTAGGTCTGAATGTCCGTTAATTTCACCTTTAACTGCATGCTGCCAACTTGAACTACTATTTCCTCTTTAGAAGGCTCTACTCTTAAAACTGTTCCTTTCTTTCCAGGGGAAGAGACATGCACCAAATCACCAACCTTGGGAAGTTCAGGATTCCTTCCTGCATGGTGCATAGGTGAAAGAAATACAATTAAAATTATCTTCTGATTTGTAAAAATTAAGTCAGGATGACCAACCACAAGGAGCTTTGCATAACTAAAAATGCCCAAGAACTATTTCAAGTTCAAGCAAATTGGGCTTGGCCGAAGAAAATACCTGTTAATGATTGCATGATAACTTTAACAGCAGATGAACTCGTTATCGCAGGATGTTCACTGTTCCCCACTGTTTTTTGCTGGCAGTTACTTGCCAATACATGCTGGCTTTTACCTACTTTACTAGGCTGAGGCATCTGTACTGCAGCTGCACGAAGTTGCCATGCTCTCTTGTGAATAAGAGAACGTGCTATTGCTGCAGCCTCGGATACTTCTCGCATCTTCCAATATATCTGAGTGTTTCCATGTTCCATGATCTTCCTTCTGGTGAGCAATAGATTTTCATGAAGATCTCTAGATAGCCTACAATCACATGCACAAACAGATACTTAGTGCATCTGTAACTTACATGTCTAGTTAGTTGTCATCAGGACACGCATCATGTAATCAAATGGTACCAAGAAAATTCCATAATTAATATAAGTAGATAATATTTTTATGGTATTATTTTTCCCTGCCTTTCCTTTTTGTGATGACAACCTTCTGTTCAAAAATGCTATAACTGAGAACTGCAAAGAGACCTCAAAGATTCTTTCTTAATTTAATTTTGACTTGCAGTTTGATTAGATAGTGATACTGAAGAAGAAACTGTGTAGCTCTCCAGTGCAGGGCCCCTATCTCCACTGTTTTGAAGGGAATAATATGACTTAGCTATTATACTTGAGAAATTTCATTATGATGCATTCTCCTAAAAAGCTGCCCACAAGCAAATAGAAAGAACAAAAAACAGCAACATCAAATAGTAAATTTATAGGTATATGTGCTTCTCCTTAAGATGGTGGAAAATCTTTCACTTGAATTTTGGGTCAATGATGACCTTTTACAGAATTAAGTATTACTCGATGCATAGAAAAAGAGCAAATTCTAGTAAAGTAGGAATAACAACAAAAAATCAGATTTTATCTCAAGCAAAGTTGACAGGTTTTTAGACACCTGATTTAGTGGGTTTACAAGCCTTGAAGTGCAGTGCAAAAGTTCATGCAGTTAAATATCTCCTTGATACCTTTTACACATGATTTAGAGGAAATAGATCACACAGTTAATGTTAAATATCTCCACTAGTGTGAGACTACTTTTATAACAGATGCCAGTTCTAACAAGCAAAAAGTTCTCACATTAGAAAATGTTGTGCCTCATGTAAAAGGTATTGAAATTCTTGTTTGAGCCTTTCCATATCAATTATCACCTGTGTTATAAATAGAAACACTCAAAAGAATAAGCTCTTTGAAAAGAACATAGAGAAAAAATTGCTCTGAATGCAAATTTAGTAGAAATATGCATAACCTTAGCAGGTACTGACTATTACTTAATCACATTGCTTTTAACTATGAATTTCCTCTAACCATAACATATTCACAACTGCATATCAAAGAGCTGAATTTAAAACTCATTTTCTATTTCTGTTCAGAAAAGGATAAAAAATGTGTACGCACTTTATTAGCTCAAACAGGAGCTAAATCCTTACAATATGCATTAGCTTTATTGCATATTACCTCATTAATCTCTGCACTAGCAGCACCATATAGCAGGCGTGCATTTTGAACAACTATGCTGGGGAGACCCAACCTCTCAGCTACATTGATTGCATTTGAATGACCTGCAAGAAATGTCATACTAACTAAGCCATTTAAATAAAGCTGTAGCAATATGATACATCAAAGAAAACTCAAAACTAACACCAGTTGCTTAGTGACTAATACCGGTTTCCATAAGTTATCATGAAAGACAGAAAAAGTAACCATCAGGTTCACAAGCACAACTGAATCTCCAAGGCAGGACTATACATATCACAATATTTGTATCATTAATATAATTAGTCTTGCTGAACACTGAGATCTCACGCATACTAGATATATCAACAAATAACTGATACAGGCTTTGAAAGCTTAAAATAATACTATCTAGTCTGACTTAGTCTTACTGGTATTACAGATGCAGGGTATATGGAACAGAAATGCAATGTAGTGCCACTAGTTGCAAACTATAGAGTAATTGTGGATCAGTCAACTGAGCAGCTCATTTGAAACACAATAAGATACTCCCAAGTGAATGAGACTGGTTCTTTAGGCAAAGAATATAGCGGCAGAAAACAAAAATTCGGAATCAAGCAACAGCTAGTGTTTGGATAAACTCATAAACCCTCCAAACATCATAGATATATGTTAGTAATTTATTAAATTGTGAAACCTGGTACTCCCCAGAGGATCTTGTAAGTTGGCCGTAAATTAACTTCATCAAACTCCATACAAGCATTCTCAAAGGCATCATCACTATCAAAGGAGAAAAAAAAACATGGGAATTTAGGCTTTATTTGGCTTCAATCAACTTACGTTGGAACTACTAACTTTGACAGGAACATGAATGGATTTTTTTTCAGAACAATAATAGTTAAACAACAAATTGACACTATCAACACAAGTGTCAAATCTTTAGCCTGTAACTGAATACCTGTATTTTAGTGTTTTAAGTTCACTGTGATGTGTTGTAGCAATTGTCAATAAAGCGCCGCTTTCAGCAAAAGCTTTCAGCAGCGACATCCCAAGTGCTGCTCCTTCAAGGGGATTTGTGCCTGCTCCAACCTACTAATACAAAAGTGCCAGTGTTAGATTAGAAATTCTTTTAATAATATTATTTCTTTTTCCCAATCAAGTAAACAAGTCATAACATTACGATTACATTGTCATATGTCATTCAGGCCATAAAATATGCCAAGATAAATTAAAAAATGATAAAACTCAAAACTTACTTCATCAAGTAGCACCAATGATTGGCTTGTTGACTGTGATTGTATGTCCTGACGATGAAATGATTAAATTAGAAAAGCAAATAGTAAAGAATAATGAAAAGGATATATCATCCATCATGATTAGTATCCAAGTGAACTCTTGTGGACAATCAAGAATTCTTGAATTGAAAGAGCTACTCTCTTTTCGATTGAGAGGATAGTGACTGATATATTCGTGAAATTTCTCAATGGACCCCGGGATGAAATTACCTATCAATGTAACCAACGTGAAATGATAATGTAATATAATGGCCCTGAAGAATCTAGACACTTATTCTATCAAATCATGCATGCAATGCTTACATAACTAGATCAACTAAACCAATCTCATGGAATCAGTATCAAGACTAGTCTATGTAGTATACAAAATGCATTGAATAAGCAACATAATATCACAGCTTAGCTCTGATGTACAATCGCACCAGAGCAAGCAAACTGAAAAGAATGCTGCATGAGATCGCAAAAGTTATAACATAAAACACAAAACCAACAGAAAGATATTCACATAATTCACAACTGAAAGCAGTAATTGGAAACCATCTACTCAGTAAATAAGTTCAGAAGTTTGCAAGGGATCTGCAACAGTCATAAATTGCCAACCTCATTCATTATGGGCAGCCCAATGCCAGCGCTGGCACGCCTTTTTTTTCCTTTTTAATATCTAATTGGTAAATGTATTTACAAGCCAGAACCAAACGCAAACAGTCAAAGAAGTACTTGACAGCAGATGCAAAATGCAGAAGCCTGCTTAGGAGAATGGGCATGTGTTTCAAATAAACTTGAACATCAGTTCATAATGGAAAATGCAACAGCCAAAAAAACAAGAAGATGAAATTGAACTCAAACAAGCTACAAAAAGTTTTGGAAGGAGAAATATCCTTACACTTATCTGTTTCAAGTGGCCAGAAAACGTAGATAAAGATTGAGATAAGGACTGTTCATCACCAATATCAGCAAAAACCGAATCAAACCAAGGAATTTGTGCAGATTCTGAAGATAATACATGAAGGCCTGCATAAGCTAGTACAAAGTTACGTAACAACAGATTAATCTCTTATGAGAAAGTTTTTGACAATACATTCGAAACAAACCAACTCTGCTAAGCAGTGCTTGTTTGGCTATGTCACGACCATATGCATGAACTAAATCGCATAATGTATCCACCATTGTTATTCAGAGAGAAAAAAATAACTAGGTACTGGCAAACTTGGCCCAAGGTCTTGGAAATTGGACTTTGAAATTTACTAATCACTTTGTAAGTAGTCAGTACCTCCCTGCACTTGACTTCCCCAATAGACAAATTATAAGTTTGTTAATAATTTAATTACACATATCCAGCTTTGTGTAGCTTTGGAATATGGAATCACTCAATTATGTAAAAGAAAGCATCTACCAATTACATAATGTATATAAGTCAATATAATTGTAACACATGTTCCTTAAACATTATGAGCATAATAAATGACAAAAGTTAAAAACAGAGTGACCTGATTTTGCCATCATAGCTGCCAATCCAACAGTCTTTAAGCATATAGTTTTTCCACCGGTATTAGGGCCAGTTATGATCAGAACACTTGTTTTCCAAGCAATAAAAAAATCAACTGGAACTGGTCGAGCAAGTTCCAATGCAGCAACCTAGCAAACAATGGATATTTCCACGAAATGATTACCAATAATTTTAACATGCACAACAGATATAATCATCATTATATGTCAAGTCATTCTACAGAGGGCCTACTGATGATGTCAAGCAGTTACATGCATTTCCAATGATGAGAGATTTATATCTGTTTTGCCTTTCAGTCTCATGCTCTGCCCTTGCAGTTTTTTCCTGCTTTCCTATGGCAGAATGTAGAAATTGAAGAACTAGCAGAAATGAAACCAATTAGCATGATAATAGCTGCAGAAACAGAGTTAGTTTTATACCCAGAATTTATTATGTAAGCATAATGATCTATGCAAGGAATCCCCAAACTCAACTTGCAGAAATTTTTATGTCACATTCACACATATAAATTCAAATCCTTGATCTGCTAAAAACTGAAAAGTTCAGTAGAGCAACTTGTTGTGCCTCTATAACTTACAGCAGTAGCATCTTTTAAATCCTTCTGCGCCTTCCGCAGATTTTGCTTATGATGCTGAAGTAATAAAGGATGATAAGCATTAGGTAGATATAATGTCCATTCTCTTTTGGGAGGTGACATTTTGGAAGTCATGGCCTCATGTGTTAAAGATCTTTCCTCATCTGCTGGCAGAAATATAGATGGACATGTGCCTCCAAGTGAAAGACTATAAGTTGCTCGAGCATTAATCTACATTTTGAAAACCACAAGCTAAATTACAACAGATTGATCTAGCAAAATCTGATTAAAAAAAAATCCTGTACAGGCACCCAAATTAAAGTGTGTATCTGGTGCTTGCAAGTAAGAGACTCATATGCATACATATACTTTCTGAAGCATTTTTTGGGAGGATAAAAATGGAAGTAGTTTTGCTTTTGATCCTTACAACTTGAAACTTATTTTTTAAACCATGAATATGTCCCCCAATAGGTACTAGATTACAGCCCAAATACATCACTTCTCAACCTCTGGTTGGGTAAACTCTTTAACATTTTGTCCCACAAGTAAAAAATATCAGCAACAACGAGAGAGCAAAAGTGAAGAAGTGGCACATGCCTACCACGTCCAGTTGAATCACAATGTTCAACATCTCCTCAATGTCATCAAGATCAACTTGCATCTGAAAGATTATAGAACAATGAAAACAAGATGAGCAAATGGATAGTGCTAATACAGAAAAGAAATTTCACCAGATACAGCCAGAAACCTTTTCCGATAAGGTCAAAAGCACATCTTCCTCAGCCTTAGCTACTAAAGCTCTTGCTTGTTTCAATTCATCGTTTAGAGGAACAGCTGAGAGAGGTTCTATGATGCTTCCTATCCCTGAACCACTACAACAAGTGTACCACCTTCAGAATTTGAATATCAAAGAGGTATGCTCATCACATGAAGAAGCTTGTAAATATGAAACAATATGAAAAAAGAAAGACAATATAGCTTTTATCTACTCACATTAAAGGACATATCCAAAAGTGCTTGGTTTTTGATAGTTTGCAATATTTTATCCAATTTTCTAGTTCACATGACATTTTCTCATATAGAATTATATTGTTTCAAATTTTACAATTTGTCTGTTTCAAATTTTACAATAAAAAAAGCGATTGAGGGAGAGAGAGACGGAGAGATCATGCAGAAATCTTGTTAACAGAAGATTTTGGATTAACAGAAGAAGGAGCCCTATCTTGTTAAACAGTATTATTTTGGATTGGTTCTGCCATGTGCCTTGATGATCACATAGAAATATTGATCTTACTGGCATATTGTAACTTGCAGTACAAGAATGGGCTATTGCAGGCAATCATACATGCATGCAGACACACACACACATAGAGATGCTCATGAGAGAGGATGAGGGAGCAATAGAGAAAAAGAAAAGATAGAATATGTACATTGAGTGGTAACTGGCTGACAATTGATCAAAATGATTTCATAAAGTATGATTATTGAAAAATATAGCAAACAACTTATACACCTGGATAACAAAAGGCCATTAAAACTTAGCTGATCAGCCCCTGATTTTATACACCATCTGCCATCAATGTTGCCCACTTCCTATAAACAAAACCACAAGTCAGATGAAAATCACAAGGATACAAAAGGAATAACAAATCTGCATCTCTTTTAGCTAGGCCATGTATCTGTAGTAAAAAATCAAGTGAACCTTACCAAAAGGGGTGATTCACTATTTTCATTCCTAATTAGCCTGTCAATTAATTGATATAACTGCACTAAAAAGACAACAAAGTTAAAAACAAATAAGTTGTAGATAAGACTTACAGAAAAATGATGATTTAGAATACTAATATTATTTCAGAGCACTTTAGGTAAGGTTATCTTTCTAATAACACATTGGCATTGGCTGATGGCTAAGAAAGAGTAGTGTTCTCAAAGTTAAACCCTTAACTAATAGTCTAATACTCTTATGAATGCAAAAATGTCTAAGAATCTTTAAATTATCTATAAAATTGAACCGTAATTCTCCAACCTGCATGAAACAAAATACCTTTCTCTCAAGCATCCGAACTCGTACGTGAGATTGTCTCAGGGCAGGACTCTGAGATACAGAATAAATGAGATGAAATAAATTTGTATATGACCTTAAAGATTACAGAATCTCAGATGAATGATAAAAGAAACCTACGGCAGAATCTTTAACAGAGCCATCTTCATCAACAACTTGTAGTATCAACTTAATTAGCGATCTATTAACAATCAGTTCCGTTATCTGAAAACAAATTCAATAAAACTAACATAAGGCTATATACAAATTGATAGGATATATAAAACAAGATAAAACTTAATTTACCATTTGAGTAAGAGGCATAAAACGCGCATGCCAATCCGCGTCTTCCTTCACGGCAGCTTTCAGATTGAGCTGCAAACTTTCGGAAAACTGTAGTAGAGCCACAACAGCTAAAGCTTCGTTAGCACGCAAAGGTAAACCTCTCCGAACATGTTGGATGGCAGATTTTACAAGAAGAAGTTCTACTCCGGTCAAGTCCAGGCTGCAACCACCATGCTTGTGCATTTCAATGGCAGCATTGGTTTCATCCAAAAGTCTCAAACTGTCCTCGTAGGTCTGGTCGATCGACCACAACTGTTCCTGTAACCAAACAATTAATTTACACAAAAGCAACTCAGGTAGAATTGCAAGGAAGAAGAAAAAAGAATTACTTGACTGGCTTGACGGCCCAAGGAAGTGCGGGCGTAGGAGGAGACGGAGTCACATAGCTTATCCCATTCCAACACCCTAAGACTGTCACGGACAACTCTTGATTTGTTATCGCTAGAAATTGCAACTGCAAGGGATGAGCAGCAGCAAAATAAGTTAGCATTTCGTGTCCTCCTTCTTTTACTCTTAATTATGGCGCGAGATTTTGCAGCAGTGAAGATAGAGACGGAGCGACCAAACACTGCACAAAAAGGCATTAGAAATGGATGAGGATAGATTGTCCGAACTCCTCCAGCCACAACCCAGTGCGTCGGGCTTTCTGGGGTGTTTATTGGGAATTATTAATACGATCGTTTGTCGATAAATGTTGTTTCCAAATCTTAGAGCAACAAGTTAATTTGTATTCTGCCTGGCAGGCTATACCTAATTATCCTATCCTATCCACCAAAAAATTACATTATGTAGCGAATAGTAAGTATAGATTTTAAAAAGTCAATTCATTATACGAGAAAACGATATGAGACGGACTATGATGGGCCCAGCAGCAGGCTCAGCCCAAGTTCTATTGTTGACTTTGAACTCTTAGATTTCAACAATGATGGGCCTGTTATCTGTTCAAAATTGACGAAAAGCGTAATCATGCCAATATTGCCTGCCTGCGCCAGAAACCAAACAAGTGGAAAATATTTGATTGTTCGCATTCGTGATCACCTCGACATCTTTAGCTGAGTATCTTGATCAACTCTAGTTTTATTATTTGAAATAAAAAAATGCCATAAGACATCTTTTATTTAATTGATTGTGATTATCATTAAGAAAATATTTAATTGATGGTAATAATCTTGCATTAGACATAATTAAATCATAAATGTACTGTAGGTAATCAAAACACCCCTCTCTTACACAAGAGATACAATATATATATATATATATATATATATATATATATATAATATATATATATATATATATATCTGAATTTACCCAATACTTGATTATTTTATTAGTAAGGTTTCTCTTCTTGTGTGTGCCCACGCGTTTTCCTGCAAAAGGTCATTTTATAACATTTGTACTCAGTAATAACGTAAAGACAATCTACTAGCGATAGGTTGAGCCGGCAGGCCGGCGACTATTGCTGCCAAGAGGAAATCCAGAAAAGGAAGAGTCAAATGGTTCCAAGATACCATTTACATCCCTCTTGCGCGCTAGACGACTTATCTTTCGGTTGACGCCTGAATCGATGGCAATGTGGAAACGAGTCGAATATTACATGAATAAAAAGAATGAGCCAAACAAGCAAACTCAAGTGACAAGACAATAACAACTGTACTATGCAACAAAACATGAATTCATAAAATCAAACTGGTGGCCATTACCATGTCCTACTTGAGTGGGGAAAAAATATTTTCTCATCTGGATTAGAATGCCTAGGAATCAATCTTACTTTTATCAACTTCAATTATTAAAACAAAAACACTTCAAGTTATTAGACTATGTTAAAATTGCATTCAAATATGCAGTTTATATGAAATAATTTAATGTTACGGTAATGTAATTAAAACTTTTCAGAACGTGCGGTTGAAATAGATCAGCTTACCATTTCAGGCACCACTAACATCCTCACAAGTGTTCCAAATAAATTTCATTCCTCTTGCATTTTTTTTTCCCTCTCCTGATTCCTCGTTTCATTCTTCACATCATCCCCAGATCAGAATTTCCGATTGCAAATTCAGAATCATGCTATTGGGGAAGATGGGGAATCAGGGACCCAGATTGTGACCAAATCAAGATTCAGATGCAACTCACCTCTCGTTCAGGTTTGCCCGATTGGTCTGGTCTGTTTTTGTTGTCCTGGAATGTTTAATGCGTTGTCGGGGAAGGGTAGCGGTGGTCAGGTTGACCCCGCCGCCGCCAACACCGCTCTTTACAACACCTTCGCCGTCTTCGGCATTCTCGGAGGCGGAATCTATAACATATTGAGCCCTGGAGCTACGTTGATTGCGGCTTGTAGCACTTAGTGCTTTATGCCGGTTCATTTCTTTACTATAACCATCGCAAGCACCAGGCTTTTGCCATTGTCACAGCAGGAATATTGGGTGTCGGCGCCGGCTTTCTATGGGCCGCTGAGGGAGCGATTATGACTTCATACCCTCCGCCGAATCGCAAAGGCACTTACATTTCTATATTTTGGAGTATATTTAACATGGGTGGCGTAATTGGCGGTCTTATTCCTTTCATTCTGAATTACAGTCGCAACGAAGCTGCTTCTGTTAACGATGGAACATATATCGTCATTTTGCCTCCTAGTCGCGTGATTCGTGATGATGGAACTCGTTGTACAAACATTATGTACTCTAATGTCTCCACCGAGTTTACGGAATTTCTCAAGTTGTTCCTAAACTGGAAGATGCTTCTAATTTTTCCCAGCTTCTTGGGCTAGTAACCTTTTTTACAGTTACCAGTTCAATAATGTTAACGGGCTTCAGTTTAATCTCAGGTCGAGAGGGTTGAACAATGTTTTTTTATTGGGGTGCACAGATGTTGGGTTCGCTTGGGATTGGCTACGTACTTGATTTCAGTTTCCCGAGTCGGAGAATGAGAAGTGGCGTGGTTGTTCTGTTTGGTTCTGCAATTTGGAGCGGCGGACTTGACAACCAGCTCAATTACTCCCTTGATAAACCGGCTGTTAAATTGGATTTCAACAACTCCGGTTCTGAATTTTCCGGTCCATTCCTCTTGTATTTCAGCTATGGGTTGCTAGATGCTATGTTTCAGAGTTCGGTTTACAGGGTAATTGGAGCATTGGCTGACGATTCTAAGATCCTCAGCAGGTAACACACATATATAAACCCAATTGTGTAATTTGTTAATTTGTTGGTTTCAAATTTTATAATTAAATGTATAAAATTATGTTAATGTACTGCAGGTACAGTGGATTCTACAAGGGGGTCCAAAGTGCAGGTGCTGCAGTTGCTCGGCAAGTGGATACGCATGAAGTTCCGTTCCCATCTCAATTGACTGTTGATTGGTCTCTCACTGCGGTAAGTTATTCGTTGCTTACAAGAATCCTGAAGAAATAACTTCCTCTTCCATCTGCTGATGATGGAGCCGGTGGTTGTGTTAGCAAGGTAATTTAATGTTATGGTATCCCTTTCAAAAACAGTGTTGTGAATGCTATAAATATACATGCCTATTATAATTGTTCGGAAATTATTGCTAAATTTCTTCGTAAATGTTCATTGTTGATTTACAATTTAGGAATTTTGTAGTTTTATCAAGAAATCTTTGCTCTGAGTATGTCATTTCTGCAAAACATAGTGGAGATTCTGATTTACTGATTAATGAGCATGTCATTTCCGAATCGGAATGACTCGTGATAAAGCAGTTGGCTTTGTAGTTTGTACTCTTAACCAGCAAAGTTTGGATTTGCTCTGTACGCAGCCTTTTATTGTTCGGAGAAGGTGCGCAGCTTTCTGACCTTAACACACTGTAAGCAAAAGAATTCCTGGTCACTTGGGGCTTCGGATAGAGAAGGCACAGCGCCATCATTTCTGTCATATAACAAAATAAGTACAAATTAATTTGACATCAAAATTATGATCCATCTGGTGATTGGGTCTATTTACGAATCATGGTTGGTGAGATCCAGTTTCTTGGGATCTCCAAGATAGAAGTTCCCGCGGAGAAATTTTAACCCCGTAAAGGAGATATTAATTGACGAGAGAACTGAACTAAGCTGAATATTAACGAGTTTCACAGTTTTTGAACCGAATTTTACAGTATAAAACCAAATTGCTTTGGTCCTTAGTGTCAATCTTGGGTTCGGGTGTCACTCGGCATTTAGGTTCATTTGTGTTCTGCTTTTAGAGCACAAACGCATTAGAGAGTGGGTTAATAAACTAGCCCAATATATTATGTTTTTCCAATTCATTTTGTTGAGATTTGTTCAAATCCCCATTGCTGCGTATAATTATTATCCGAAAATAAGCATATTCTAATAAAAACACATTCAGTATAATAACGCATTAAATAATGAAGTTACATAAATTAAAACCGATTAAACTGTTGCAGATCTTGCAATACGAGTCCAAACAATGTAATAAGACATAAAAACGACAAATCTTGTGATGATAAAGCAACTCTCCGGCAAAGTACGTATTATGGGGATTCTAATATATGCTTTCCCGTGTAAAATGGTTGGCATGCACATTATGAATCATTTATGTTGAACGTTAACGGAGTGATCAAACGGTGTCGAGAGGCGCATCAGTTTTATCTTTTCCTGCTGAGATTGTAGGAGCATCTGATTTGTCAGTTTTAGTCTTGTCGGTTGGCTCAACGCCAGGGACAACAGCCTCAACCTTCTTCTGGTCAGTTATTTCTGCAGTGACTTCGGGTTCTTGACCAGTTTTGTTATTTTCAGTTTTAGCATCCTTTGATGTTGTCTTGGATGATAACTCTTCAGCCACCTTTTTCGGTTCTGAAAGATCTACCAAAGGTGCTTCAGTATTCTCATTCTCATTCTTATTGTTATTTTTTTCACCTCCATTGTCTTTCTCCTGCATACATTTGAATACATAACATATAATATTCATTTAACGGCATCCATCAATAACGAAATAATTAATTACATGATGAAATGACATTATGTATGATTACATATGTAGTGTACCTGAACAGCGGCTTCTGGCTGCTCACCCTTCTTAGGGCTGGCAGGAGCCTCATTATCTGCGGGGGCGGAGTTTGGACGGTTCTCAAACTCCTTGGGTTTACTCGCACAGCCTCCCATTATGTTATTGATTTCTAAGGGACGATTTGGGCGAGTTGGGAGGTGTTGAGGCTGAGAAAAATCACTTCTCTTTCGATACAATTCAAGGATTGAGGCTTAGAAAATTCAATGGGGTTGATGTTGGGTAATATAGTTACAGCAGTTACTAATATTTGGGAGAAATCGTTCGGTGTACAAAGACTGGTTGTTCTGGCATTGCCTTAATTTCTAAGGTCATTAATTCCCTAAAATATGTCTGACCTTTTCATGTGGACAGATAGGTTTTGCCTTAAGAGTGCATGCATGGTTGGCCCTGAGTAGCCGCCTAGGTTTATTGGTTTTGACAGTTATTACGGTTAAGGTTTTTGCTGTCATGCATGGACGTACGTTGATTGTGCATGTAAATGTCATATATTCTCCAAAATCCTAATTAAGGAGTTTTGTAAAGTCCTTGCTAGAATGCATCCATAAAAATGCAATCACTATTTTGGGGCGTGCATACTTTTAAAATAAATAAAAAATTATATATTTTATTGATATGTTATTTGTTACATAATAATTAGTAGTTAAATAAAAATATCATTAATAATTTTATTTAATTTTTAAATTTAAATTTAATAACACGAAATCTTATCACCCAAATCTTGTTTAACTTTATCAATTTTAAATTTTTGTTATTCTTCTTGTAATATTTTTAATCTAACAATTATTGGTAATTTAGATCCTACAATCAATCAAAAAATGAAAGAGGAGATAACAAATTAATATTGAATCAATACAATCATTTTAGTAAACCAATTTTCTTATACTTGTGTTTTTCTTTTTATAATTTATTAATAGAATTTTGAAGTGAGTAAAATTTAAAAGAAAAAATATAATTTAAATTTTGAATAGAGGGTGTATGTTTGATTTTAATTTTAATATATATATATATAAATATAATATAAATATTTTACGTTTTTTAATATATAATAAAAAAATTATAAAATTAATAATTTTTGAATTTTAAAAACTAATGCTTTTTAATTTGGAGGTGGAAAAATCTCTTTAAAAACGTAAAGTTAAAACTTAGATGCTGACATGATCCTAGTTCACTTACCGATCTAATTCAGGTTACATCAAAACACAAACTGAATGAGATTCCCAATGGCTGGCAAAGGCCATTGCTAAATATCTCTAGCTTGAGCTGCCAAATTGTGTCCATATTCAAACCTTAAAATAATAATAATAAATATAAACGAAAACAAATAAATAAATTATCAAACTGTTAATTAAAAATACAAAGCATTTGACTTGGTCTTAACAAGTCAGCGTACAGCAGAACCATTGACGACGTACATTTTTTTAGACAAACAAAAATTTTACTGTCCCTTGACTTGCATCTCCCAACCAAAGAAAAGACACCGTGTGTTTTACATTCCATTTCCATTATCTCATTTTTGTTTTTGAGTGATGGATTGACTGATTTGTTCAGTAACAATTAAGAATTGCCTTCGATTATTGCTATCTCAGAAGGGCGACTAAAAAAGGTTCAAACAAAACAAAATAGTTATGATGTTCTTGGCATTCTCAAGATCATCATTTTCTCTTTTCTTTCTCGTAATATCGATCTTCAGCCTCAGCTTAGGGTCATTCCCGACCGTCCGATCAGATACAGCGACGGACGTTTGTGATGCATCGGACAGATCCGTTTCCTGTCCCGTCAAATGCTTCACGACGGATCCTGTTTGCGGCGTTAACGGCGTGACATACTGGTGTGGTTGCGAAGAGGCTCGTTGCGCCGGCACCAAAGTAGCCAAAATAGGATTCTGTGAAGTTGGAAATAACAGTGGCACAGCTTTTCTATCTGCACAAGCTTTGCTTTTGGTGCATATCGTGTGGCTCATAGTCATCGGAATTTCGGTTTTGTTTGGTCTCTTCTGATCATTAATAATATATTCTATTCTATTTTCTTGATGTCCTCCATTAATGTTGTTTAGGTTAAGGATGTCACATTAAATCATAGAAGAGATCATGAGTCACCTTACAGGTCTCTTGTGCGTTTGGGATGCTAATCTGTTAAGGTGCATTTATTTTATTTTTTTTACATTTTTTTTCGTTTTAAAATAATTTCCGATGCATTAGAGTTACTAAGATCTCAAGATGTTCTATGCATATCTCCCATATGGCTAAGGTGAGTAGTAGTTGATTTGGAACTCTTAACTAATAAAATTGTTTCTATAAAGACAATAAATTTTTTTTAAAAAAAGATCTCAATATTTATGGATGAATGACTATTGATCGTATTACTTGTTACATATTAATTTTTATTTAAATAAAAATAATATAAATAATTTTATTTAATTTTTTAATTTAAATTTGATAACATTAAATCTTTTTAACTTTAAACTCATTCCTTATCATTTCAAAATATTTTATTTTACTTATTATTTTTTTAATTTACATACAATATATATATATATATATGTATATCTAGATAATACACCTTTAAATGTTAGCCCATTAAATTTTTTTTGGAATTTATAATTTTGATCAAATTTAAATTATTTTATTCAATAAAAATACATATTAAAAAAAGGACATGAATACAATTAACAGGTTATTAATTCTTGGTAAGAGGACTCGAGCCACGATAAGTCAATATAATTTTTAGCTCTCTGTTTTCGAGTGTTATCCGGACGAAACCTGAAGCTAAATGTTGCGTTTTTTTAGTTGCCTAACAAGAGTGGAAGGCGAAAAAAAACAAAAACTGACAACTGAATATATATATAAAATATTGTTTTATTTTCTTCACTTGGATTAGTATATCTTTATCGAGAAAGCAATTACAAGAATCAATGGAAAATATGAATTCGCCGCTCTCCGAATTTTTTGTTGCACTTTTTACAGATACGGCGTCCGTAAGTTTGATTAGTTTTGGCGCTTGCTAAAATCTTTTCTCCAAATTCCCCATATTTTTACGACTTTGGAAGACCGTGTTGGGAGTAGGGATAAAGTTCAGCAGAGAAAATTCAAATACCCCATTGGAGAAATGGAGAAAAATTAGCAGAGATTAAAAAAAAACAATTTCTTCAAATTAAAAGGAAGAGAGCAGGCATGTCGTTTCATCCTAATATTATTAATTGACATCCATATAAAAATAATTTCGATAATGACGGCATGGAAGGCAAATTTTTAAAGAATATTGGATCGTATCTCATGATCAACCAATGAAAAATCATAAGGAATGATGGTCCATATAAAAAAATCTTAACATTCTAGATGAATTGATCTTGCACAATTATAGCAGAAAACACTGAGTTTCTAATCATTATGGCAGAAAATTCTTCAATCCCTTTCAGCAAATGTGCTTTTCTATTACCAAAATGATAGCCGCAGACAACTCCCGGTAAGAATAATAAGCAATCCTATAATAAAAAAGCTACAACGTTTTAAGACTATAGCTCTGCTTGTTGAAGAATTTTGAAACTTATAACCAGAGTTAAAACAAGTACTCCCACAATTGCCAAAAAACAGTTACTTTGATTCGCTTTAAATGGAAAGATTGTGAAATATCAACTCTATTCTCTTTTCTTGGGGCTCTGAAGCGAAAATCCTGGTTCATTAAAGCCACCTGTGTCAGATACTTTTGATGTTGGGGAGCCATCGTCCCTAGATTCTTTGGAGGGAGCGTCAGTCTTTACTTCTAATAAAGACGGAGACGAGGTTTCGTGAGAACCATCATTAGGCACATTATTGACCAGGCTTTTGTACATCGTGAGAGCTTGTGCAATCATGTTGGCTGGATTGGAAGTAGCACTAGGAAGTAACATTGTTGTACCCTGGCAAAGCAATGGGAAAAAAGGAAAAGTATAAGAGCAAGCATCAGAACAGACTTTCAGGAAATAAGTAATGCTGGAAAAATATGCTAGACAGATAAGTTCTTTACCTCCTTGGCAATGTTACTAAAAGCCTGAATGTATTGTTCAGCGATTCTCAAACTTGCTGCCTGCAAATCACACAACATAATCTTGAGATCAATCAAAACTCTCAATAAATTGATATTTCAAAATATTGTCACAAATTCTACACACTAATCACCACAATTCTCATTCAGATATTGAATGATGTACTGCATTCAATAATAAGCAGCTGGAGAAACATCTTTGATTTCTCTCCCTCCCTTTTTTGAATAATTATTACTAATTGGAAGGAAGGAGTTGTGCTCAAGTCAACTTATTAGAGAGACAATATATCAGTTCATAACATCCTCCATCTCTCAAACTAACCTGGAGAACCCATCAATTACAAGCATACCTGTTAGCCAGGCATATACCGAATACATGATTACATATGACAAAATTTGCAACATATGTGCTTGCTTTTAACAGTTGAATTGTCAAAAGTATGGTGTTTCAAGTTTAGACCGATCCAAACCCAAATAAGCCAAATATGAAAGGGCTACTGAAGTCTCAGTGGCCCTGGAGTCAAAACCTAATTAATATTATGCATATTGTGAGAATTCAGAACACAAAATAAAACTGTAATACCTTAAAAGTTCATTTATACATCCAAAAGTTTATATTGCCATTTCGCACATGAAGTGGTCAAACATGAAAACAATGTTACCACACATAAATGCAAGACTAAAAACATTACCTCTAAGCCTCCATTTTCCTTTAGCGATTGTGACACCATGGCTAGACCTTTAGCAGTTGCCTGTGCTTTGGCTATTATAGCTTCTGCTTCACCTGAAAAAGTCAAACAGAAAGAATTTAAGACATCAAGAAAGTCATAAACTATCCCATTATGGAAGGCTGAACATCAAGGCAATTCATACAAGTTTTCTAATCTATTTGTGTTGGCCACATTAGAATATTGATGGTCAGAAGATAAGAGTAGAAAATTAACATAAATAAAGCACTGGAAGAGTGAATGCTAGGAATCCGCTATTAGGCTGTACAAGAGAAATGAACAAAACAAGCGCCTTCAAAAATAACTAACTTGGTATACAAGCAATGTCCCACATTCAACTACATTTGGCCACTTGCAAAATCTATCATTATGTGAAAACCTTGGTAATAGAATCCAGCTTCTCGATGCACCAAACTGTGTCCTCTTAAATTAGGACATCCAGTTGCTTAAGTGCTGCACTATCTCTGTTGCATATCATAAAGATATAACATACTAATTTTAGAAAAAAATTGTAACCAACCTTGTGCTCTGTTCACCTGATCCATCCTTGCAGCTTCTGATTCTAAGATCACTGAATTTTTCCTACCATCAGCAATGTTAATGTTGGCCTGTCTTTCTCCTGTAGAATATCAATTGAAATTATAAGCAAGCATACACAAATCAAGGCTGCCTGATTGACTATCCAAATAAATCCTCACTTAAAACAACAAGTTCCAAAGGTAAAACCATGGCAATGCCTCTATACGCTAGGACACAATATTTCACCTCAGAATGAGTTGCAATAACAAAATAATTACATTACCTTCAGATTCCAGAATTTGAGCTCTCTTTTTACGCTCTGCTTCTGCTTGCATCTCCATAGCCACTCTCACTCCACGAGGTGGAGATATGTCCCCTGGAAAAACAAAATGAAAGAAAAGGAATACATACATGTACTGACAGAACGTAACATGCCCAATGTAACAACCGTAAACAGAAGTTAACTCACTTATTTCATATCGGAGACACTGGAGTCCCCAATCTTTTGCAGCCACATTGATGGCCTCCTGAGACAGTAATTCCATATAAATACAAGCATTACTCTCTCTCTCTCTCTCTTTTTAACTTGCCCGTTACACAATTATTGACAAAAACTGAATCAAGTAACTATTAGCAGACGAATTAAATTTAATCAAGCAACTATTGGCATTGAAACAGAGGTTGTCCAAAAATAATAACATAAAAAAGAGCTGAGTTTTAAGTAGTTACCACAATCTTCTCATTGAGAGTGTCTCTTTCTTCAAAAGTCTTATCAAGAGTAATCTTACCGAGCTCACTACGCATGGTAGTCTGGGCAAGCTGAATAACAGCGTAAATGGGGTTCTCAACGCCATAGGAAGCGAGTTTGGGATCTACAATTTTAACATAAAGAACACCGTCAATCAAAATGCTAACATTGTCCTTGGTAATAGCAGACTGATCCGGAATCGGAATAGCTTCTTCCTTGAGAGAGTGCACGTAAGCAATTCGATCGACAAATGGAATCAAGAAATGAATTCCAGACGGCAGAGTCTTAACGTATTTACCAAATCGCTCAATAACATAAGCTTTCTTCTCCGGCACAACACGAATACCCCAATTAACCGGGGGAGTTATCTCGTAGTTGAGACCCGGATCTCGACCAGTTCGGAGATAACGGACGGAGTTGGTGAACACAGGTGAAGCAAGACGAAGTGGCGGAATGTTATTGAATTGGTGGTGTTTAGGAAGCAAAGAAGAGACTCCTCTGGAGTTAAGCTTAGATGATTGCCGTAAATATCCCAGAGATTTCAGTACGGATTTTGATTTCCACATGGTTTTGTATCGTATTGTTCGTCTATTTCTCTCTTTCAGAGGCAAAATCAGAAATGAATAGTGAACAAACAAAGCCCTAGTTAAACCTTTGTACTTCCCCCCTTTTGTTAATTACTGTCCGATGACTTCCAATTGAAAAATTAGAAGCCTGTTCACGGGCAGGGCTTATTGATTTATGGGACATTCTTCCCGGCCCATTTATCCTAGAGGTGGCGTTCTCGGAGTAAACCTTTCTCTGTACACATTTGTAAACCAGAGTCTGTGAAAGTGATGGCTGTGGTTTCGGAGAAACCTTTGCCGACCGTTTATCCGTTACTATTCAGCACGCGCGTAGATAATACGAAGAAATTAACATGTAGAAATATTAATCACTTATTCCATTACAAACAGATGAATGAATTTTCTTTCATTGTTTTTTTCAGAGAACTCAACTAACGGTGATAAGTTGCAAACTAGTATGTTCTCAATCTTAAATTTAATTGGTTTTAAGTGTGTTGCGTATTATTAATTCTTAGATTTAAACGTTTTTGTATTAAGCAAAAATTTAACGAATGTTTTTAAATAGGATAAATATAATTACTTTTAAATAATAAAAAATTTTACATGTCAATGTGATAAAAATTATATGTATTTAATTTAAAATTAATTAATTATAAAATATATATATATATATATATATATGACTTAATTTGATTTAATAATCTTACTAAAGTACATTATTTTCAAATAAATGCCATCTTTTAACAATTCAAATAATAATTCAGTGTAGAGATGTTATGGTGGAACATAACTAGTAAACACAAGTATGTTGTCATACAATTACATTGGCGGACTTTCTTGTCCAACATTTCGAACAAACGATGAGACCAGACCCGCTCGTTTCTCACAAATTGGAAATTAATGTACATTACAAAGGCCATTTGAAATGTTACGCAGCTATTTGAAATGAAAATTCACTTGAAAGGACCACAAGAATATCCAGTGCAAAGGCCAGTGGTACTATTGAAAGGGAACAAAGCAATAGGTCGATTTGGTGGTAGCTCCGGGGGATCCATTTTCTGAGTTAGAAACCCCACCAAATTCTCCATTGAAGGTCTACCTTTTGTCTCATTTACTGTACAAAGCAATCCAATTTCCAGAACTCTAATGGCTTGTCCCAAGTTAACCAATGACCCCATTCTTCCATCCACCACTTTGATTTTCTCATCGCACTCGTGCATTCTCCACGCAAAATCTAACAAATCCTTCTCTTCTAAACTCACTTCTTGGTCTAGTCTTCTTCTCCCTGAAACAACCTCCAATACAAATATCCCGAATTCAAAAACATCAGCTTTTTGACTCACAGCTGCCTCGTACCGTCTAGATTCTATTGCTGAAAGAACAAACCCGAAATCGCCTAATAGCGCTCGGAAGCTAACATCAAGAAAGACGCTACTTGTTTTCATGTTTTTGTGAGCTAGTCCTTTAGAGTGAAGGAAACTCAGGGCTTCTGCAACATCTTTGACTACCTTTAATCGCCGAGTCCAAGGAAGAACTCCGACACCAAAAAGCCATTTATCAAGACTTCCATTCGCACAAAAATCATAAACCACCATAGTTTGGCGATTATCATAACACCATCCTCTGATGGGAACCAAATTCGGGTGACGAACACGACCAATTGCACCGATTTCTTTAAGCAGTCTCCGTCTGTCTAATCCCTGTTGTGAGCTCAGAAATTGTGCAGAGATTCGCTTAACAGCAACCTGGCAGCCATTTGAAAGCTTTCCTCTATAATAAACGCCTCTGTAATCACTACCCAGTTCGTCTAACTCGCTGAATGCTCGAGTTGCGGCTGAAATTTCGGAAAGTGTAAAGCGTCGAGGCTTGTTGGGAGGCCTCGGTCTCTGCTCTTTCTCCGGCAGTACAAAAGACTTCAACTTGTTTTTCCTTTTACGTCTGCTAAAACAGTACATAGTGGTGAAGATAACCAGAGCTAGCACAGCAACAGCAATGAATATCAAGAAACCATGGGGCGGTTCTGAGTTAGAGTTTCTCTGAACTCCCTGACTGCTAGCATTCTGGAACAATATCCTATTTTCACACGTTTCTGTTGATGGAAAGCGGAGAGAAGCACGGCTTGTGGACGAGAAGTTCCATGAGAGTACGCTGTGAATTTGTGTCATATTGCCTGTGGAAGCTGAGAATCCTACGAACATATACTCATTCAGAAACGGAGAAATATCTACAGGCCCAGAGAAGATGGGTTTTGAGGGGTAATCCTGGCCCTCTGATCCAAGCCGTATGTCGATCCATTTGCGCATACCGTCGTATGCCACCCAAGCTCGGTGAACAGAACCATCCTCAAGCAATATTCCAACATCAGCAGCATTAACAGATATACTGGAAACAATACTCCCTAAATTGACACCGACATGATTATCGTTCTGGTCTCCGAATTCGGGATTTTGATGTGTGTCAAATTCCACAGCAACAGCTTTGAAATCGTCGCGGCAGGCATCGTTGAGCATGCCTAACCAAGGACCTGGTCTTCCAACTGTGAACTCGTCAGGAACTATAATGAAAGTAAGGCCACTACCGCCGTGACCAAGCTCGTCTCTACTACTGTTAGACGTATTGGAATCGGAGCTGACATTGCTGAACTGAAAAGAAAACGAGGTTAGGAAGGAAGCAGGGGTTTGAGTGGCTGGATCCAGAAGTCGAACGGGGGATGAATATAGGGCCCTCCCTGCCCGATGTCTTAGATCAACCGCTTGGGATGCATCGGGAATTTGGACAGCACCCTTTTCATTGGACAACTTGGCGCTTCCTAATAGCTTTATTGCATCATGAAAATTTCTGGAATTTTCTAGCCTGAAATCGGGGAAAAACAGAGACTTGTTGACGCTTATTACGGGTTCATCGACCTGACTCTTTTCACTAAATGAGGAATCAACTAAAATGGAGGATTCCACCAAAGCTAACAACCAAAAAGTGCAGTAGCAAATCCCCATCGCATAAGACACGAAGAAAGAAAGGTGAAAATTTTGATAAGTCTGTGCTAGTTATGAGATTGTGCTAATGTTAAGCAGACGTCTTCTGCTCTGGTTCCTTGATATAAGACGTGGCGACAGTTGTACCTCAAGTTCAGAATTTTCAATATGGCAAGGTTGGTATTTGTAGATACATCAGTTTAATGATAACATGCTTTTTCAATATGATGAGAGGGGGGTTTGTCGTTTCATGATTGAAGCATTAACATGCTTTTGGTTAATCACCAGAAGATGATTCATATCCATTGCATCTCTCTCTATTGCTGACAGCGACTAGTTCAATCCTGTGGTTTGGTTAAATTGTTAGAGTTGCGGGAATTATCAGTTTCTTCTTTTTCTTTTTTTTTAAGAAAAGGGAAGTATTATCAAGTTGAGTCTATCATTTTCGGGTCTTTGTCTTTATCTTCCTGTATTATTTAAGTTATGCCTCTTCCGTTCAATTATTGAAGCCGACAATACGTTACTACATTCGGTAACTCAATCAAGACCGACGGGACGAGAAAACAGAACAATTGCTGCCATACATATACATATATAAGAGATTCTCAGTTCTTCCATACGCCAAAACTATGGAGTTATTGATGACTGTAAGTATGCATTCTAATAGCTCTATTCTCTACCGCTTGGGAAATTAGCACTTGCAACACGTACTGCTGAAACAACTAACGGATTGAAAGGAGTTATGTTCCACCTTGAACCCACCTCAAACGCTATTAACTTCTCGCTAATGGATGCACTAATTCTAACTCCCTCAAGTTCCAAGCACGATTTTATATACTTGATTATGTCCAACAGCAATATCTTATTGTCATATACAACAATAACAACTGCATAACCTCGCTCTAACCCAATATCCAATTCATATACCATACTTGTTGACATCGTACCAGTATTTCTATAATGTGACAGAAATCAGACTTTATCATAGATGCACTACTACCAATGCTAACCTGAGCTAAAACAACCCTAGCAAACAAACAGATAAACAAAACAGCAACATTATGAGTTCAAACAATGAACAACTTGTAAAATAAGCAAAGCAAACATATTAATATTGGAGAAAAGTGGGGCATTTTTTATGGTAAACATCCAAAACAATTTGAAAGAGAAACTTTAATAACACAAAATTGTTGATCCGATTCATACGACCTAATAAAACTTGTCCACATAAACACGGCGAAAACAATTGAAGAAAAAGAAACTAATCCAAAAGCTACCACAAACATCACTATTACTTTGTTTATCACTCCTCTTCAAGGATGGTTCCCTTCTCACTGATGTAGATGCCATCAAGAAACTTCCTAATATCCTTATTCTTGACATGACATTTCTGTCCAAGCAAACAAGTATTGCAGGATCAGCAAAGCACAACTAAACAATATAAAAGGGTGGGTGCATTTCCATATAATAAAGGTCTACATTCACCCATCCCCACACAGAAATTAAAGGGAATACCTGGTTTATGAGGGCACAAGACCTTGAAACCAGCTCGATGTCATTTCCATCCAATATAAGCTCATCCTTCACTTTTTCGGACCTGACAACGCTGACACCCTCGAGCATTTCCACCTTCCTCACCTGAACCAAACCACAAAAATGGACAACTAATCCAAGTTAACCTTTCAGTTGCTTGTTGATAGCCAATAAATACACACAATTATGATATAATTTCATAACAAGCTTTTTACTAAACTGAATGACTTAAAAGACATTGTTTTCATAAAGTTCACATCAGACATGTTCAAAACACAATAACATATTTGCAGATATCTACAATCAATGTAAACCAGTAAGGTTTGAAATTAGAACTTTCAACGACTAGGATGCAATGTAAAACATTTTAAGTTGTAATTAAGCATACGAAACAATCATAAAAGCACATGGCTAATGATAGTCAATGAAAGATAACATCTTTCTGCTAAATGAAGGGTTTAAAATAATTCAATATATGTATTTTCGAACTTATTTCAAACCCATTGAATCGACGAAATCGAAGATCTAATATACCAAACAAAATAAAATATACACTTTAAATAAATTAATGAAAAACAAAAAATAAAATAGAAACCTTTTTCTCGCCAAGGAAATTACGGATCTCAATGGCCTTGTTGCCGTTAGTGATGGAAGCATTGATTGGAAAGTGAGCATAGACAAAACGCATCTTGTAGCGGTATCCCTTGGTAACACCAGTGATGAGATTCTGAACATGGCTGAGAGCAGTCCTAATAGCTGCGCTGGTTTTGCGAGAACCAAACCAGGCGTCGATTTTGAGCTTCCGCTTGCCGGTTTCCCCGTCGGTCATTAGATGGAAGTCGAGGTTCAGGTGCTTAAAATCACGGCAGAGCTTTCCTCTGGGCCCTTCCACCTCAATAACTTTGGCGTTAACTTTGATCCTCACACCGTCAGGGATCTCCATTGTCTCTGATGAAAGTATCGTCTTCATTTCTCTCCCTCTTTCGAGTGTTTTTGCGGTTGCCGAATGGAGAGGAAGACGCACGCGTAAGCAGCATAGAAAACCCTAGTGATGTTATTTATGGCAGAAAATTACGTCGACTTTGGGTCGTGCTCGAAAATAAAGTTGGGCCGAGGCCTGCAAAATGTTGAGCCTATGTCGGCAGTCGCCAACTTTGTTCGGCGCAACTCAAAGATGTCGGATTATTACCGTGCTAGATTTTTTCATGTTTTCTGAATAATTACTTAATTAAAAACTAGTAAAGACGTGAACATATAAATCTTTGATCTAGAGATTAATATAATAATCTACTCTTATCTCTTAATTTAAGTTTGGTCTGGAAAAGGGGACTAAATTTGATCCTGTTTAGCTCAACGGGTCGAGGATGAGAAGGACATTTCGTCCCCGTTACCCGTTTAGAATATGTAAATTTGGAACTGTTTCACGGGCTTCACTTGACATGCACTAATCGGTTTGTGGTCTAAACCGACTCGTTTATGTGTGACCAAACAAAAATTCTATCATCTTCTTCCCCTGACAGCCTCATCGCTATTTTAGTTTCTTGGCAAAACTAACAAAGACTATATTTGAGATATTAATATATTTTTCTAAGTTTGATAATTGTACTGTAGCTAAGCTTGAGTTAGTTTTGAGCTTTGATATTTTTGTTTTTAGATTTGTGATGGAAATCCTGAGACTTAACTAAATTTTGTGGCATGGGTCTTTGTTGTTTGAGTTTAGTGATGATATCGGCAATTTTTTAAGTGTTGATTCTCTTCCTGGATAAAAAGTGAAGGAAGCAAAAACAGGGAAGAAGAGAGAAATAGAAGTGCAATAATTGATTATGTGAGAAAATATATGCGGGAAAAGCAAGAAAATCAAGCCTAAAATAAAGGTTTTTGTAAGGCTAGCGCAGTGAAGAATAAATGATGAAGAAAAAGAGAGAGAAGCCATTGATTGGATGGGAAGAGAAGAGGAATGGAAAGAAAACAGTGGGTTTCTCACAGCGCGGATGACAACGGGACGGGGTTTTTTTGATCTCTCAAAATGTGTATGGGAACGAGTTTCTCAAAACAGGGACAGACAGGGTACGGGGCAGGAGCCTTTCAAAACGGGGACGCCATTCACTCCGCCCTAATTGAAAATATGTATTTCATAAATAAAAAGAAAAAATACGCACGTAGCCGCGCGCACACTTTCTTATATAATAAACATTTTATAAAAATATTATCAGCAATAATAAATCTTCGATATAAATTTAATAAAAATTAATGTTTTTCAGGATGGCATAGGAAGATGAAAGCTAATAATAAAGAATAATTAGTCAATTTTAAAGCAAATACTGCAATAATAAATTTTGTAGACTTAATTAATAAATTAGTTTTAGGAGTAGGAATAGATGAGAAAGATGAATGTTATAAAATGCATAAAAATCAATGAAAATTTAAAACAATTAAAAATTTGTGATTTATAGTATTTTGATCCTTATACAAAACTTATAAATATTGGTGTCAAATAAGTAAGGCCTTTGATTAAAAATTATTAATCAAATTTGAAAAAAAATTATTAAAACAAATGATCGGATAATTTTATTGAATTTTTTTAATAAATTTATTATAATTTTTCATGATTATTGATTTTAAGATCTAGATATTATAAATTATAAAAGTTCACAGGCTGTAATTTTTGAATTAATAATTCTAAAATCCTTAAAAATGCAAAATAATAACAATTCTTTAAGAGATATATAGGTGTTGTATCATCTCTAATTATTTTACTTATACTGTCACCACTATGATTAGGTAATAAATATAGTATTTTATTTTGGTTATTTTATATCTATATATATATGTTTAATATATTTGCAGCAGGAGTGGTTCACTTTCTAAGTTGAAAATAGTTGTAAATAATTAAAGAATTGTAATAGTTGAAAATAGGCAAGTTAGGCAACTCATAAAAGTAGACAACTAAAATTTTTGAAAACAATTAACAAGCTATAAATGTCTGTAATGACTAAGGCAGTGCATAATTAATGCCTAGAAGTAAGCAATGAGCATTTAATGACTAAGCAATAATTACTTTTATGGATAACAATTACTTTAATGGCTAAGGTAGAAAATGTCAGAGTTTGAAAATAAATGTTTATTATTAATTGTCCCAGTGATTAATTTACTCTTTTTATAGGACAATTATTAAATAATTCATATCAAATTCAACAATTTAAAACATAAAAATGATTATAAATTTAAATAATAAGAATATATTAGATATTAAATTTTATATTAAACCATGAAGTTTGTCTTTATAATTACTAATGAAGTTGTGTTATTTATAAATAAAAAATAATAAAGTCTCCACTAAAATTTTATTATTAACTAAAAATAGTTTTTGTTTTAAAGTGAAACAGAAAAGATTTTTGAAATAAGCAAAGATTTATGTACAAAAAATAAACTGCCCAATTAAATATTTACAAATTCCATTTAACTCTTTTTAGTTTTCCCCACCCCTTCTTCTCTGTTTTGTCTATGAAATAGCATAAATCCGCAGTACCAAATGAAACGGCTGGTTTTGCATTTGTAATACCTCCCATCTAACGATTAATCAAAAAGAATCGATGGATAAGGGTACGAGCATGGGCAAGGCATGGTTGGGACGGTGTGAAGGTTTTTTGGGCATGTTAATGGTGCAAGTTTTTGCCGCAGGAATGCAGCTACTTTCTGAAGTGATTTTGAGACAAGGAACTTTTATTTTTGCCTTAATGGCTTATCGTTACGTTGTCGCCGCTCTCTGCGTTGCTCCTTTTGCTTTCTTCTTCGAAAGGTTTTACTAATTACCGTATTTCCACGTGCATATAATTTAAACGCGTTGCAGGGTGGTTTTGCATATTTAATTGCTTACTTTCTATATACATGGGTATTCACAAATTTGATCTTGAATACACCGGCAGAGGAAACTCCAACAAGTTCATAAGCTGGTCAGTTTGGTTCTGGCTCTTCATCAATGCTTTAGCTGGGTAAGTGTAAGCCATACATGCATGTTTTCTAATTGATATTGTTAGATGATCGCTGGCTGCTACATTAATATTATTCATTTTTCTTGACAAATTGCGCATTGATTTTAAATAAAGGACGATAGCTGCGTTGGGACTATATTACTACGGCCTCCGTGACACTACAGCTACATATGCTATCAACTTCCTCAACTTAATTCCAATAGCCACATTTGTTTTCTCCATCATTCTTCGGTACTGCATATTTGTTTTTAATTTCTCTGGATAAAATGATGTTATCTAAGAATATCAGTTACCAAATGAACAATTTGTATATTTGCAGAATGGAGAATTTGAGAATGAATAGCAGGCAAAGCAAGCTTAAGATATTAGGAACAATTTTGTGCGTGGGAGGAGCACTCACTACAAGTGTTTACCGGGGTAAATCATTTCATGTGATTCACCGCGCCATACTTCACCCTCAAATGGCACTCATTGGTAAGGTAACAAAGCGGCATAATTGGACACGAGGCTCTTTGTTACTCGTCGGCAGTTGTCTCTCGTATGCAACTTGGTTCATACTCCAGGTATTGTACTCCACTGACTTTGATTATCATGTATGTCATTTTTATATATTGGTTTTCCCGTGAGTTATCGATGCAGGTAAAAATGCTGAAAATATTTCCGTTCAAATATTGGGCCACGACGCTAACATGCATAATCGCATCGGTACAAGCAACAGTGTTGGGATTATGTTTGGATCGACGTGCGGCTGCGTGGAGACTTGGCTGGGATCTGCAACTCGTTACTATAATTTATTCAGTAAGATCACTACTATTGTATGTCTATACTACTCATTACTCATTATTCGCATTCTGCGCTCTACATTACTGTAATATAAGACGATTAGTAAGCAGAGTGTGTGTGGGCATGGCACGACAGGGAGCACTCTCGACGGCAGCAACGTTCTGCTTATTGTCGCGGGCAATTGCAAAGAGAGGCCCAACTTATCCCACAATGTTCAACCCATTGGCTCTGATTTTCGTGGCCGCGTTGGAAGCCTTAATACTTGGTCAAGACATCAGACTTGGAACGTACGTTCCAATACCAATACCATTATTTTATTTGTGCATCATGGAAAATGTAATTATCGATTTAATTCATCATTTTTCAGGTTGTTGGGCTCGGTCATCGTTATTGTTGGGTTGTACTCATTCTTGTGGGCCAAGACGAATGAGTTGAAACTCACGGCCGAGGCCAACTCGATTGCAGAAGAAGATCTAGGAGAAGCCGCCGCTGAAAGTGCAAGGTCACTGTCAAACACAGAGGCTACTGTAATCCCAATCCCAACTGCACCTGCTGACAATCTTATTACGGACATCGAAGACAGTACTGGTACTGCAGTTAAACCATAACTTGTCAAATAACTTTCGGATTTTATTTTATAAAAAAAGCCATTTCCCATCGTCACCTCGTCCAGAAATGAAGTAACTTTAGCATTGCTGCGGACTAGATGATAAAATTAACAATTTAACATCACGAAAACAAGTTTGTGATAACGACAGGCGAAAACGATGTGGTCTGCCCACAGTTATAAAAATTATGGATACAAATACAACATGCACGTCTTAAATTTTAAGGGGGACGAATATTTGACTTGTAAATTATTTATTTTGGTAGAGAATCCTTTGCCTTGTTGGATTATAATCCTATCTTGTCAAAACTAATAATATAAACGTATTCTACACGGTCTATAAATTTTTTTTGTAAGTTTATTAATTAATTTAGGACAAAAAATTAGCAGTTAATATTACTAGAAAGATAGAATTGTCAGCACATCTCTTTGAATATAGAAACACGCAATTTATATTAGGCCAAGTGTCGGAGCGTTTGTGTTAGGCTTAGTGCCCGAAATACAAGCAGCACCGGCACGTCCTCTCTCTCTCTCTCTCTATATATATACACGCATGTATATGGCATGTGTCATCGTCATCAATTCTCCATTTTTTACATATTAGGGAATACGTGACTCGGTCTTAAAATTGAGATGGGATTCTTAATAAAGTCGTGTTAGTATCATAGTGGTTACCCTCAAGTTAACTACTCCTATGTCCCCGCCTTGTTCGTCATTTACTGTCTTTTGCTTTGTTTAATTAATGCTGCCAGTGGATGCGAATGGCAATACGAACAAGCAGAGCGAATTATTTAGTCCACATATATTTGGTATGCCAATTAAACGTAACCTTTTTGACGTGGGAAGTTAGGCTAGGATTATTTTCCTAATAATGCGCAAGGTGACAACTGCAATTCTTAATTAGAAGTAAGCAAACTATGCAATAACTAAAACAAATCCATAAGGGGACAAATTAGGCCACTGATTTTGGCGACGAAGAAAGCAAAAATGGTGGAAAGAAGATATTAGAGTAACGTGGGCGGTGGAAGTGTTGATGATAATGAATTCACTGTTGCTTTGCTTGTTGCGGCAGAGTCTCTAACTTTCGGCTGAGAAAGGTTGATGGTATTTCGTTTGGGCTTGTACTCGATGCAATCTAAAGTTAGACTAAAATATAAATCCAAGTCTGCTATTGTTTGCTTTTCATGATTGTGTTGTGCGGGTGGTGTCGAGTGGAAAGGATTGCAAAACCATGCAGGCTAACAGAATATATATATATATATATATATATATAATGAAAATAAACAAACATCCAAATAAAATAAATAGATAAACAAATAAAGCGGTAAAAACGGAGAGAGCCGAATGGAGCGCTTCTTATTTAGAGCAAACTATAAATAAAACAATAAAGCATTGCCAAAAACCAAGAAAACATAAATGCTCGAGGGAAAGGAAGGAGAAGAGGTAATTTGCAAAACAAAAGCAGAGAAAAACAGAGGGTGGCCTTTCACAGCAATCGAGGAGGCAGGAGGTGGTTGTTTCGGTGGCTTTGGCTTTTGGGCTTTCCGGTTATTCCATTGATGAATGTGTTTATTGGTACTGGCATGGTACCCTCCAACAAAAGAAGAAATACAATAAAATAGAATTAAAAAAGACTCTTGTGTTGTGCGTTGTCCCAATAGCGTTTAAAACTTGGTTGCTAGAGACACAAACAGAAAAAAAGCATGAGAACAAAAATGAAGGGAAGAATATCAAGAATAGGGAGTTATGCCATTGCATCTTCGATTAGAGATCATCATCAACAACCATGCATTACTTGTACCACCTTCAACATTCTTGCTCCCATCTACAAGCGTCTTTCTAGTGAGGTATTTTGTTTTCGCTTTTGCTTTTGGCTTAATTTTCTATTTTGTTTTTGTTTCATCGTTTTCTTTGTTGGGTTTGGTGTTATTAATTCAATTCAGTTTCAAATCAGGATCAGAGTTGTCGGGAGAGTGATTACAGGGAGTATTGGTTGGCGAGAAATAACAGAATATTGGATTGGTTGTTGTATGAAAGATCTTCCATTATTTGTCTTCAGGTTTTGTTTTAATTGACTTAATTCTCATGTCTATTCGTGTTTTGTTTGCTGGGATTGAATGCAATGTAAATTGCTGGGATTGAGTGCAATGTAAATTTTGTTTTGGTTTTATGGATTGGTTGCAGGAGTTTTGGGTGGGAAATGAAGAACTTGTAAATATGTATGAGAAGAGATTGGGTGATGCTGGTTATCTCAATTTCCAGCTTGCACGCACCAACAATCGCGGGGACGGTATCTTCTTTCTTCTTTCTTTTATTCTATTTGCCTACTTTCAATTCATCCCATCTAATTTCTATCTGTCCTACCAAACTAACCACCAATATTGCTGCAAACACGTGTTTTGTCAAAGTATTTGTTCATATGTTGAACTAGTATCATATCAATAGGCCTTGTTTTGGATGGCAAACATTGCTGAAATCCAACATTTACTCAAATCAATTCGTTGCCCGTTTGTGAAATGGTTTGTTTTTGTGCCTTTGAGTATTAGCATTTATTTAACCTTGTCAATGAGGAAAAGCTCAACTTTTTTAAGGGTTCACTTGATGCTAAAAAGATGTTTAGCATGTATTTATTACGCCTTGAAGAAAATAATAATATGATTATGTTATAGTTTGGAGAAAATGTTGATAGACTTATCATTATTTTACCTGAGTGTTGTTCACTCCTTCCAGCTTACCTTGTGTCTCTTGCCATTAACAGGTCTGCTGACTGCAGTGCATAAGGATTACTTTAGAGTTATCAACTATCGGGATTTACTCTTCAATGATTTTGGGGATCGTGTTGCTCAGTTGTTACATGTTGAATTACTAGCTCCTTTTTCAGAGTGTCGAAATGGTGATATTCGCCAAGAACTTCTTATTGTAAACACCCATTTGTTGTTTCCTCATGATTCTAGTCTCTGCTTAGTCCGATTACAGCAGGTGAATTTATTTTCTTTTTCACATTTTTGCTTGGCTTTATATATTAATAGAAGTTTCTCAAGTTGCCATTTTATTTAGATTTTGTCTTTCCCTTTGACCTGAATTATATGATCTTTTATTTAGGTATACAAAATTCTGCAACACGTAGAATCTTATCAGAAAGAGTACAGTCTCAATCCGATTCCTATTATACTGTGCGGGTAAATTTTCTATTCATAGCTTCCATTCGAAAGGTTTTCTGTCTCTGTAGAATTATTCTTATTTGCTTTCTCTGGCTTGCATTTTGCAACTCATACAGTGACTGGAATGGGAGCAAACGCGGACATGTTTACAAGTTCCTCAGATCGCAGGGGTTTGTTTCATCATATGATACCGCTCATCAGTACACAGATACAGATGCACAAAAGGTTATTATCTTAATTTTCTCACAACTTATCTTATCTCCTTTTGGATGGATATCTGGCCAAACCATATAATTGTTTACCATGTTTCTCATTTCTTTCATGCAATTCCCAGTGGATTAGTCATCTCAACCATCGAGGCAACATATGTGGCGTGGATTTTATATGGCTACTTAATCCCAATAAATACCGAAAATTACTAAAAGCAAGCTGGAGTGAAGCAGTATTTGGTATGTTCAAGGTAAGTTCTTTCTTTCTGATGAACCTACACCTAGTCACATGCTTTTTGATGAGATGCATTTGTTTCTTGCTTGTGTTTGATATGCAATATCCTGCTGAAGAAATTGCAATTGCTAAGTTTTTTGGGAAGACCAAAAAATTAGTGCCATTAGAATGTTAAGGTGAATTATAAAATATCATCATTCTTGTAATTGAGTCATTAAGTCTTTGTTTGGAATTGAGGTGTGGCAGCTTTTAAGTTGCTGTTGGATGGAAGCACCAGATGTCAAATATTAATATTTAAAATGGATGGGTTCTACTAAAAATCACTGTTAACAAACACATTTTTAGCGATGCTTTCAAAGTTTAAGTGGAAATACCATAATCCCAAACAAAGTCTTAGTAATTAGCTTATTGTTGGTTGATTTGGGCAACAAGCTTTGATTCTTGGAGAAGTGATTTCCCTTGTTTAACTCTTCATTCCTAATTTAAGAGTTAGATCTGACATGTGTTATTAAATTCATTGTTAAAATATTAGTGGCCTGCAGAAAATTATTAAGAAAAGTACAATGAAATAGATGAAATTTTTCTCTCTTATGTCTGGGAATCTACATACGCTCATGCCACAATGTGAAAGAGATTGCTTTGGTTGACTTTTGTGGTATTGCTTCCTCTCTCTCTCTCCCTCTTTTGACTTTTAGGCTCTTTAATTTGTTGATATGGATCTAGACTTTAAAACAGGTTAACTGTTTTGATATGAACCCTTTACTTCTCATCTTGGAACATGGCTTCATAAGTTTGTCTACTACATAAAAGCACTTTCATTGATTAACATTGGATCAGACTGGATTAACTTCCTTTAAAATGTAGTGCTTACTGGTCTCTTTGCATAGAATAGAATGTTAATAAATTAGTCTCCTTTGAAAGAGGAGTATATATTTGGCATTGGCTCAACTCTTTTATAAAGGATTTAGAATGACCAAGTACCTTATTGTGCTTTCTCCTCTGAAAAGTGAAACTTCCTTGTCTTCAGTATCTATTGAGGAGGGCTTCTCTTACAGAAAATGATGCATTTGCTTTTCTGAAAGCCGACAATGATGGTGATTACATTACCTACTCAGGTTTCTGCGAAGCTCTTCAACAGGTATGGTATATTCATTAGATATGGATCTCAACTCATTTTTCTCTTCATTTTTTGCATGGTTTCTGAGCAGGCATCTCAATGTTCTGTCATTCTTCAGCTTAATTTAACTGGCCACCACCATGGGCTAAGTGAGGAAGAGACAAAGGACTTGTGGGTCCAAGCAGACATTGATGGAAACAATGTCCTTGACTATAAGGAATTTCAGGTAGTCTCAATTAATGTTAAATTGCTCTCAATTGTGTGCATTCTTAATCTGTTGAGATAACAAAATGTCACTTATGTTGATGATGGCATTTTGCAGTTGAGAATTTGGAAGCCCACATGGGCAGATCAAAGAGATGAATTTGGCAATGAAGATGAAAACGGTGTTGTAAGAGTTAGTCAAGAGCAAACGATTGGTTTTAGTGTGAAGAATGCAGTTCTCTTCCCTCCAGAAGTGGAGAAGGGAATGTGGCCTGAAAATTATTCTCTTTCTGATCATGCACGGCTCACTGTGGTCTTCTCGCCAATAAGAATGCCATGCTCTCCATTATGTTGACAAATTGCCGCTGCAAACCTGCAATGTTAATTTATACTTGAAATTTGCAGAGAAAGAAGAATGGATGTAAAAATGAAGGAAATAGAAGTCAGTGCGGACCTTATTCTGTGGGATGCTGGAATAGCCCTCTGGCTTTTCTGTGCTTAAGTTTTCATAAGATAGAGCCACGGTCAAGGATTTATGCTGTGTAACCGCAGCCTTATTGGGACATCAACACTCACCTTTGGTCATTAAAGTCGCATATACAGAAGTTGATAGCTTATTTGATCTCACATTGGGTCTTTACTTCTTAGCAAAAGGGGAAAGTCGAGTGAAAGAAGAGGAGATTTGTTAAGTTGTTGACGCAAGTGATTTGCTAGGAGTCACTTATTTGTAGCACAGTGGAAGCACCGCTCTGGAACTTATTGTACATGAAGTACATTCCAAGTAATGTAGCAGAGCAGAACAGATCAGAACAAGCACATTGATACAGATAGGATTTATATACTAAGAAAGTGCGAGGGAAAGCAGAGTCTTTTGCTTTGATGCATTTTGAGAAACATTAATTTTCAGGCTGGAAAATATTGAATGGTTCGACTCTGAGAGTGAGTGGATCAACAAGTATGAGCGATGTTGAAAGTTGGGAAAGTGTTGGTAGAGACTGTGAATCAATGTGAATTATACTATGAATCAATGTGAATTATTCATTCATTATTGTTTGCAAGTTGAAAGTGTTAAGAAAATGCTTTTGCTTTTCTGAAAAGCCGTGTATCATGCGGCAATCCAAACAGGCGGTAAATTAATATTATTATTATATGGAAATTGACGATCCAGGCCTCGGATCTTCAAGCTGGTAGGGCCCATTATTTTTGCAACCGGAGAGTCGGGGACCCGGTTGATTTGAGGTCTCTATCTAACTGTGTTTTCTTGTCACACCCACGTCAACGTGGGCTCGTCATTGTAAAAAGATAGAATAACCGTACTGTATTTATTATTATTAACTAAAGGATTTTAGCATCAGCTTTTCCAAACATCTTTTCTTTTGCATTAGGCAATGTTGAATGAAAAAGTTAGTAGGTTACAGTCAAGTGACAAATATTTTGAAACCATTATAATAATAAAATGGCTGTTTCCTTTTCTTTTAATTATTTTCCCAATTTTAATTATACTGGTTGCATCTACCCAACCAAAAAAGTCAATTATAACCATTTTTCAATTAATTATACAATTTCTGTTGGTAGAAATTAAAAATATAACATTGAAACATGTCTGTATAACTAATTGTTGAATACTAATTTTGTCTCAAAAAAATCAAATGAGCATTCAATTTCAATAGCTTTTGTTCCTTCATGCTCTTAAATCCTCACGACCCACTACACAAGATATTAAATTCCATTCAATTTAAAAAACAAAAATGGCAGCGAAACTGATACCGACGTACGTTCATGGCTTCTCCTTTGCAAGTCATGATGTCAGATGACGCATCGAAATATCATTCCGTGGCTAGCTAACTCAAAGCCTAAACTTCTTCGAAAAGTTTCGTAACTCCGGTCAATTATACCCTGTAATCACGATAACATGTTGCCAGAGTTAAGGGATATAAATGTAAAATCATAAGTTAATCCTGGACTATGCCAGGGTTTTAAAACGCGTGGTTTTT
Source organism: Xylocarpus granatum (assembly GCA_019650275.1). Lineage (NCBI taxonomy): Eukaryota > Viridiplantae > Streptophyta > Magnoliopsida > Sapindales > Meliaceae > Xylocarpus > Xylocarpus granatum. The sequence continues at coordinate 352,866 of BNST01000560.1, read as the reverse complement.
TTGAAGCTCAAAATCTTTTTCTATTATTTTAAAGTCTTCCTTTTCCATTTGAGAAAGACCGCGCGCGCCCCCCCCCCACCCACACTTTTGTTGGAAAGAGATAAAAATTTTTTTTCCGAGAATTCTCTAACGATTGATGAAAGAAAATATAAAGTTGAGTTTATCCCACTGAATATCTCTGAAATATTTTAGGGTTTCAAGGCGAAAACATGGCAGTGTTATCGCTGAATTCACTGCCGTTGGGTTTCAGGTTTCGACCAACTGATGAAGAACTGATTAATTTCTATCTGCGACTTAAGATCAATGGAAATAATGATGATGTCAGAGTTATTAGCGAAGTTGATGTATGCAAACGGGAGCCCTGGGACTTACCTGGTATTTTTTTCAACTTTTTACTTTCAATTTTTCTGAGCTTGAATGATTAATGAACATAATTTGTTTATGGGTTTTGTAGATTTATCAGTTATAAAAACGAAAGATCGAGAGTGGTTTTTCTTCTGTCCGCAAGATAGAAAGTATCCAAATGGACGTAGATTGAACAGAGCAACAGAAGCTGGGTACTGGAAAGCAACTGGTAAGGATCGCAACATTAAGTCTGGAAATAATTTGATTGGTATGAAGAAAACTCTCGTCTTTCATATGGGACGGGCCCCTAAAGGTAAAAGAACTAATTGGGTTATGCATGAGTACCGTGCAACCGCCGAGGATCTCAACGGCACCAAACCTGGCCAGGTAACAATCATCCTACGTTTTTGGACAGCTTCGATGGTATTGGCAGATATTTGTGTGGTTTCTCTGTTAAACTTCTTTTTTTGATGCGCATATAAGTTACTAACATTTGCTTTATTTACTAAATCAGTAACTAAAATTTTCAAATTTATGTTCTCGATTGCTCAATGCAGAATGCTTTTGTCCTTTGTCGATTGTTTAAAAAACAAGATGAGAGTGTTGGAGGTTTCAACTGTGATGAAGCTGAACCTGACGATTCATCTCCTACATCAGCTAAATCTTGTCAGCAGTCTGAGTTTGCATTAGATCAAACTTCTCCGGTGTTGAAAAATGATTCTGAAAAGAAACCCACAAATATAGGATGTTCTGTTTCTTATTTGCCGGACAAAACGAAATCTAATACCGAAGATCCGGTTGGGTATCAAAGCAAGGTTTCTAATGCTTATGATGCGGAAGAACAAGTGACCGAAGACGTAACAATTACTGAGGTGAGAACCAATAAGCTGAATCTCATTTTCATTATTCTTTGCACAATGAAAACCACAATTATATAATATGTTGTATTCATGCTTCTTACTTTAGACTTATCCAGCCACGGAAGACGACTTTGATTTTTATAGTGGACTACTAGATTGCAACCTCTTTCCTCCGTTGGATACACCAGTGCCAGGGGAGAAAGTATCTTCTCACATGCCTGATCCTATCAACAATATCTTGACCATAAATCCTCTGGCAGTGCATTTCCCATATGAATCAGATGCCTATATCACTGAGTTCTTGGATTCTGATCTTAAGACTTCAAATGAGTATTTGTTTGATGATACTGACGATCAGAGGACTTCATTGATTGAGAATGGTACCCCAAAGAATGTGGCCTTCATTAAGGAGAGTGGATCATGCAGCGAGTCAGATGCAAAAGTAGCCCTGCCACTGGTAAGCAAATGTTACAGGACTTAATGAGTTTTTGAGGTTTATTTTCTGTTGTACATTACTGTAAAATTTGAAGTCAAACTTATTAGTTGTCTCAAATTGTGGTTTGCTGCTATATTCCTAGAGTGAGTATTTTGTATATTTTTGACGTAGTTGTTGTCCATGCAACAGCCTGATCCAGAGTTTCCCAGTTCTTTATGTTATGGGGAGCACATTGTCGGAGAGGCTTCTTTAAAGATGGAAAGAATTCCAGAAAATTATAGAACTGTGACATCTCAAATTAGAGTCAATGAGCCGCCTTACCTTGAGAAGTTTATTGATGCAGATGTTGAATCTAGTGGGCAGGATGTTTTCTCTTCTAGTTTTTTGGGCCAATTCTGCAATGCTTTCAGTAGTCACAGCGAGTCAAACAATCACCCAGATGCAATTTCTAGCAGCAATATTGTTGCAACTGGTATCAGGACTAGGATGCGCCAACCACAAAGTCATCCACACAAACAGAGCTTCTTGGCACAGGGTGATGCTCCCAGAAGATTACGTCTCCAATGTAAACTTCAAGTTGGGCCAGTCAACAAGAAGTCAAGTTTTGAGAGCCACATGTTAAAGGAAGATGAATCAAAACCTGTTGTTGCTGAGGTTAGAAGTCTTTTAGTGGAGATTATGTACAAGTGTGATGATATCTATATATAGTTACCAATTTGATTAAATTTCAACGTGCAGGGTGTAATAGATGCAGAAAAGGAATATCCAGATGATGGTCATGCTGTTACTACTAGTGCAATGTATGAACTAAACAGAAAATCCCAATTTGAATTTAGTGAAAACAGCTATATTTCTGAAGAACCTACAACATATGATAAGGCAAAAGGAAGATCAAATAGCACCGTTTCATTGGACAGAGATATTTCAAAGATTCCACGATCTGGTTGCTCAAAATGGTCATTTGTTGTTATGTTTAGGGTAGCTGCAGTTGTGGTTATGTCTGCAATCTTGATCAGCTCATGGAGATACGTCCGTCTTAATTTTTGAAGCTGCTTAGAAATCTTATCTTCTGTATAGTCTGTCCACTTGCAGCATTTTTACTTCACTTTTGTTGCTTTAACAAGGCCCATGGAGACAATATTTGTATGTTATCTTCCTGTACATCTCTGTAGGTGTTGCAGTATACGCCCATACCTAGCCTGTATTTTTGCTTCTGTGATGTAACAATAAAGCAGAGCTTTCATTATTCTCGCTTAGTGCAAAGATTATTGCGTGATTCAAATGCACATAAAAATCCAGTTGTTGGCTCCATTCATTCCAGTTCATGAAATTATCAAACTTTTTGTGGGTGGAACCTAATCTCTCCCATGTTTTGATCAAGGTTGGTTAGAAACGTATGCTTCTGTTCTATGTAATTTGGCGCTAGCCAATAACTCCAATCGCACACATATATAAATAATTTCCTTGGATTGAAATACTGCCACTGAATTTTATAATATTACAATCATCTCAACCACTGCATGGGTAAGACATCATTATTTCTCACGTTCACTTCTTGTCTGTGGCACGACCTTTTTACCTTGAATCTTGATTTTCACTGCTCTCATTCGCAGAGAACTCGACAAACTAGGCAGAGCTTATTCATACCTACTTTCCAAAGCTGGCATCGTCACGCAGATTGGCTCTGGCTCTCGCTTTGTTCTTGCTCTTTGGGCTGAAAAGGATGCTATCCCTTTGCAAGTAAGTGATTTCATGACCTTTTTCTGTCATCTCCTTTAATAATGCGAAGACCTCAGAAAGTAGCTATAGTTTTGGTGATGTGTAGGAGCTCGTAGGGTGGGAGCATAAGAGCAAAGTTGATGGCAAAATGCATGCGTATGGGCACTATTTCCATACCACTGTGCTCCTCGGGGCTGCCTAGTTGCTTCATCAACGCAAAGATAAGCTTAAGGTCAATTTTGTGTTGCTACTGCTAGAAGTGCTACACTTAAAAGTGTGCTTGAGCGTTTATTTCCATGAATTTTGTTCTTCAATTACAAGTTAATATGATTATTGTGGAACCAGAATTTAGAGTCTATAAGTTTGTTCCATGTTATTGAAGAATAGGAAATTTCCAACGACCATGGAAAGGTACTCCTTTGAGATTTGTGGAGTGCTCACTAGAACAGTCACCCAGGAAATCACAGGTTAGAAGCTCGGCAAGATGGAATAGCTGCATTTTTCTGAACTACAAGCAACAGCGTTCATCCGGTATAGCTTTCCTCCTCCCCCTAATGTTTTCAACCAAAGTTGATTTGGAAATTTAGTGCCAATCTGATCTAATTTGCGCTAGTTTCCTTTATTAGGCGTTGAAAGGGACTTCTTTTCCAACTTGCTGAGGAGGGCGGTGCTGGTGCTTCTCACCTGATAAAAGAAGGAGCTCTTGGTGACTCAGAAGTAATATTTGGAATGCATATAGACACTGCACACCCACTGGAAGTATACCATGTCTTTCACGGATAAACTTGGCTGCTTTATGCTTTTTTCCTGCGAAAATAGAGGGAAGAAGCTGGCATGCTGCAATTTCCCCATTCTGCCACCGATCCAACACTTGCTACATCATTTGGAATATTAACATTGCAACAACCCATTTCAAGAGAAGTTGATCCCCCCCACTGTCAGGTATGTCTCTTTTGTTACATGATACATGATGCATAATTTGCTTGACAAATTTGAGAGAACTTAGTTACAGAAGTCATTGGTCAATTAATTTTGATGCCTGTAACTGCTTATCTTGATTGCTTCTTCAAAAATTTAACCAGCTTCTTAATCTTAGTACTTACAATTACAGCACCATGGTTTGTAGAACTTAGGTGATGTAGAACCAGTCAAGCTTACATAATTGTTATTCTTGTTTTTTCACTTATTCTAGTTGGTTAGGCTTCACTTTTCTTTTTCGTGTTACCTAATGGGAGTGGATTATTATTCCGATTGGAATTACGGCCACTAGAAGGGATGACGTTACATTTAGTTATAAAAACAAAATACTTTGATGATGGGCTATTGAAATATTGAATAAAGATATTAGTTTCGCCCACCCATTCTTTTCACTTTATTGTTTCCCTAAATCATGGAAATTCTGTATGTAACAGGTAACTTCTAGAGCAATTTTAACTGGCTGTTCTTTGTGAGTTCGTCATTCTTTAGCCATTTGGTCATGCAATAATGAGTTCACAGACAGTTGTGAAGTGCAATGTCATCCAAGGTGGCTTAATTGTAATGCTTTGTTTTCAGCTGAAGGTGCTTTCTGTTACTTATGTTAGAGGTGGATGCATTGAATGTTACTCAGCCAATTGTTGAATTCGGGGGCACTTTGAGAAGTCTTACATCTGAAGGCTTGTATCGCCCCAAAAAGGGGTACACCTAATACTTAGTTTTTTCTCTTTTGGCTTGCAAAAAAGGTATCAATCTGTCATGTTCTCTGCATTGTGCTTCATTGTCTTGAATCCAATCCTTTTCAGTCGGTTCTTTCTAAGTAGAGTCTGTTATGGGTTGTCAAACAACAGGCAGCTCTACACAGATATACCGCGTATATCGACATGAAAGGGGAAGAATAATCAGCATATTCTGCTATTGTGAATGATGATAGCTTGCTTCTGCTTGTTGAGAGGGTAGGGAAATCTTTGTTGGTCCTGAGAATGCGAGGAAGGGGAAAAAGGTGTTGACAGGGGACGATCTTGCTTCCCGTCAAGAATTGATTCCTGGAGCGATACTTGCCAAGCATTGGCATTAGAACTGAGGAAAAGGGTTGGATTCACTCCCCACATTGAGGATGTCCTGCCAATCGGGGCAGCGCTACGCACTAATTTTGCAGAAACGTATCCGAACGAGCATCAACATTCTATTTTTTGTGATCCCTGGGGGTCAAACATTTTTACTCTTGTGTATGTACGTATGCATTGAAAGCTGATGTGTAAATGTCAATTGTAGCAACTTGGATTGTAGACGAAAACGAGACACAGGCACTCCCTTGGTCTATTATTATTGGACAAGGCATGTTCTCACTTTTTCATATATAATCTTGTGCTCATAGTTTCAAACATAATCATAATCTTAATCCTAATGTTGTTGGGTGCGTTTTGAGTGCAATAAGAAAGAAATGCGATGGAATTCATAACACCAAGTCGTGTTAATTATGGTAGGATATGAATTATGAATATATATTTTTGTAATAAAAGAAAATTTATAAATTGTTTATTAAACCAATTAATTGAAAAGAGTGAGTGGTAATGTAATGGGTGGCTGAGTGTGATTATTAAAGAAGGGCCAAGCAATCCTACAGATTCCACCAGCCGCCCATCCTCAAACTGGTCCGATGGTTCTGACCCACAAAACTTTTAGTTTAATTATTAAAAAGAAGAATGATGAATCAAACTAGTGGTCTACATAAAATATTCAGACATATTCATGTTGGTTGGTGGAATTTGATTAATATTTATCAAATTTAAATTGGTGGTGATTAATTGGTGATTTTAGCTAAAGCAAAGCTTTCATGTGAGTTCAAGACTTTTTTGTCTTTCCCGTGTTGTCTTGAGTCATTTCCACTTGCTATTACAGACATTGGATCAGAGATTTAACAAAATCTTTTCCAGATTAGTTCAGATATCCAAAGAGGGAGAGATCTCCTCTAATTCTAAAAACACAAGCAGAAAATTTTGAACAAAATTTTACCGGCTGCAGTTGAAATTTGGTGAAACGTGAAACATGAACCGTGAACAAAAATATCGTATATTTTGTTGGTGGTAAAATCATTCAAATTCATTAACAGTCACTGTCAATTAACTTTCGTTCATTTTGATGCATTGGTTGAATACAATGCACTTCACATTCTCACGTTACCAAGTACATAACAATTAGAAATTCATTCTATCAGGTACCAATTAATTTCTAAGCTCAACGTTGAAGAAAGCTATAAATTTTAAATAATCCATTCATTAACTTCCAAACGAAGTTCTACAATTTTATCAAATGGTAATGGTAAAAGATCAGATGATGTAGCAAAGGAAGGATGAACGATATAGGTACTGAAATGTGTTTCTCAGTGTATGAAAGCTAAAATAATTAATTTGAAACGACCAGGGATGAGCGGAGCAATAATAAATAAACAAATGGCTGACACATCGCCATACTCTCTCTTCTATGAAAAATCAATCAACTGAAGGTCGGCGGGGGCTGAAACAAGTATTATGGTATTCGATCAATGATCAATGGCCACCATTTCTCTATGCATCTGCGAACCCTCCTGCAATTTTTTGTCTCCCTTTTTGCTACTCCCTTCATTCTTGAAGATTGAATAGAAATATTAAACAAAGACAAGTTCTTTGTACATTTAGTGGCATTTCATGTGCACCGGAATCACTGAGTTTTTTCCGCTGCTATATGATTTTAACCATTCCATTCTTTCATATATAAACCTACTATTCCTCCTCTGTTTATTAGTTTCCCCCAGTTAACCTGTTTTTCTTGTTCTTTCAATTATTATCTGCAAAGGGGTGAGGAAGCTAAGCAGGTTATTATTAGATATATATATATAATATATATATTATATATATATATATATTATAGGAATTTCGCGATTTAGTTTTCTCTGAGTGCTTAAAGCTGAATTGTTAGTAATCGCTGGAATGTGTGCACGCAGGAACAAGCAAAAGCAGAGGAGGCCCAGCCAGTTGAGCAAGAGAAACCAGCAGCTGCTGAGGAGAAATCTGTAGAAGATCAGAAAGAGGAAGCAAAACCACAATCTCCTTTTGCGTTATTTGTGGATTTGCATTGTGTGGGATGTGCCAGTAAGATTGCGAAGTCAATTATCAGGATGAGATGTCTTTTCGATTTTCATTTGATCCATTTTTTCTCCGTCCAAGATCTTAACCAATAACAAGTAAAAATACACTTAAAAAGAGAGGGAGAAAACGTAATCTAGTCAGATCGGATAAGATTTAACATATGTTCAATTTGCTGGCATGTATTGATAACAGGAGTGGAAGGTGTTACAATAGACATGGAACAAAATCAAGTGACAATAAAGGGAATAGTTGAACCCCAAGCAATTTTTGCTAAAATTATGAAGAAAATGAAGAGAAGAGCTAAAGTTTTATCTCCATTGCCAGCAGCCGAGGGTGAACCTATTCCAGAAGTAGTCACTTCTGAGGTATTGAGCCCCCTCCTCGGCTGATCAATGATCAACCCATAACAAAAACCAGAGAGATCAAAATCATCTTCTTATATGCGAACACACACAAACACAGATGTAAATTAATTACATGATGATTCATCAGCAGGTTAGTGGAGTAAATACTGTGGAGCTCAACGTAAACATGCATTGTGAGGCATGTGCAGAGCAACTCAAGAGGAAGATACTCAAAATGGGAGGTATTTTATTCATTAATTAATTTCACATTTCACCTTTTGTTTCTTCTTCATCCATGCAGCTGCTCGATTCGGCGTTGGTTTATTTTTTTCCTTCTCAATATATAATTTTAAGGTGATTTTGAACGTACTATTGTAATTAGAACTTCAAAACTTACTACAAATCACTTGAAAGTAACTTACCAACCACCTGAAATAATTAAACAATTAAACTAATCAAAGCCAAAAATTAAGGAATCCTCCATAATATTAATATAGGTTGAACAGATTGTGTGGGGCTGTCTACGCGGCATTCCTTTACACATACAGCCCCCCTTTTCTTGTAAAACAAAGTTGATTTACTTTATTACAGGAGTGCAAACAGCTGTGACAGAGCTTAGTGCAAGCAAAGTAATTGTTACTGGAACTATGGACGCAAACAAGCTAGTGGAATATGTCTACAGACGCACCAAAAAAGAGGCAAAGATCGTGCCAAAGGCCGATCCTGAGAAGAAGGAAGTGAAGAAGGAAGATGATGTGAAGCCAGCTGAAGAAGCCGATGCCAAACCAGAAGAGAACAAGGAAGAAAACAATGCCGAGAAAAAAGAAGAGGAAAAACCATCAGAAGAAGCAAAAAATGAAGAAGGTGATCACGAAGAAAAGACGGAAGAAGCCAAAGTCATTAATAACGACATGAACAATATCAATATGGAGGAGGAAAATATGAAGAGAATGATGCATTACTACCAGCCACTCAACGTCATTGAACAAATTCCACCACCTCAGCTGTTTAGCGATGAGAATCCAAATGCATGTTGCATTTCGTGATCTCATAAACTAAATGTAATTAATCTTGTAATTATTAGTAACTAATGCAGTTATGTCATTACGGGGATTACTGGTTTTGATTAGCCGCATAACAATTGGTACGAGAATGATGTAATTAAGTATTTAATTTAGATGGTGTTGGAATCTATAGAGAATTAGTAATTTATTTTTAATTTGAATTTCGTGAATGTATCTGCATATACAAAGACTAGTTTTTCATCGATCGCTAATTATAAACTTAACATTTACTCAAATAAGTTAAAAAGTAAATCAAAATTAAGAGAATCTTAAATTCATATTTAGTCGAAAGAGAATGCTTTGCTTCGTGTTATTGCAACGGCTAAAACTAACACTAGTAAAAGATTCGCGAACGAAAAATGCCATATACCATGCAAAATCTTGCATGCATAAAGCCTTACAAAATGAAATGGTATTGTGGACATCACATGCCAAAAGGGCAGAATTAAAATGACGGACTTAGATTCCTCGATACACATATCAAAAGAAATTGTAGCCTAGGGGTGGGTTTCACATGGTGGATCCCACGCAAATATATTGTGAGATCTGACTCATTCCAAATGACAACAGCTAGTGACACCAATATCTTCGTAAAGAAGAAACATTTGGGACCCTTTTTATGGAATTACAGCGTGGAGTTAATATTGAAAATTAATGGTGCCGTGAGTGTGTAGTCTACTAGTTTTCTTTAATATTGTCTCCTGCCTTGTGTTTCATCTTCATTTCGTAATCTTGTTTTGAGGTTCAAAAGAAAAGCAAAAGTTTAGTTATGGTTGATAACAGGCTGGACTTTGTTATTAGATTCTATTGTTTACTTTATGAGCCAATTCCTTTGGAATGAATATGAAATTGTATCACAATAGATTGAGGTAATAATTTGTGTTACTTACATTATTAATGATCATAATTCACAAATTAACGTTATTAATATTGATGTAAAATTGTGTGAGTCAACTTTTCTCTCTCTATATATATATTATTTTTAAGTTTTATAAATTTTTGTGAATATTTATTTATTAACAAGTTCTCTAATAAAACGTAAATTTAGTGTAAATTAGTGCTCTGGTATGCACTAAAATGGTGTTAATTTGTGCGAAGAATAAGGAGATTTGTCCGATTTTTATAGTAATTTGTGTCTTGATGAAAGAGGCCCAATTTGTGTCTAGAGAAGCACGCAGAGCTCAGCAGCTTGGGCATGAGAAATAGGTACAGAAACTGTCCGGAGAAGCAAGTTTTGATGGAGAAATTAAAAACTTATATTCATATAATACATATATATATATATATATATATATATATATCTTTAAAAAAGTAGTGATTAATTGAAAGATTAACCGATCGGGCTCACTGAAAAATGAGAAAATGCGTGCATGTGCACGGCACTATAAACAATGAATTCTGCTTGAAAGATGATCTCTTGATTTCACGCAGCCAAATGGAGAATAAAGAACTTGAGTACCCATATATTGCATAGTTTAAGAACTTGAGTACCAATTTCAAAAGAGCAACTTCTTGGATAAGAAAACAATCCACATGCAAGCCAAACTATGTGCTTACCATGCATGAGAAGCAGATATTACAAAAGCACTTTTGATTAATCTATAGAAATTTGCTGACACATTCTCGCACTGATCCGAGTCACAAGCCATCCAAAACAACAATTTACTTAGTCAAGCTGTCTTTATGAAACATGACTACTTCAGCTCCTCTACAGCAAAGTATAAAGTAAAAAAGATGCAGCATCTTGACTCTCTTTTTTATTTTTTTTGTTATAGAGAATCTTGGATTAGGTATGACGACACATTCAATGAAGTTAGTTAATTACTTAAAAAATATTTTTTATATATATATATATATATATATATAAAAGAATTATTCAACTTCAACTTCTGATTTAGAATAGCAATCGATAAGGATCCATTGAGAATCAAGACAAGACATTGAATAAATGGCGGGCATGCAAATAGTTCCAGCTTACAAGAACAATGTGGAGGCGCAGTACGTGGAATTGATGGTACCTTTATATTCTCACGGATGTGAAAGGAAGGTTAAGAATACATTGTCTCATCTCAAAGGTATCTAAACTTAGCTAGCAGCTACCAAATGATTTTCCTGCTATATGTATTCTTGCTGTTGATGATATTGATATTAACGTATATGTTCGAATGCAAATGGGCGTGGGTGCAGGCATATACTCAGTAAACATAGACTATAACGAACGAAAGGTGACAGTGTGGGGGATATGCAACAAATTCGATGTGCTAGAGATTATAAGGAGTAAGAGAAAAGAAGCTCGGTTTTGGAAACCAGAGCCAGAAGATAACAGCATCGATGTATTGGATAAATCAGAATCACCTTGTCCGCTTCCTTCTCTCAAGAAGAAGAATTCTTTCAAGCCTCGTTTGACACTAATAAGGGCTCAATCTTTTAAATGGAAAGCATTGAAAAAAGTCTTCAGCAGATCTTATTCCTTCTGAATAATATCATACATATCTGTTGAAGTTGACCGAGAACAGTAATAATCTTGACTTGAGATTTCTCCACCCAAGACAAGAATTATTGTTTGTGAATTAATTTTGTGGTTGCATTTGTAAACAAGTTGCATGCGTGCTTTCATTGTTCAATAATTGTGGTAGAATTTGGCCCTTATTTATTGACTCTCAACTCAAGTAAATTATTTTATTCTGTGATGTAAAAGTAGTTATATCTACCTATCTATGTAAGGTTTCACATCTCTGTTCACTTATTTATTGTCCATAATTTTGTTATTCCAGTCCTATAACGCATATTCTAAACATGTGTATTGATCTAAGTGTTTGAAATGGATAAAAGGAGGAGTTAGAATGGATGGAGAAGACATTTGAAATAGAAAGTCACGCGGCTAGCTTTTCACGTGGTACACTCCTCTTTTCTACCCCAGAAAAAGACTAGTTCCATTTACAGAAACCAGACTTCAATTATTAAACACAATTGTCCAATACCTGCACCACACGTCATCTAATAGTAAAATGGTTAAATACATTCCCAATCCAATCCCACCAAATTGAAGCAGAGTCATAGCAAACGATTAAAACGTGATTTCCAAAGTCCTTGCCTTGCCGATCGAAGCGTGGTTAATTGGCGTAATTATCCATATCGCGTAAGCTGCTGAGCACAATCTATCTACGTATATGTAAGCTGATTCATTATCATTATCAATTTGAATTAAACGAAAAGAGTACGGCAAAAGGTTGGTCAATCCCAACCAAGTAGCTTGTAAATTTGGCTTCATATTGCCAAGATCTACTACCTTACCTAACAATTTGAATTTGATCGAAGACTGAGAAGGAAGATAGATGATTAAAGCGGCGGTAATGGCGGAGATTCTGGAAGAATATATGGCGGCTCTGGCAAGGATTACAGAGCTGCTGTTACAACAAAGCCGCTGCAGTCATTTTCGCCGTTCCAAGATTCTTCCTCTTCTTTCATTGTTTATTTGTAAATTTGTATACATGTTATTACGTGTTCTTTGTTGCTTTGATTATCAAATTGAAGAGTGATAAAGTACAGATACCTGTATCTTTCCACTAGCCAAATTGAATCCAAGGAATCTGTGATAAAGTACAGATACCTATATCTTTCCACTAGCCAAATTGAATCCAATGAATCCATCACCTGATCTTGTTCGTTTGTTTTTTTGGTACTAACCTTACGCCGATAGACAGAGAGAGCAAACTATTGATAAACACATTCAAATGGGTAAAGATTAATACATTAAAAAAAAATGTATATTCAGTTTCGGTAAACTTACTTTTTCTAACAACTTGTCTCTCTGTACCTAGTTTCCTACTGGTTAGGTACCAAGGCACCCACCAAAGAATGTATCACGAGACCCGCTAAGTGTGGGGAAATATCTCTCTAATATTCAATTGAATTATGAAGGTAGATTTGTCCGATTTAGATAGAGTTTTGGACTAGGCCATCATAGCACACATCTGCACTCCCATTAATTTAAATTCAAATAGGATAGTATATACATAGGGGAATAGAGAAGGAGGCTGAGCCTTGAGCCATGAATTCCAGTCTTTCGTTGCTGACGAGGTGGAGGTGCAACCAAGTAGGAGTCCAATTTCGTCCCAGGCAAAGTGAGATCCTAAGGGCTTGAAAAGGCTAGCCTTTCACGCGGGGTCACAGTTCGGCCCAATACCTCGCTTGGGTTGGGTCGCCATGTTACGTTTTATTTATTAACTAAACCCGAATTAAAAGGAAAACCAGAATCTTGGGAAGAAGAGGGGTAATAATAAAGTAAAGGGTTTAGTTTGTAAATTACACATGAAGAACAAGACAAAAGCACAAAAACTTAGTCTTCCAATCCTTCCTTCTCGTTGAAGTACAAGACGATCCCAACACAAACACTGTTCTGTTTTCATCAGCTTTCTCCCCTGTTGGGGCCTTGGCTTGTCTTCGAGTCTTCAGCCTTCCTCTGGTGCGTTTCTATTTCTTTAATTACGTGAGCCTGTTAATTTTTTCACTTTTCCATACCGTTTTCTACATAATCATCTTTTTATTGACGCAATTTATATGACCCAGATGGGTTTTTTTCTTTTTCTTTTTTCCTTATCTTATCATTCTTTACAATGGTCCTGTGCTTTAGATTCTCTCTTAACGTGAAATAATTTTTTTTTCCTGGTTTATTTTGGTGGGTTTTGACCAGTTTAATCGATTATCACAAATTGATCAGAAGATGATGATGGGTTTTGGGTCTTATGGTGATGGAGGAGGATCTTCATCCTCACCGTCCAATTTGTCTGCTTTAGCTGCACCTTTTACGGTCGACCGTTCTGCATCCAAACCACTTGTTGATTTGACTGAACCACCTTTGAATTGGCTTCATAATCACTCTTTAAGTTTTGATTCGGTGCATTCATCAAATAATTATGCCTATCCATTTAATCCACCATCTGCTGTGCGTATGCCGTCTCCGGAGAACAGTATTCCTGTTACTTCAACTGATTCTTTCTTTTATGGTCGTAATTCTGATGTCATACCAGCTACTGCTACTATTGTTGAAGCCAAACCTTATTATCCATCCTATGTTTCACCCTCTAAATTTACCTCTGATGACTACACCCAAAGCTTGTCAGGCTTGTGGGACGGATCAAGAGGCTGGGAGTGCGGTAAAAAGGTTGAATTTGGTGACATATTCTGCTCAAAGGACATGAAAGTTCCTGATTGGTCCTACAAGGATTACGCCACTGAAGGTTATCTCTTCCTTCCCACAAAAACATAGAATTGTATTAGTGGCAACAGTTCTTTTGTGGACTTTCAAAAATTTTATCTACACTTTTTCTTATTCTTTGGTATTAACTACTTTGGTTCAAGCTCTTGAATGAACATTTTTGTTTCTACAGCACCTATGGAAGGTAGTTGTCTTTATCATTTTTGTGAGAAGAAAACCTTTTTGATTGAAGTTTGAATATACTACTGTAATGATGCTTCAATCAGATGGAATTTCTGCAATCAGGGAATATACTAACCTTTTTAAAGTTGGGCTACATCATTTTATGCCAGGCTCATTATTACACTACAGCATTTAGTTTTGTCTTTATCTTAGGTTGGATGTATGATTGGTGTTTAATTGTTTTATTGTTTCATGGGAAATGTGTCCCTTTTTTTGCAAGATATTTCGATTGATTCACCTCATTCTTTTTTAATTGGGGTATCTTCGAACAGATTTTGTTGCCCTTGTGTTAAGCCTGCCTATCTTTATAATTGTTAGAAGTTATACATTTATGATTGGAATTCTTTTGTAACAAAGCTTCTGTCTTGAACTGTTCAAATGGGAGGAAAAGGAAGGAAAGAGATAGAAGATTAATGAATGTGAGAGATTCCTAATTCTCTGCCTTTTTGTTTCTTATTAGCTCATTCAACCAAGGACCTGAGCACATGTGAACAAAACTCCAATAGCATTGATATGTTTGGTGCTCAGAAACACCTGGGATCTGCCAGCAGAGTACATAAAGACTATAAATCATACACGGGGAAGATTTCTGACTTCACCCCTGCCGAGCTAGCAATAAAACCAGTTCTTGAACAAGGCCACTTTGGGAACCATCAGACATCTTATGGTACTTCATATGAGAACGGTGTGAAACAGCACGGTATCAGTTCAAATGATATCTCATCATTCGTGAAGTCTTCTCCTGGGTTCGTTTTTAGATCACAAGCTATTGGTCCTGGTCCATCAGCCCCAAATACATGTTCATTTAACAATGTTGAAAACAATTGCAATGCTAATAATGTGGATTTTCTTGGCAATGATAGTTTCTCCAATACAAAGGATTTTCATCCACTGCAAAGCTCTGAAGGCAAAGTTCACTTTGATTCTAGCCAACTCAGCTTACATCTGGAAGGAGATAATCATAGCTTTCCTGATATTGGTCCAGTTGGCTTCAATTTGACACTTGCAAGTAATGGGGCCCTTAAACATTTTGAGGGTTCTTCTGAGTGTTTGGATCACTACAACCCTGCTGTGGATTCCCCTTGCTGGAAAGGAGCACCCGAGTATCAATTTTCTCCGCTTGAAATTTCTGGGCCTGCCCCTTCACAGCTTATAAAGAAAATAGAAGCATTCATTGGTTCCAGCTCTGTTGGGCCTACTGATAATGCTGTAAAATTCTCTCCTCAGAAGCCAAGTGAATCTTCTATGGACCAGGAAAATGGCTGTCCAGAAAATGATTCAGCATATTCTCCAAAGACACCTTCCCTTGCTAGTTTATTATTAGGGGAACATGGATATGATCATAATGTGAAAACAGGATCATTTCATATGAAATCAAGCTGTGGCCTTGAGGTTCAGTTTTGTGATTTCATAGACAAACCAAGAAAAGACTACCTTGCCAACAATGCTGTAGACGAGTTCAACTTTAAGCCTTTTCACTCCATGCAACAAAATTATGAAGATAAACTGGCTTTTGGAAAGAAGTCGGAGTCAGGGACGGGCGTTGCTGATGTTGGGACGAATACCAACGATGCCTCTGAAGGTTGTTTGTCTAATGTGTCATTCTGTGCTACAGAACATGTCTTGAGTTTACCTCCTGAGGAAGCTGCTACTTCTCAGCAGACCAAATTGCATGCTAAAGACTTAGCACCAAAGATTTGTGCCCAGACACTGATTAATTCCATGCATAACCTCTCTGAACTGCTTCTGTTTCATTGTTTAAATGAGGTGTGTGAATTGAAGGAAAATGACCTTCAAGCCCTTAAAAATGTTGTCAATAACCTTGATAAGTGTGTGTCTAAGACATTGAAGCCTGAGGCACCATCACAAGACTCATTACCTGAGAAATGTTCCCAGTTTCTCGGAGAGTTGCCTGAGCTTCATGAGGTATGCTGTTTTCCCGGATACATTTTGATTTTACTATCAAAACTAATCCTCTGATATGTTTTTAAATATACTATTTTAAAGTTCTGGTTGCACTAATATTAGAATGTTGTGTGCATATGAGGAAATGTACAAACCCGCTATGTTTTTGAGTAATTACCCATTTGAACTTTTTTCTTTTGGCTTCTTGTTACGGTGGTGGGGATGCTTTTGAATTTTCAGATTCCATTTTAGAACTGTGAATTTCAGGTCAAGCTACCTGGATGTTTCTGACATCTCGAAGCAGAGGTTTATTTGCATGCTGAAGCTTCAACCTTTTTTCCCCTCAGGCTGCATTATTAAATTGACATCTTATGGCTACAAGGAAACATAGTGGAAATGATGGAAGCCTTGGAAAATAGCTTGAAACCTAAGAGAAGTGATCTATTTGTACAAATTCTCTGCAATTCTAGAAATTACTGTTCATCCATTCACAAACTAGTTCACCTGTCTTCTATGCACGCACACACGCATTATTATACCTTTTGCTTTGTGTTCTTTGAAGTACAGTTACACCATTTGACTTTTTCTTATAATTCTGCACATATGCTCATAATAAATGTATGATAGTGGGCCTATTTATTGTTTTTAGAGGTAAAACACCATTATTATCCATGTGAGGCACTCAATAATTTCATTTGGCCATGCATGGGAGCAGGCTTATAACACTTGGATTCTATTTGTCTCCATTCCATAAGAATAAACTCTTGGGACCATTGGTAATTCAAAAATCTCAGCTGAACAATGTGTTCTTCAGGGAGTGAATGTGAACAGGCCCCAGATGACAAAGGCAGGAATTTCTATTGTGAATCAGATCCCATCTGACTGTCAGAAAGTCCTGGAGGAAAGGATACATGGTATTTTGTCTGATAAGAAAGATGAGAGACATTCTGATTCCACTTCTCGAAGGGATGATGCAGATAGAGTGAAAGATGATAACATGACTCAGGTATTTATTATTTACCAGTTCTGATTTTTCATTTCGCACCTTCTTATATCATTGTCATCATCATCGTCATGATCATCATCATTATTATTATTTTCCAATGGAAGAATGAAAAGCTAGAAAAGAAAAATGGAAATATTAAAGTATTTTGTCATGGGTCATCATCTGCAGGCCATAAAGAAGGTTCTTACTGAGAATTTTGTTGAAGAGGAAGGTGCACAGCCAGAAATACTCGTGTATAAGAATCTGTGGCTTGAGGCTGAAGCTGCATTGTGTTCCATCAATTGCAAAGCTCGCTTTGATCGAATGAAAATTGAGATGGAGAGATGCAAGTCACTTACAGCTAAAGGTTGAATTTTACTCTGAAACTCTTGGCTTTCTTGGCTTTACTGAATCAATCAATTGTTCTTGCCCTCATGGTTAATCTGTTCTCTTGAATCAGATTTGGTGGACAATGCTAAAGAGCAGGAGAAATTATCAGAGTCAACATATTTTCCTGATCTTAACACAGCTAACAAATTGCCACCTAAGGTTAAGGATGATTCGACACGAGATGTTTCAGCTCTGGATTTTCCTATCATGAACACAGGCAATCATCCAGCTGATATCTTGGCCAGGTTTCATATTCTAAAATGTCAGTCGTCTAATGCAAACTGTTTTAGTAGTGATGGAGAGAAACTGTCAAGTTCCAACATTTCTTTGGATACGAACAAGGTTGAAAAGGTGGCATCTGAGGCTAAGAATGGCCAAGCCCAATATATATCCCCTTGTGGTTCGCCAAACTCAAGCTCTTCTGGCCATGCTGATGATGTTGAGGCTTCTGCCATTGCTAGATTCCATATCCTCAAAAGCAGGACTGAGACTTCAATTTCTGCAAATATGGAAGATCAATTATTTCAGCATGCTGCTGATATTGGATTTGTAGGAGAGGAAGAACCTGGCTTACGGCATGACTCTGGTAACCGTACTCAAGAGAAGTTAACAGTAAACGAGTTCCATCTAAGCGTCAAGGATGATCCTGTGATCAGAACTCACTGGCCAAACAGGTTAGGGAATCAACTTCCTGCATCTTGTAATGATAGCTCATCATCGGACTGGGAACATGTATTGAAGGAGGATCTGCCTGAGCAGAACTGTTAAACCTTGCAGTTCATCATCCGAATCATGAACAGCTATGCTATTGATTCATGTTTGGTACTTTCCTTATGTTAAAAGAGTTTGGATGCCACTTGAACTTATAAAACAATGCTGTTGGAACTTATTTGTATATGCTAAACCGGCCTGCATTTCGCGTTTATGCTTGCGGATGGGTATATGATTAGGCTTTTGTATATAACTAAACATAAATATTGACAATTGCTTTCTTGATGTTAATTGACTTAGCAACAGTCCTTTGAAATTAGGATATCAAACGTCAGCGACAAAATATGAGCTTTAATGAACAGGAAAATGTCGCAAAGCATGGCAACAATTGAGGCGGACAAATAATGCGGTGTTTTTGTGCTTCAAAAAAAATTTTACTTTCAACTTTGCATCGAAAAAGACTTGAAATGTTAACCTTGTGTGGTACTGTTACTCTATCAATTTAAACAGCCAAATGGGGATTGGTGGGAAGAGATCCAGCTCAAATTTTCTTGTTTCTTGCAGATGTTATTTCTCCCATATTCGACGAACTGCTGTAAATTAAGTGAATCTGCAAGGGAAGGTGCAGAAGAACGCAGAAACAGAGACAGCAACAGTAGCAATAACAGCAGAAACACAAATAGAATACGGAGTTTTGATAGAAACCGCAACTGAATATTGCTTCCACATTTTCTTCAACACTAAAGTGAATATTATTCAATTTCATGAGATCATATGTTTCGAAAGGTCCACAAGAAAATCAGTTTGATTTTTGGGTCAAAAATGGATGATTGGATGTACAAATATTGCAGATAGAACATTAAAGATTTGGAAGATAGCCCAAGGTTTTCGTTGGATGACACCAAAAATAGAGCATGCACAAAGAAAGAATCCAACCAACCATAGCATACGCATTGGATTGCAATCTAATTATGATTTTGTCGTTGTATTCTCTCTCTCCTTCCAGTTTTGGACGCTCCTAATAATCAACAGTTGTACATATAATGCTCGAGATGTCCAACTACTATCATCGGATTTTATCCTACTGAAGTCAACACATCCTGATTTCTTCATCAATTTATTCCAATACAATTGGCGAGTAAATCCTTGAAACGGGTTTTTCTATTATAAAATTACAGTATAAAAATCCTAGCAATAAAAACACTCCAGTTGTCCCTTCTTCTATGTTCCAAGAACACTATACCGCTATGATCTTTTGCTGATTAATTAACAACAACATTCCAGACTCTTGCCTTCTCATTAAGTACTATACACATAACAACAAGAACAACTAATCAATGTAATGCATAGGTTACTTTTCATGACTATATATTATAAATAGGCGATCTATTCATCGATGTAATTGTAAAAATTTAATCTTAAGAGAGACGATCAGAAACTTGAGGGTGAAAGCCTTCGTTTTCTACTCAACTGGGTAATCGAAGGAGAGCTATAAAGCCCTAGTGCTAGAGCTTGTCGAGAAAGCAGCTACCAGTTGATCATTCCGACTCCATTAGGAATGAGGAATCGGAATTGATCGAGCGCTCTAGCCCGAAAGATGAACGAGGCTAAGCGATTGTAGAGAAATTGAAGTAAAGAATCCGATGCAGTTAATTCAAGTATTGGCAACTTCGGTCGCAGTCCACAAAGTGTAGATTCTCAGCTTCAAGTAGGGTAGTGTACAAATTCATGTGGCTTAGCTGAGTTTGTTGTCAAAGATGAAGTTGGAATAGGTTTCATTAAGGATAGAGTGGACGACGATCTTGGGGCAATGCATTTTCATGATTGCTTCGTAAGTAAATTAGATACGAAACAGCGTTATTTCAGAGTAAATTATATGTTTTTGTACTGTACTGTTCAGGGTTGGGAAGCAGCAGTGCACACCGACTCACCCCACAAACACAGCAGAGAAAGATTCTCCAGCCAATAACCCTAGTCTGCGAGGATTCGAAGTCATTGACAACACAAAGGCCAGACTGGAATCCATCTTTAAAAGGTTGCATCAATTGCTGACATAGCTGCATTTGCAGCAAGGGACAGTGTGGAAATCGCAAGCTTGGCATTCGATTTCGAGAGTACATTGCTTCGCTTTGTTTGCATTTTGCTTACAATAAAGTTGATAAACCTTTCGTACCTTAGACAATGCCAATATGCACCAAAACAGTATTGTTTGCATTCAAACAATGTTAGAGCTATACAATGATGTTTTATTTATTTTTGTATAGTGCCAGCTCTTACAGAAGAGAAGGACTCCATTGATAAATAAGAAGAGCCCTATCATTTTGTGTGTATGCAGGCTGAAGGGCTTGGGTATGATGTATCTGTTGGCAGAATTTCCCTCGCTTCCGAAACATTGATAAATTTAACTCCTCCTACGTTCACAGTCCTTGGTCAACCAACTCAATTCTTAGTAAACCTGAAACAATTTTTGATTTCAACACATGATGAAACCGAAATAATATCGAAAATCATGCAAACTCCAAATAAGATACAAGCATGCATGAGCACACACAGTTGGGCGCCCCAATTGCACTTCGATCAGCAACAGATTATACAGTTTTAGTGGAACAATGAGTCAGGATCCGAGCTTGGATCGTATGTACGCTGATCAGTTGAAGCAGCGATGTGCACAAGAAAGCACGAATGCAAACCTGGTTGTGCCGATGAATCCTGGGAGTCGAAGCCATACGAACGTAGGATGCCATATTGATATTCTGACAAACTGGAGACTGTTCACGTCAGACCAAAATCTACAGCAAGCCAGGTGAATCAAAATGCTGGCGAAATTCGATCTCACGATAGGGTTGTTAACTAGCTTAGAGGCTGATATGCTTCGACTTCGTTTTTAATTTGAGTTTGATTGATCAAAATTAAACATCAGCGGTGGCAAGAAAAATTTTCTCCTGTGGGATTAATGCAGATCATCCTTTTATATCTTATTAGCCTTTAACATGTCAATGAAATGAAACAAACTGAACAAAATGTTATTTGCTTACAATCTCGACAATGTTTTTGGCTGCAAACCCCAGATATCAGCACATGAAATAACTCCTTTACATACAGCATCTAGTGTAGACATGCGTTGGCAATGATTTCAAATCCTCGCAGACTATGGTAATTGACTAGCGAATCTTACTCTGCTGGGTTTGAAGGAGTGGATTCGAGAAGCAAAGATGCATTGCAACCCTAAAACATATATAAAACCCTATTTGAATGTTTTTGAGAAAATTTATAATAAACTGCATGGAAATTTTCAGGTGCAAATATCCGTACTTTTTATAGTGCAGATTTGATATTGCAAAACGGAACTGATAAATTGGATATGATTAATCTTGATTCATAATTACTCACGCTAACAAAGAAATCGTCAAAATGCATTTTGAAGGGGACCAGGAGCGATTCCTCGATCCTTGGTGAACCATTTTGTAACCTCATATTTAACAATAAGCTCAGCTAAGCTACATGTATTTCCATAAAGACCAACTCGAAGCTGAGAACCAATGGTACTTGTGCTATTTATAAGCAAAACCATAACGAATACTTGTATCAAACACATCAGGAGGATTCATTTCTCTAATCTTTTTTGTTGTGCTTCAATGCTTCTTAACATTAATATATAGAGCTACCTATATAAAGTTGTGGGAAGCAATCGTGTTAGTTAACCGCTCGTTGTGAGAAGACAAGACATTACCAGTAGGTAACTGCTTGGTGATGCAAGAACTTGTGAGAAACACAACATATATATTACAATTAGTTAATTATTTAACTCAAAAATCTTAAATTATTGGGTCGAAACTGCTTAATAAGAGTATTTAAAATCTAGTCCAATAAAGAAGTCATTAAGAGCTTAAACCGGGATTATATGTCGTAGCATGCGCCATTTTCGGGATTTACATGTACAAATAAAATGTGACAAACCCGAAGACATTGAAAAGAAATTCATAAACAGTTTGCAATGTGAATAGGGTGTTAAAAGCACGAGTTGCACTGCTATGAATGTATCCTACGTCTCAAATTCAGTGACTACTGCCAAAAGAAATTATGCTATTGAAACCGTTTATGAATTTAAGTGACGTTATGGCAGCAAGGATATCGGTGGCAGAAATTATATATTCTTACCGATTAAAATATTGTGGTCGGTATGTATGTTATAATTTTTCGATGCTGATTCATAGTGGCAGATCACAGAATGTTGGACCTGGAACAAGATAACTGCAAGTCAAAGAGGAGAGAAACTCTTGGATAAAACAAGATAAGAGAAGTGCTCAAGGACATTCTTGTAATGACATGGCATTTGGAATCGTGGATTAGTGATGAGAAACTTGTAACGACCATATGTCATGCAATAATGTAACATTTGTTATATGTGATGCACTTGATACGTCCTCTCTCGTGACCAACTACAAGAAACGCATCTTCCCAGGTTCAGGGTAATAATCATACGAGAAAAAAGAATTTAAGACTGGTAAATTAACATCCGAATTTAGAAGAATAGCATTAGTCAATCTCACATTTTAGGGAAAATGATATTGTCTTCTGTGCAAGGGAAGCAAATAGATATCACAGTAAAGAGTCCACCAAAACTCATCAAGCAGAGAAAAAAGGAGCAACATAACCATGGATGGAATGATCAACAAATTATCGCTGCAACAGAAACTGCCCGTATTAAGTTTGACAAAAATGAAGAAAATATAATTCAGTCACCTCACCGATGGTGAGGCAGATTTTGTACAATAACTAAATGTTACATGAATCCTGAAAACTCAACAAAAGGCAAAGCTACTACAAACCGATTGTGCTCCCTAGGTAGTAAGTTCCATGATAGCACTAACAATGTCCCCATTGTGGGTCCTCAGAGCTTTGACAGCCTTGCTTTTTGACACCCCAGCTTGTGTCATGACCAAATCAATGTCCCGAGGCTCAACCCCAGTCTCATCAACTTCTTCCTCCTCTTCATCTGGCTGTCCTCCAGCAGCAGCAGCATTGGCATCTGGTTTTGCCATCAAGGATCCCATGTCTGGCATCCTAAACTGCTGTGCAGCCTGTGTCTGCAGCTGAGAGCTCAAATCTTCTACCTTAGCTTCCCCGAATATGACATAAGTTTCAGAATTCGGGCTCTTGAAAACATCAGGTTTTGAGATGAAAATAGAATCTGCAAGGACAGAAAAAACTGGTAAATAGCTAACCCATCAGAAAGGGAAATCAACTGCATAAACACAAGAACACATAAAAAGCCTTACATTTTTTGTTCTCTTGATGGTGACCCTGCTACCACCTGTAACAGGCTTCATGCCCAACTTCAGCATTGCCTTGCGGCTCTTTTTCTCACTTTTGCACTGCTTTGAAATTCCGTTTCCACCTGCACCTCATTTCCAGTCAAGACAACTTGAATCACTATGGAAAAGAAATTCCTTGCATTTTTATTTTTCAAACGTAACTGACACAGAGCACAACGGTGATTCATTCAAATGAAAACAGCAACTTGATACATTGAACCAGAACTTATGGATTACAGAGGTGGTAAACCTCTGTACACGTGACAATGCTAGCGTAAATGCCAGAAAAAAAGGGGAGATACCAGCCACAACATGATTGACAAAATTTTAGATACTTGTAAAAGAGTAAAATGATGGCAAGTTACAATGCAAAACTCTGCATGAAGCAGAGAAAGGCCTCGCCATTCAAACCCCTAAGCGACAATAATACAGATGGCCTTGGAATCATTTAGAATCTAGAAAATGTGCCCTGTTGATTACCCCATCACTCCATTGATAGATAATTAGTATGGCAGGGAACCATACAAATGCAAGCATGGTTGCAAAGAAAGAAAGAAAGAAAATGAACAGGATTGATCTCATGATACTTAAACTGTCTAAATATTTGTACTTATCTCGAATGGATAGAAATTTTAATATTAATATATAGGCTCATCATTGTTCCCACTGGCTCTACGAAAAATCAAAGAAAGAAGAAAGAAGACATTTCTTTCATATTTCTAAATAATCAAAGAAAACCATAATTTCCCTGCGATTCATTGAGCAACCAAAGGATACAATTTAATTTCCAAAATCCTGTTATAGGAGCAAAATCAGACTCATATCACAAGAATAACTCATCTTATGACAGAAAAATAAGCATACAAGTATTACACGAAAAAAAAATTAAAAGCTACTGACAGATGAAAAAAAAACCGAAAACCCAGAATAAAAAATCAGTAATAAAAAAAAACAAATAAATCAGAAGGAGATAGAGAACGAGAAAGCCCCTAAAAAATGTTAAACCACCTTGAGCTCCATCTTCTTCTTTTCTGTCGTCATCCTCCTCGTCTTTTCCTTAACATCTTCAACTACAGGTTCATCATCCTGCAACAGGTAACCATATAAATTTAAAACAATATGAAAAGATATAAATCATGTTTTTGGAAATAAAAACACAGAGAGAGAGAGAGACCTGAGGCTTCGTTTTCTCAGGTTCCTCGACTTTGATGATCTCGGCTACCTCAACGGTGGGAGCTGGTGGTGACACTGATATGGTTTCTTCAATTGAACTTGTCTAGGAGACGGAGAGAACTTTTCTGTAGTGGTTCGGCTGCTGCTGTATTCGCCATTTGACGGGTATTGTTATGGATGATGATAACGGTTTCGGACGTAATGGGCCCTGGGCTAGATCCAACCCATTACTCTTCTGTCATTTTCTATTTCTTAAACATTAATTAAGATATTAGTTTGAGGATTAAAACAAATAAATGAATAAATCGATAAATCACAACTGGACATACTTGTTTTTTTGCCTTCCTCCTTTCATATTTCAACATTCATTTAATTGTTTCAATGAAATGATAATATATATATATATATATATATACAGTGATATTTTGACGATGAGGTGGAGATGAGAAAAAATAAACATCCATCCGATGGATTCTATTAGGATTCGTACTTCTATTACCATCAAAGTTCATATTTTTTGGCCTTTTCGTGTCAGGATCATGGCACACTTGACTTGACACCTCTAGAAACAACACTCCCAGTGTAACGTGGGCTAATTAATTAGCGCATGGGAACCATTATGACCAAACAAAGACAATCGAGAAATAGTAACAAAGTGATGCTCTACGCGCAGTGTGGTGCTGCACACGAGTCGCTGCTCGTTACTGCCTTTTGGCAAAGTGTTAGTGAGTAGGCTTCTAAAAATAGTTAGTTGCAACAACTACGTCAAACAATCCAGGAACTGGGTAGTTAGCTTGCTCGGCTTCTACACCCATGAATATGATCTCTCACTAAAGATTAAGACGTGAACGTGGCAGCAAACCGTAAATTATGAACGTAGTTGATTTGTAAACCGCAATCTTCATCCACTCCCTCCTCGACTTCCAATCATCGATACACTCTGCAGCATGGCAGTGCCCTGCTACTCCAGGTCCAGTCCAGAAGTTGCACGGTGCAACTGAATCGCAAACGTAACAATAACACTGCGCCTCACAAATTTGCAAAATTTTATACGATCCTCGTGCGCAAGAAGTTTACACAATTGATGAAGGTGATCAAGTGTCAAACTTCATTATCAGTTTACAGTGACTCTCGTGAGGTGTTGTGTCAAATGGATATTTCAGACACAGATGCCTTGAATGTGGATACTCTCTGCAAGCCACCTATTCACAATAACTCAAAATCAGCCAAAACTCCATATTCAAAATTTCCGCTGCGCGTATAATTACCAATTAAAATGCATCGTTAACAATACATGATAATTACCAAACAATCTTCCAAGAATAAAGATGCACCAGCGCAGCCTGGCTCTAATATACAAAAGATGTTGAAAAATGAAAACCAACCTGGCCTTTTTGGAAGAGCACAGATATGTCACTGCAAGCATCATCAACAAAAATAAGATTCTTCTAAACAGAGACATTACCAATTTCAACAGACTCAAACGGGTCAAAATCAAGGATGAAACAGTCTTCCGTCTCTCCAAAATGTCTTAAAGTTCATGTTTTTCTTGAGGCAAAATATGTGGAGTGCCTTCTTCTTCTTCTTCTTCTCCTTCTCCTCTTCCCTTCGTAGAACCTGCGGTCTAGATCACTCTTTTCACTTTCTCCGAAGAACACGGCATAGAAAAATAAAACCCGACTGGATCAAAAACCCTAGACACAGAAAAGAGAACCGAATTTGATTCGAACAGAAAGGGCGCGGTTGAGTTCCCCAGTTAACCAAAGGAACCAGACGATAAACAAAGAATAGAAATGGGTATGAATTTTATGTTGGGCCCGCCACAAAGCTTTGGTTGGGTGTTGCTAACGGCCCGGCTCATCATAGAGAAGCAGTCATATCATCACTTATTAGCATATCAAAATATGAAGCGAAAGCCTTTGCGAAAGAATGATTTAGATTTAGATTTAGATGAGAAGAAAGAAGCGAGAAAAGTAAAACAAAAACTCTGCCAAACATTTTGGACTTGTATTTTAGCAAACCTACCAAAATCAAGTCCACGACTACGAGACTATAAGAAGACGCTTCCCATAATCTTTTATGATGACTAATTAATCAACCAATTATTGTTCTTTGTACAAAAATGTGAGTTAAGTTACAATAAGCATGGATGAAAATGTTAAGCGTCAAATATATTACAAAATTAAGTAAATTTTATTAAAAATTAGAGTTATTGAATATATTTTTAATATTATTTTTAAAATTAAAAAGAATTATTACAACGTCAACTTTAATCATAATAAAAAATTATTTTATGTCTATTAATATTTAAATATAAGATTCGCAAAAGTATACTCAAAATTTTATTATATATTATTAACTTTTTTTATTTTTTATTTAAATATTTATTGTAATATAATTTAATTTATCATTAATTGACTTGATTTATAAAATTAAGGAGATAATATTTATAATAATTTATTTGAAATCAATAATTAAATAAAAATATTTTATTTTGAGTTTACAACTAACTTTGAATGCATTTATTTAATAACAAAATTTATAATATATTACTTAAATTTGTCATCGCTAATAATATAAGACGTGACATGATCACAATCTCTCTCTGTGTGTGTCTGTCTGGTGGCTAGTCTAATTCAGAGGCCAGTGAATTTGTAGTGTGGTTTGAAACTTCAATTAAAAACATTAAGAAAGCAGTAGTATTGATGGCGTAGGGTTTGGTGAGGAGTGACGGAATTTTCCTGGTCCTTTTGTAGGATGACGGTCAAATTAAGGCATGCATTAGGGTTGGTTGAAAGTGGGGGCGAATAATTTTCATTCTACGACTTTTTGAAAAACCAATTTAATTAATCAAAGTAGACAATTATTTCTGCATCCGCAACAAATCATGCATATTTATTTATTTATTTATTTAGTGTTATTAAATCAATTGTTCCTACTTTCTAGAGGGGAGTAGGTGAGATGATCTTCCACTAATTCTTAGTCAATTTTGGTACCAATGAATAAACAACGCGTGTGAACATAATCGAGTAATTTAGCTAGTGTTGGTCAATCATAACCGAATTTAGTTGTCTTACCATGATATATTAGGTTGCTTGTAAATAGTAATAACTCCGACCATCTCGTAGTAAGACTAACAGATGTGGACATGCTACCAACAACGCCATCGAATGCACGATTGACCTTTTACACCACTGTTCGTAAAATTTTTTTAAACAGTATTAAAGATAGTTGATTACGTCAGTGATTAGATTAGTTTCATATTTTGATGAATAAATTAATCCATTGCAAACTTAAATGTAATGGATGGATGGTTTGCTTGCTTTCTTAATTTAGCTTTTTGAAGCATTTTTCCAGCTGTCTCTGCAGCACTCCCCATTGCTTTTCATTTTCAACAGGACGGACTCTAAACATTCTTCTAAATCTCCAACTACTACTCATTCCAGGTCCAAATCAATGGAGTAAAACACATGCTTTAACTTTAATACCAAGTAATAACCACAAACAGAATTTTATACTACGCAAACAACACCCCTGATGTAATGAATAATAATACATAAGAGAGCGATGGATTATAATAGAACACAAGCGAATTAGGTGGTGAGGTGAGTGAGGCCAATCTCAATTTCCAAAGTGGTTGGTTTGTCAAACCAATATTAAACCACCCCTCCCCACAATCTTCTCGTATCTACAAAATCCACCCATTTCGATTCTCTTCTTCACTAAAACAAGAGAACAAAAATATGGGTTCAACCAGTGCGGAAACTCAGATGACACCAACCCAAGTTTCAGATGAAGAAGCTAATCTGTTTGCCATGCAACTAACCAGTGCTTCAGTCTTGCCAATGGTTCTCAAATCAGCCATAGAGCTTGACTTACTGGAAATCATTTCCAAATCTGGAGCTCCTCTTTCTCCAAAAGACATAGCTTCTCAGCTTCCAACAAAAAACCCAGATGCTCCGGTCGTGCTTGACAGAATCCTGCGACTTCTGGCTAGTTACTCAATCCTTAATTGCTCTTTGCGCAGTCTTCCGGATGGCAAAGTTGAGAGGCTATACGGCCTTGCTCCCGTTTGTAAATTCCTCACCAAAAATGAAGATGGTGTGGCTCTTTCCGATCTCTGTCTTATGAATCAGGACAAAGTCCTCATGGAAAGCTGGTAATTGATTAATTAACTTCCTTCGATTTCTTTTCTCTTCATTTAAATTCTTTTTCTTCGTATCAATTAATTATTGATGACCGCAGATATTATTAGTACATGTACATAGGCTATGAATATGTTGCAGTTAACATAATTATTTAAAGCAGGCTTACACTTTATTGTGTTTTTTAAGTGTAATAGTTAAAAAAAAATTATGATAATTATTTATTTTTATTCAATAATAATTAATATATATATATCCCTTGCATAAATATTTATATTTAATAATAATATAAAAAATCATGACTTCAAACCATGACACAACAGTAAGAACAAACAAGCATTACCATGGGAACCGTGTCGTGTCGTGTCGCTTTTTGGTTGTTTTTTACTCACGTGGCCAGTGGCCACTGCTTTCTATCTCTTGCCTTGCTGGTCATCATACCCAGCCCACTAAACAAGAAACCAATTTCTGGAATCTAGAATGGTATTTGATGGACACGCTGCACCACACGCACACAAATCAAATTTGTTTTTGCGTGAATGATTTTTGGTTGGTGCGGGCGTGGACCACAATTGGTCGGGACCCATCACTCCACCCACCTTCCCCCGACCCCTTCTAAACATCCATTTTGAACATGAAAACTTCTTCCAACTTAAAAAAAACAAATAAATATTAAGCTTTGTTTTGTTTCGTGCCGCTATTTTTCATTTGTAATTGGTATTTAATGACCCAGTTTCGCAATAGCTGTAGCCTACAACATTTTAATCCGAAACTGATGTACCTTTTTATTAGATGCAACTCTCCCGTGTTTGCCTTAGCAAGTCATGGTTTTTGGGAAGATTGATTGAAAAATTACTGCGGGTTGGCTCGCTGAATGCATGCAGGTACTACTTGAAAGAAGCGGTTCTTGAAGGCGGTATTCCATTTAACAAAGCATACGGGATGACTGCATTTGAGTATCATGGCACAGATCCGAGATTCAACAAGGTTTTCAACAGTGGAATGTCTTCACATTCTACAATCACCATGAAGAAAATTCTCGAAACTTACAAAGGTTTCGAGGGCCTCAACTCAATAGTGGATGTTGGTGGTGGAACTGGAGCTACCCTTCACATGATTGTCTCCAAATACCCTTCCGTTAGCGGCATTAACTTCGATTTGCCCCATGTTATCGAAGATGCTCCACCTTATCCTGGTATGCGAATATGCCTGAATACTTGTTAATTCCTTAACTATGCGAGTGTTGTATATCTGAAGAGTGATTGGTTTCGGCTCCGCTGCAGGTGTCGAGCATGTTGGTGGAGACATGTTTGTTAGTGTTCCAAAAGGGGATGCCATTTTCATGAAGGTCGTAATCAGTTTGATTATCTTGTTAAGTTTGAAATCTTCATTTAATTCATGGACTAATGTATAATATGGTTATTGCAGTGGATATGTCACGATTGGAGTGATCAACACTGCTTGAAATTCTTGAAGAATTGCTACGAAGCACTTCCGGACAACGGAAAAGTGATAGTTGCTGAATGTATTCTTCCAGAAAAACCAGACCCGAGCCTTGGATCTAAGGTAGTCATCCATATTGACTGCATAATGTTGGCTCATAATCCTGGTGGAAAAGAGAGGACTGAACAGGAATTCAAGGCATTGGCTGAGGCTTCTGGGTTTCAAGGTTTCAAAGTGGTCTGCTCTGCTTTTAACACTTACATTATGGAATTTCTTAAAACGGAGTGAGTCTTTCACAGGTTTCTAAAATATTGTACCTGCATCTCAAATTTGGCTTTCCATTATATGTATTTCTTACCCATACAAATTCAAATAAAAGGGCGATTTTGCGTTTGGTTATGTTCACTTTACAATATGTTGATGCACATACTTGAATTTTCCAATTGTTGCCCTTATTATCATTAATGCACGCTGTATGTATATTTAAATTTATTAAAATACTCGGAAGTTCAAAAATAATTTCAAACTATTGCAACAATAAGCCACAAAACGGTATTATAGGTTCAATACGTGTAAAATAAATTACACAATTATCCACTAGCTGCAGACTGCAGTTGCAGCGATCGGCCCTGTTGCGTGCTTAGATATTAGAACGAATCAAAACAGCAATTATAAGGGGATATTTCACATTATTGCCGCCGTTATCCTCATTTGCATAGCCCCTTAATACGATGATATGGCAGCAAGCAAGCAGGCAATCACGATGCTTACTCGTTCTTGAAAAGTTCCAAACAATGTTCTTGGTCCAAGTTTCTGCTCCAAAACTTCTTGTAATATTCTGCGTACGTGAAATCTCTGTACGCGGCTCCAGATCCATTTTCGGTGAGAGGTTTTGGTGGGCTGATTACTGCATCATCATTTGGACAAAGGAACGAAGCAACTGACATTCTTTCCTTTTCAGCATTAACAATTGCTCGATGCCACACACTCTTGTACCTTCCATTGCTCACCGCCTGCTATCAATCAATCAAACATTTGAAATGTACGTTTAAGGAATGCAGATCAATTTTAGTGTGATATCTGAATGTCTACCTGCAACTGATCGCCAATGTTGATGACAAAAGCATCGGGGTGAGGTTTAACGGCAACCCATTTGCCTTCCTTAAGAACTTGAAGCCCTGCTACCTCTAAATCTTGAAGCAGAATGGTGAGGGCATTTGGGTCAGTGTGTCCCGGTAAGCCATAAGTTAGCTCTGGTTCTGGACATGGCGGATAAAAGTTGACAGCCATATGTTGTCCTTGTTCGCCCAAAATGTTTTTTATGCGATCTTTCTCCAAGCCTAGGCTCTCTGATATCAGTTCCTGCAACTTATACCCAAGTTCTCGAACTTCTGTACAGTATATACCCACGGCATCCCTGTCAAATCATAAAACAATTGGGCTTTGAAACTTCATTTCGGCCGGACTCTACCAAGCCCAACAACGTATTGGGTGTCTAGAACACCGAGAATAACAAGTAGAAGATCAAGGAAGTTGGGTCAAAATTTAACAGAAGATAAGCCATTGTGTTGTTCAGTTAATTCAGCAATACTATTAATACAAATTCATCTATAAACTAACATGATGATATCATATTTTTATTTTATATTTCTATTAAATATAAAACATGTCAACATTATGCAAGCCCATCGTCTTAATTTATGATGTTATTACGATAATAATTTGTTAATAATAATGACGAGAAATAGAAAAAAGTGATTAACAGTGTCACGTGTGCCTAGAAAACGTAATAATGCAGAAGATATGACTTGCAAAACTTATCCTATAATTCATAATGTATGGAGATGGAAAAAAAACATCACATTCTCCTGTTTCAGTACTATAAATATAATTTCAAGAATTTATTACAATACTATTATTTTTAATTTGTTTAATTTATTTTTTAAAAAATATTTTAAATCTTTTTTGAGATCATTATTTTTTGTGTTTTAATTTTTAAAATATATTTTATAATTTTTATTATGTATTTTAAATATTTTTAAAAATATTTTATTAATTTTAATATTTTTTTTCTATTTCAAAATTTATAAACTCTCATTCAAATGTAAAAAATAAAAAGAGGGTGAAACTACACTTTATTATAATATTCTCCAAAAAAAAATTAATTTATATATATATACATATTAACACGTAAATTAATTAAAATTTAATATTAGGTACTAAATTATAGTTAATAAAAAATATTTTTGATATAATTAATTAAATTTAGAGTAAAAAAATATTAAATTTTGTTAAACAAATATTCCCAGCAATGACCTAATAATAATCCTCCTTTTGACAATCTTGATTAAAAGTCTAAAAAATAGCAAGAGAGAGAGAGAGAGAGAGAGATACAACAAGTAAATAAATAAAAAAGCAAGAATAAGAAAAACACGAAGCAATCTAAAAGACGCTGAGGTAGTACCATGAAAGCCTACCGTAATTAAATACTTCGGTGCAATGTCGTCTAATAGACCACTCCTGACTCTGACCAATCAGTTTCAACCCCCGGTCATATCCTATTAGTTCAGGTTTCTATCAGCTTACGTACACACGGATTCATTTCCACGATGTCACGGTCTTGCAGACGCGGAGTTAAGTTTCTTTACTCTGTACGCATAACTTGTCATTTTAATTTCTGGTTAACGCGCACTTTCAATGTCAATGCCCGTGATCTCAGCTTTGTGCATCACCGTTCAATTATGTTTGAAAATGACAACGCACTAGATATTTTCTATTCCATCTCCACGCGGACCGCACACGTGCAGCTTTTCCATCTTATCGAGATTAATCAGAATAATAACATCCAGGTCCCTCAGGTCTTATGTTTTCATAATACAAGATAGTTTTTTTATTTATAACAATTAGGCCCCAAATCTTATTGAAAGAAGTAATAGAATTTTATTTATCCTTTATGGCCGGGAAAAGTGAAAAAATCAAGGACAAATGTAATAATGGATGTAATAATATTTTTTGATTTGGTGAAGGCGGTGAGTCCTAATTTAAGGCGAACCACTAGATGTGTTGTACGGTAAAGAAATATTATTAGCCGGTGCATAACTCCTATTGACATCAAATGACCAATAATAACCCCGAACTGTTCCACTTTTCAAAAGACCCAAAATGCCAAACCCCACCACCATATGTATGTATGTATGGTCTTGATTGTCTTTCGGGTCCTACTACAATACACATGAATGTTAACGTACTGAACAACATCTCTTTTACTCTTATTATTATTTTCTATTTTCATAATTCTCAAAAGGATTCTGTCAAAAATTTAAAATGTAATTCAGAAATCAAAAGTAAAAGGAAAGAATGAAAAATTATACGAAAGGATTGGAAGGTATTGCAAACGTACCATATGCCTACCACCAGCGAATGAATACATAGTCCTGGGACGGCGTTGTATGATGTCACTTATATTGAATTATTAATTCGACGCGTTTTGCGGGGTATTTTGATTCCTATGATTCACTGGGGTAAGCCTACCAATGCCCCTTTTTTCAATTGACAACTAACCGACAAAACTCACACAGTTTTAAGAACATTTAGAAGGCAAATCAAACTCTTAAATCCCAATTTAACTCCGAAAGATATTCAGAAAATTATGGCGCAATTTCGATGGGGTCTCTATAAGTTGTTTAATACGGAGGACAGATTTGTTAGTCAACTAAGGACAAGACAAATAGGAACAGGAATGCTTTTAGGCTTAGCTAGGCTGGATTTTACTTTGTGTCCCTTGTTGAGTTTGTACTTAGGAAGCTCCCAGATTGGGAACCTTTTAGCCTCCTAGAAAATGACTTCATTCTTTTCTAATAATCTCTCTCTCTTTATTTTTTTATTTTAAAATAATTACTATATTTTTATACTATCGTCATTCACAATTAGCGATGATTTTAACATAGTCAGCCTAAAATTTTTTTTAAAAAATGTTAAAAATTTCATAAATTCATAACCACATTTTTTTTGCATAATATATTTATTTTTTAGTTGAATAAATTTTAATTATAAAAAAATTTTAAAGTATCATACTAATTTTAAAAATATAATTAGATAATTTTTAGTTAGCATGACATGTTGAAGTACAAATAATTTAAATAAAAATATTTAATTATAAACTCAATTAAATCTTAGAATCGATGCGAATCATCGTTGCATTGAGGGAGGGAGAATGATTCTGTGCGGCTATTGTGATATGATTCTCAATTAACTTCAATTTATTAAAGCGAAAGATAAAAGAGAGAAAGAGAGGGAGAAACTTACTTGAAGGAAGGCGGATTAGAAGGCCATTCGGGAACATATTTATGAAGAGGATAGCAATGGAGTCTGAGATAATCTCTCCAGTTATGAACTTTCTCCTTATTAACATTAAAACTCGTTGACAATCTCATTGTCTTCGATGGATCCTCTGAATACAGCTTCAGCTTTTCCTCAACTGGCAGCCTGAAAAACTCTCCGCCCACTTCTAACATTTTCTTCACTATTTCTAAGGACACCCCGTGATTTACCACCTGCAATATGATATCCATCGCAACTTATTCATTTTGTTTACAAACACTAGAAGAAGAAGAAGAAGAAGAAGAATTTACAGATTGATAAAACAACAACAAAAATGCAAACCTGGAAAAAGCCATAGTTCTTGCAAGCATCACCGATTTGTTGGACAATTAAGCTTCTGTCGTCACAAGCCAAGTCAATAACTGGAAGGTTATCGCATTCAGAAACTTCTGACAGTTTCGGACGCTCTGATTCAGGCCTCACGTAACTTTCCGGCAAGTTCTCATAACGGATTCCCGACGACAACACTTTAGTATCCATATATATATGTGTGTGTGTGTGTGGATATATAAATGTTCAGTTTATAAGTTAAATAGTGATGATGCCGAACCAAAAAAAAACCTTGAAGATAGGATTGTGTTGTGCTATAAAATACATGCACTCTCTCCCGCCCCCCCCACCCCTCCCCCTACCCTCTTTTTCTTTCAGCTTCTTGGAAGATGAGATGAGCACTCCTGCAAGGATGACAGCTTATATTTATACTACTGGCTAGAAATATTGACCGATTAGTTGTCCAATAAGATTTCGACATTTCTTGCTGTGTCATTGGATTTGATATTCATTGAATTTGAATATTATAATTATAATAATTATTATTATTATTCGTTTGGAGAAATAATTTGTACTAAGAATTATTAGCCCTGAGTTGGCTTTGCATTTCTATTTATAGTTAAAAAGATGGAAAAAGAAAATAGAAATTGTCCCACGTATTTGGAACCATGAATTTAAAGGTTCTGATGGTCATCAAAAGTTCATTTACATTGATTCTTGCTCGCTCTCTCTCTCTCCCCTAACCAGTATTGCACAGGCCGAAATGTTTTCTGCTTTGCAATTGAGAGAAACTATGAATCATGCATTCAATTCAAGCACGATTCATGCATCATTCATCGACCAAAACCCAACAAAATAAAGTAAAACACAAAATAGTAAGGCATGTTTGGTGCATGTGAAAGGTTAATTAAACGAGGGGGCGAGTCGACCAAAACCTAACAAAATAAAGTAAAACACAAAATAGTGAGGCATGTTTTGGTGCATGTGAAAGGTTAATTAAACGAGAGAGAGAGAGGTGAATTAACCTAGCTGCAAGCCAATAATTGTCATTTATTTGCACATGCGAGGAAAACAATCAAAATAAAAGATGCTTCGTTACCAAAATAATCATTGCAAAATAGGAAAAAAATGATTTTCCTAGATCTATGTATGTGTGCATAAAATGATGGCCAATTGCTAAGTATGTATGATAACTATGCGACCACGCAATCAATCTCCATATCTCCATGTCCATTTCGGACTACTGCTGTATGGTGTCTTTTTTGTGGAAATTTGAATACAAACAGACAGAAAGATATGGAGGTAACAATAACACGTGGTTGAAATATATATAAAGAAAACTGAACATGTGTTTTGTGTTGATAACTTTAATTTATGCCACAAACAAACATTATTGGCTTGCCCAATGGGATCACTCCCTTCCTTCTTTGATTAACAGGTTAACGCGTGAATGACAATGTGTGCGCACCAATCTACACGTCTAAAGTGAATTTGAGTGAATTTTGGGTATGAATTTTGTGTACCATATATATCAATAACAGTATTCTTCAATAAAGTTACTTGAATTTTCATAAAATTTTCTTATAATTCTGCAAAGATAACAACACTTCAGCACGCATAACATAATATTTGAGACTAGTAAAACTCTCTCTAATATTTAATGTTTTTATTCAATTAATGTTGTATTATGTCAGTTAATTGTTATATGAGATAATTTTATTGTTTTTATTATCAATTAATGTCAGAGTGTTTTTTAAAAATAAAATATTATTTTAAAATTAAATTATTAGATATCAAATATAAATACATAAAATATTAGTATGTTAGGTTCTAAATTTAAAATTTAGTTATTTTTAAATGTTGGTTAAACACTCAAATTATTATACTTTTAAAATATAGTACAAATATCTTAAAGAGAATACTCAACATATATACCCTTAAGAGAGAGAAAATAACATATGTACTAAGGTTGCTGTATCAGCACCGATATTCCAAGGTGCATGTGCTATGTCGCCTGTAAAATGAATTTGGATTTTGGCATTGTGCGTGGGGAAAACGCATCTCCCATGACTTGGTCAGTATTCCATATATGGTCATATAGCTCTCCAAATTGAGCCCGTCTGAGCCAAAAATGCTAAAACGATAGAAATTTATTAAGCTGGAACAGCACAGTTAAGAAAAAAGAAGACTGGCACATGATCAATCACACACAAATTAATCCATGCAAAGTATTAGTTAGGTAAACATAAGAGATTCCGATATTTCGACAAACAACGGTAATATTTTTTAAGATATGTGCTTTGTTTTTGTCGCAGTTTGCATTGAATGACTTGCGACCTAAGAGAATTGACTTGACATCGAACATACAGAGATTGGTCGGAGGGATAAGTCACGGAATAGGGCGGTGCATGTGCATGTAAGAGGGAAAGATTGGATGAGTAATGGATGGTTCCAATTGTGTTGACGGGATGACCACAAGAAAATTGGTTCATTGAATTTAATTGTTATGGGTGGTAGACAGTGATGTAATGTTTGATGTGTGTGGCCCCTATCTTCTTGAATCTTCATTCCTGGAATTTCTGCTGCTTTCGATTTTCTATTTTCCCATACCGAGCTAATCTTCTCCTCCATAAATTACGCCCCTAACCCTCTTTTACGTCAAATTAAAAGGCTTTATTTCGAAACCTAGCAGATGGGCAATGACATAATTGAAAGCTGAGCTGGCTTTTTGTCTGTCTGGCATGGAAAGTGTTTTTGAGTTCATCAGCAGCAATTGAAGACCCATAAATGATTTTGTGCTTTTCAGAAACACTTTGCGGCTTATCTTCTAGTTCGATCGTTCGACTTGTCTTTTATACGCGAGTCACGCTACATAAAACTTTGTCTTACGTTTGATTTACACCTTTACAATATTGAAATGACAAAAGACCACTCTGCAATCGTAAACAATGAACTCATCTCCACCTATTACCTTAGTTCAGAAAAGAACGGTCATGATTACAAGTATATTTTCAGGGTCATTCATTCCCTTTGGCTTCTTAGTGGAAAATCCTACCATTCATCATAATCTAATAAAGTAGCTTTAATCACCCACACCTAATTCGTATTTTAATCTCGAGATGAAATCAATGTATGGACACTCTTAACTAACTTGATTTGTTCTAAATTAGTCTTCTTCTTCCTCTAGCTGTAGCATCCATGTATAAGATGGCAAAAGGGGACGGCTCCTAATACTAGAATTATGAATACAAGCAAATGGCATGACATGATGATGAAGCAATAGGTGATGCGTCATGCAATATTGAAATGATGATGTATAAATACTAAGAGACAAATCCACAGCTTGACTAAAAATGTGACAATCAAGCAATGTCAACCTCAAAGAGTGAGGCATCCATCCGTATGCTCGGCGCAAATCATGGGTAATCAATCTCCTTCATTTCTCTCTCTTTCTCTCGCTGTGGCTGAGCTGTGCTGTTTGTCACAGCATATGTGTTTCTACTCATTTGTGATATGGTTTGAGATCTTGTCCTCCACTCGGTAATAATGATCAAATATAGACTTCATTTCATCTCTCTTGGTCAGCTACCGGCGGCTCATGTTAAAGTGTATCCATCCCGCTTGGTTTTTTTTACTCTTAACTATTTTTAGAAAGAACAGTATTCACGGGCTGACAACGCCCAGACTTCCAATAAACAAATATGTGGGCTTTTTATTAGGCCCAATGAATGTTCTTGATAACCCAGGATATTTGAACTTATCGCCCAGTCCAGCCCAACCCATTGCAATGATTTTTCTTGACCTGCAATGACTTAAAAAGGAAATTCTTAACTAAGAGAGTTGCATGGTATTTTTGTGCTAACATAATAATAATAAGATTATTTAATTTTTAATTTTTATTAGTATTAATTAATAATTATAATTTAAATAAAAACATTAATCATTAATTTTCTTTAAATATATATATTTTTTATTAGCAAGTATTTTATATATTTTTTAAATAATTTTTTATTTAAATTATTATTATTATTAATAAAATAATAATAATTGAATAATCATACAGTGACTTCGCACAGTAACGTGGCTGTAGGACTATACACTCTCGCGAATCAGTTCAGCGTGTGCGCAACTTTTCATTCAGAAAACATACCTCACTGGAAAAAAGAAAACAATCCCCCCGAAAGTTCTGAAAACAACGCACGGTTTTGAATATTCAGTCCACTCGCCTCCCCGTTGTATTATATTACTGTTTAAATTGAAGAGTGCCAGAAGAAAGTTCCATACTTGGCTCAAAATTCGCTACCACTCATTTTCTCTTTTTTTTTCCCGGAAAATTCATACTTCTTCCATATCAAACACCGACAACCCTAATCATTCCCGGAAAATAAAATGGATAACTCAACCCAAGAATCTCATCTCAGATCCGAAAATTCCGTAACCTATGAATCCCCTTACCCTCTCTACGCCATGGCTTTGTGTTCCACGCATTCCCATCATCACTACCAACGCATCGCCGTCGGCAGCTTCATTGAAGACTACAACAATCGAGTCGACGTCGTTTCGTTCGACCCAGAAAGTCTTTCAATCAAAACTCATCCTGCTCTCTCCTTCGAGCATCCTTACCCGCCCACCAAGCTCATGTTTCATCCCAATTCTTCTTCTCCTCTCAGTAAATCGTCTGATCTTCTGGCTTCGTCTGGCGACTTTCTTCGTCTCTGGGAAGTTCGTGATTCTTCGATTGAGCCCGTTACGGTGCTTAACAACAGCAAAAGCAGCGAATTTTGTGCCCCTTTGACTTCCTTTGATTGGAACCAGATTGAACCTAAGAGAATTGGAACTTCCAGCATTGATACTACTTGTACTATATGGGATATTGAAAAGGGTGTTGTTGAAACGCAGCTGATTGCTCATGATAAAGAGGTTTATGATATCTGCTGGGGCGAAGCTAGGGTTTTCGCATCTGTTTCTGCCGATGGGTCAGTTAGAATTTTCGATTTGAGAGACAAAGAGCATTCTACGATTATTTATGAGAGTCCGCAACCAGACACGCCATTGCTTAGATTGGCTTGGAATAAGCAGGATTTAAGGTACATGGCTACTGTTTTGATGGATAGTAATAAAATTGTAATCTTGGATATAAGGTCACCAACAATGCCGGTTGCCGAATTGGAGAGGCATAAAGCTGGTGTGAATGCTATTGCGTGGGCTCCTCAGAGTTGTAGGCATGTATGTTCTGTTGGAGATGATTCACAGGCTCTCATTTGGGAATTGCCGCCGGTTGCCGGACCTAATGGAATTGATCCCATGTCTATGTACTCGGCTGGCTGTGAGATTAACCAGCTCCAGTGGTCTGCTGCGCAACCTGATTGGATTGCGATTGCATTCTCTAACAAAATGCAGCTTTTGAAAGTTTGAGGTTTGCCCATGTTGGTATCTTTTCACCGTTAAACATGTGACTTATGCTCTTAACTGTTTTGTGAGTTTATATCTTGGGCTGAATTAATACGACCAATAGTTTAAATCTAAATTCCATACTAGCAAATTGAAGTGCATTATGTTTAAAAGTTTGCGCTCCTAGATAGTGGAATGTGTATTATTGAAGACTAGAAGTTGCCTTTGTCTTTACAGTGCACAAATTATCAGTCTAATACAACTCTCTAGGGTACTTGCATTTCCCAGTTTTATATTGTTCATTAATGAGAAATATCATAGTGGTAAATGTGTCCTTGTTTTATCTGATCCGCCTTACTCCAATCTTGCCAACATCGAACTTTGCATCATATATTGGCCTATTACAGTTCCTGATAGTTGAAGTGGTTCCTCATTCTCATTGCTTGCAAATGTTGTATTGAGTAGAAAAATATTATATTTTCTCTTTGCTTTGCTAGGTAAATAGAGGTTTCAAATTAGGTGAAGGATAGCCTTGAATTGGTAAGTGTACAGTGTGCTTCCAGTTTCAGATATTAGCAAGCTTTGTTATTTTATCCTTTTTGATAATAGTAAAACTCTTTAGGGGGTAAAAACATCAAAACATCCTTGTTCATGTGGTGTAATTCTTTACAGGATCAATATATGGTTTAGTTGCAACAATCACTGGAATCGTACAGTCTATTCTTTGTTTTTATTGGATCTAGACTGATTTAAATGTTGTTCTTGTTCAATGAATTGATTGCAAAATATGATCATTACTTACATTGAAACATTTTGTATTTTTATGCAGATCCCCTGATTTGGCGCGGTAAAGAATATGTAAAATCTAGCAGCCATGGTCTAGGATTTATGTTTACTTGGACAAGTAGGACAACAGATTGTTCAGAAATTGTCCTTCAAGAACCGGTGAGGGATGTTTTTCTGTTTGATAGAGGTCTTCTGTTGTATCATATAGTCTTAAAAATTGTTTGAATATTCTCTCTTTTAGTGTCTGTTTTGAACCTTTTAATAGCCAACTTTTGTGAAGTAGCAACCATTCAGGCTTTAGAATCCGGCATGTCTCCATGTGACTTCCTTTGCCTTTGTTCTTTGCCCTCTATAGATCCAAGTTTCTTGATGCTTGTTCAAATAGTTGTCTTGCTTCCCATAATAGCATTGTTTATTTAGACTAACAATATAGAAAAGTAATTTCATAAATTAACGTGTTAGCCCAGTAGAAGATAGCTCTTTTGGCAATCGGTAGAACTGTTTATCTTTGTGATATGATTAAGTAGATAAGTAAGGCATGTCAATCATCCAGGAGTCTGTCAACTGTTTCTATGAAAATTGATTTTTAGGGTAGGGTAGACACCTGGAGCTTCTGTGCTATTGATGTTGACCACCATAAATCTTGGGTCTGATTTTAGGGAATCCGCGTCAATCCTCAGGTTTCACAATCTACACCTCAATTTATAAGCAATTCAAATCACGTTGCTTTGTTGTTATCAGTTTAGAGGATGAATATTGTGGGATAGTTTTTGCTGCTTGTTGGTATATTTTTCATAACATTTTCAATTTGATGTAAAATGTATAAGTCATATTTGGATATAATGGAGCCTATGTCGACTTTGAGTTAACTTAACTTAATAATCTGGTATATGGATGGTTTTGTTATATGAGCTTGGATGCCAATTGTTTGAATTTTATGCGCGTAATGATAGAGCTTTTGAAGGAGCAATGAAACATGGAATTATGAAGTTGAGAGAAGCAATTACGAGGAGTTCGAGTCCTTTAATCACTGTTTGGGGTTCTCGTATATGGTTATTCTGCTTTAGTTGTTCACTCTGCTTGTTGCCATGTTCATTGTACAAAACAAAATGCTTATCAAGTTATATGAAAGTGTTCTGCATATTGTGTTAAAATTTAAGAAATTCTGCGGATCGGCAACAGTCATTTCTTTTGATGATTGCCTACCAAGGAAGAAGAAAGCAGTGCCTTCTATGACAAATATCAGTATGAGATTGAGAGACAACCGGCGAAATTTGAAAAGGAAAATCAAACTAACAAATTTATATGTATTAAAATTTGAACAGTAGATGTTAAAAATTGTACTTAGCACCTTCTTTCCGAGAAACTATGTTTAAATAAAAATAAAATATAATTACGAGATGCTAAAATCGGAAACTACCACTGAAGTTCCTGTAATGCCGTGGAACTTCTTCACCATGAAACTGGCAAATTGGAGAGTCGATAATATTTTAAATTGGATTGGGTCAACTTCTGCAGGGACTGTGACGTAATTGAATAGAAAAGAAAATATTTTTGAGTGTTAAATATATATATATACTTAAAAAAAAAGAAGTAATGTTTCAATTAGTAATAAGTAGCATTAGAATTAAATTTATTTTAATTTAAATAAATTATTGATTCTTATTGGTTTTGGCTGAGGTGACATTTCAATTTATTTAATGATTGGTTGCCGCTGAGATGATGACCGTAATTATTGTAGCAGTTGTTGAAGTTTAGTACGAACGGAATGAAGAAGAGAACGAAACAAGAGGTGAAAAATTAAGGAGTGTTTGAGCTCAGATATTATTCCGCATCGTCAGTTTCTGGTTCTGGTTTTGCTCTAGGTCAAACTTTGTCTCGTCCTCTCTGTCTCTTCAATTCTTCCAAACCTTCT
Organism: Xylocarpus granatum; assembly: GCA_019650275.1. Classification (NCBI taxonomy): domain Eukaryota; kingdom Viridiplantae; phylum Streptophyta; class Magnoliopsida; order Sapindales; family Meliaceae; genus Xylocarpus; species Xylocarpus granatum. Next base: position 309,746 of record BNST01000560.1, on the reverse strand, counting down.
ATTTCTCCCCTCAAAATCCCCTTTTTATCTTTCCCATCATTTTGCAGACTGTAAACTGCTAGCATTTCTTTCCTATTCTGGGTCTGAAAAGTCGTTGTCTGTCAAAGAGACACTACCACTGGAGAGGGGTTACTCCTCATTTAATACAATCTCGAGTTGCGGGAGGTTACCAGACACAGTTAATAATCGTATGTCATGGAGGATTCACAGTGGAGGAAGGTAGTGTAGAGATTTCCGAGTTTTCTTTTTGGTATGTTGAAAATCGATCACGCTATGACCATGCACAACGAGGCTTTATTGCTGATTTTGCGAGGTATTATATGCGTTTAATTCAGTTTACGAAGAGACGAGAGAGCTGAGAATTGACGGATTTGGTTTTGGGTTTTACGTAAATGTTAAATATTGCGTTGGATACCGAAATATATGGTTTCTATTGATTCAATCATGAAACTCTGTGTGAATTTCACTATTGATATTGCGCAAAGTGGTGATAGTCACTGGTTTAATGTGCTAACTCCATTTTTTCCCCTTGCAATTGTAAGTTGATTCATACAAAGAACAAACACTGGCCGCGGGCAAACCCATACAAATATGCAACCTTTCATACTAAATTTGAAAACGTATTGCTGATTAGTTGACTGGTTCATACGGAATTCCTCGCGATAAAAATGATTAAGTAACATGATTGGGTTCGAAGTTTGTGAATAAATAGAAGAGTCGTAGATGAGCTTAAATAGTGTGAAGGGTTATAGCTTATGTTTATAGTTCGTTCGATGTTAGAGTTAATAAATAAATAAATAAAAGCAGAGTCGGATGTCCTTCCTTATTATTCTGCCTGAGCAAAAACTATCATTTATGTAAATGTAATAATTGGTGTTATAGAGGAAATATATTTGATGGTCCGGAGTAGCTTTCATTCGCATTTGCTATCTCCTTCTGAAATATGTACACATCCTAGTGGATACTTGTCATTTTGATCTTTAAGTTTGTCTCTGATAATTTATGCTCTCTCTGCACACGTTTAATATCGTGAAGGTTTGGTGAGAAACATGAAGACATTGGTGCCAGTGCTCAAAAGAGCCCGTGTTCAATGAATAGATTTTGTCAACTGCAGGGAGTCCTACAACATCATTTTGTAACTTTACACGTTGGTTTTGTTGTATTTTTCCAAGTTTTGTTTGGCATCTTCCACCCATTGGGCAGGGAGATTATGTAACCCAAATTGTGTGTTGGTTATGCAATTTTTTTTTAAATTATTTTTATGAAGTAGTGAGAAAATTGCAGTTTGGTCCACTGGCTATGCATTGCCAACTGGAGCTGTATCTGGGCTGAACCATGGATATCGTTATACCAAGAATAAAACTCAAACTACATCTAATCCAGTTGACTAAGATTTCTGCGTAAACAGCTGTAAATGTGGGAAGAAAAAGAATAGCAAGAAACCATTTACTTAAGTGTTGTTAAATGGTTGACCGTAAAAGGGGTGTTACTGTTTCCCGACTATCTTAACAATGGTTTGATTTGATGACTGTTCATTTTCTAGCTTCTTCTTTTACAATTTTTTTTTCTTTTTTATAAATTGAAGAGTTTTTTTTCAAGGAAAAAAGCACCCCAGAATTGGGAAATAGCTTTCAGATGGCCGTGAATTATATTACATAGTTGGACATCACCAGCCTTTTCAAGCCCTTGAAAGCAGCTTCACTTTTGAATTTTGAGGCACTTTTTTTTTATAAATTTTCTTTCTTTCGGAGCAAATATTAGAGAGAGCGTAATTCGTCAGCATTCAAGGCCTTCTGTAAGGGATGGAGGATCATTTTTTAATTATAAATGAAGGTAAAGAGTTCAATTCCTTTAATTGCTCGTAGACGACAAATTAGTAATTGTTTCGAAGTGCGTTTTGAAAGTATACTTGTTAAAAAAACTAAGAAAAGAAAGCGGACAAAAGATACAAGGAAAGAAACGTCGCTGGTGGCACACAATTCGACCCCGCAGTTGTTAGTGGCCTAGTCTCTCTAGACTTCCTTTATAATTTACCATATCATATTCTCATCTTTCTTTCAATTCTCCGAGCAACAAAGTGGTATTCCATTCAGTCGAAACAATGATTCCGCTCAAACACTCCCTAGCAAAATACAAGTCAAATTGTGGATGAAGCACATACAAGAGAAGAAGAAAAGATAAGTAGATCGATCGTATAAACAATCCAACCAAAAGCAACCTTTTACATTTATATCAGTAATTCCCAATTGCTTACATTCTCTATTGATAATTTATTTACGAATTTCAACGCTTAATTTACTGAACGAAATCAAGCCAACACATGTAAAACAGCAAGCTAATACAATACCAAGCACTACTCACAAATAAATATTATTCAAAGACTGGTTGAACACTGAGTTCCTTGCTTTGAACTTAGAGGACCCGTCGGAATATTTGGTCCGAAATCCATCAAAGCAACACATTTAACGTTAAACCTGTATCTTCCTGAAACCCAAGTTCCCACTTTCCACCTCAGCTTCCCGTTAACTTTCACATTCAGAACGAGCTTTCCTGCCTTCTGGTCACGTCCCAGTTCATAAACAAACGACGGCGCCACCGGCAATAGTGTTCCGAACAAAGATGCTGTTAACAGATTGGCCTCTTGGTGTCCTTGATAGAAAGGAGGTAAAGACGTGTCGACAGTGATCTGCTGGCCTTTGTAAAAGGTGTAAACTTTTATGACGTCGTAGTAAATGCCAACTTTCTGATTAGGGTTTTTGGAGAGTAATGTAAACTGGACGGAAGAGTTGAGGAGGTGAGTTCCTGAGAGGTTTAGCTGATAGATATCCGCCTCTTTGAGGGAGAACTGAGGCTTAGCAGGATGGAGAATAAGCCATATTAGAAGGATAAGAGAAAGAAATGAAGTGAAAAACGTGGAGAAAGCACAGAAGAGTTTTTTGTATAGTTTGCAGATGTTTAATCCTCCTTTTTCAGCGCAGTGTTTGGGAGATTTTGAGTCGAATTGAGACATTTTTCACGGAAGAAACAATTAGTGGAGAAAGAGAAGAGAGATGTTTAATTGATTTACAAGGCTGAGGAAGATAGATTGACGATGAGATTGGGGGTTAATAAAGAGAGCAATGCTGGGAAAACAGCTGAAAGCCGCAATTATGTCGCTATTTCATGCTTTTGACCGGGAGCTGCTTGGCTGTAAGATAGTTTACGTAACTTCTAGAATGTGCCGTTTGTGCGACGGCTGAAACTTGTTTATAATGCTTCAAGATCCATCTCAAACCGTCAGATCAACACACTTGTCATGCATAATTTTACTCATTTGATTAAAAAAAGAGCTGCAAGGCGTTGTGGAAATCCATCTTTAAAAAGTTCATGCTTGAATATTTACAGTCTCGTGCACAAGAGAAGAAACCATTTTTAAAATATTTGGATGCTTCTTCAATTACTATCATGCTACACGACCTTTCGGTAATCACTAGAGATTCTAACAACGATTTTAGTTAGCTTGCATTTATGTTATGTTGGCAAATTTACATCAACAACAAGCTCCTTTTGTCATAGCACGGCGCGCACGCGCACGCTTGCATTGAATATTCAATTGCCACAGTTTGATGGTCTTTCTTAAAATCTAAACTCATTCTCAAATGGAAAGAGAACTCCAAGACATTCAACATGTAAGATTCGACACATGATCTTCTTTCTATGGCTTGGAATTCAAATATGGGCAATTCAATGACTATTCATATTCATTCACACAGAGAAACAGGAATATGCTTTTCTTTTTCCACTATGTGTGCCACTAAATTTACGAAATTAGCTTTTGACCATTTTAGATTTAAGTTGAATCAGCGTACACACACATGTAATCACGCAAACCATCAATTACCTCTCTCTTTTTGGTGGTGGTTTTAGGCAATCATTTTCGCGTAACCATGCTATTTACAGGGGAATTCGTGTATTCACCTATAGTGATTGGCAGAGGAACATATGGGGATATATTTGCCACTCAGAATCACAAATGTGGGAGCACTTTTATAATAATTAAAGCCAAAGTAAAAAAATATTTTTTGAAGGTAACCCTAGCACGCAAATTAGCCTTTTCTTTTTCCTTTGACATAGGCAGTGCAGAGGCCCAGAGAAATCTCTCTGTTTGTTCGGTTCACCCAACTTGGCTTTGGAGTACAACGACAACAACAAAAAAAAAGCGTTATTTTGAAAATGACTGTTGCAGAGTCGGTTTGTGATTGAATTATTGAAAATTTATAACAATGATAAGAAGACTCTTATTGTTGTGGGTGTCTTTTTTTATTTTAATTTATTTATTCATACAGCTGTGCAATGAAGAGTTCTAAAGCAGAGGAGAAGACATGAAGAATCTCTAAACCAGCTTTTTGGAAATCCCCGGGAATCATCCACTTGCACTTTATTGTCTCTTAGATAGCCGTTACTTGTAAGTTAAGAAAAGGGCAGTTATGGTAGGAGTAGACTCGAGTTCTGTTTAACACATCACATGAATTCAATTCCTCTGTTTCAATTTCATCAATTTTTGGAGGGGTTTCTACCATTTGATATGTGGAATCTGTACTGATTGATTGTGTACGATTAATGTTTGTTGTGAAGCTCGTTTTCTTTGATAAAGTTATGGGGCCAGGCTAATTGTAGACTAGCATACTCAAAAGAATACTATTACAGTCGGGGGGGGTAAGGCAGACAAGGCAGAGACGTTTGAAAACGGGAATGGCTGGTTTGCTTTTGAAATTTTGAAGCCTCTTTTAGTTATTGAAACCTTTTTCAATGAAGAGAAGAGCTAATCCACGGCTTGGCCTCAGTCTCAGAGATTTCTAATCTACTCTTCCTTGCTTTGTGACCAAACACTCAGGACAATACGCTTTTTACATTTCATTGACTATTTAAACATAAGGATTTATGCAGATGAATTTTCGAGAGCAATAAAAGAAATGAAACTATTGTTGGACTGCTATCATGCACTCAGTTCAGAAGGGAGTAACATTTTTCAAGCCTATGGATTTTTCTACACTAAAGAGTCTGTGACAGCACATTTTTCAATAATCATGGCAGACACTTTCCTGTTCAAAAAGGTTGAAAATGCCCAAGCATGGTCACTTACTTAAAACTTCCCATTTCGCAAAACTTTGTGTGTTTTTTGTTGGGATTGAGGAAAGTTTCTGTTTTTGCTTTCCAGATATTAATTACCAGTCAAGTTCATATCTACTACTGTAACGAAAGAAGCAAGAAAATTGAATAACATCGATGATAACATTGACAGTGACTAGCGACATAATTTTGAGGCCGAACATTAAGAGTTAAATAGAGGAAGCAAGCTTTGAGTTTTGGGCAATCCATTCATGAACCCAGAGTTTGAAATCTTGAAATTAGCCAGCCAATTTTCAGCGCTGCAGTCTAGATAATTAGTGTTAAACATAATCAAATATGTAAGAGATGACTTGCAGCCTAGTCCGGAAATCTTCTGAGAATTGACCCAAAACCTGTGCCACAAGGTTCCCTTTACATTAACGTATTAACAAGTAAATCAGTTTTTCATTGAACGATTCGGTCTATTAATACCTATAGCAAGAATTCCTCGCTTAGCTCCATTGCAAAACAAATAGAAGAACGGGAATGCGTATGGTACAGTGCTACTTTAATAGATACACGGTATAATGGCAGTATTTGTTTGTCACATAAACACACGTAAAAACACGAACGCGAAGTCAGCAAGATCCACCATAAAGATATGTAACATCTAATTTCAAGTCCTATCTAATCAATCCCCATTCTAGCTATTCGTAAATCGATGCGCTAACCATCAGTTGAATTGCCCCAGTGACTCTCAAGACTCTGCAAGCGGAGTTTCCTGCTGTACTTGACGAACAAATTGTCCTTTCACTCTGGGTCGCTGTTCTGCTAGTTTTTTTCTACTCTCGTACCGTACCTGTGAGTGAGAGTTTGCATTAACAGATTGATGATAGAGGTTTGCATATTACTGATTATTATGAGATTTATATTGGTAACTGATATAACTATAGCAACGATAATAGTTATTACAGTTAATTACCTTCTTGTCATAGCATCGTTCTTTCCGCTTTAAGCGAAACTTAGTTAGAGCAGCCTCTCTTTGGGTTGATCGATGTGAAGTCCAACTGCAAGGGAAGAGACCTTCTTCATTCTTACTCTCTGCAGCAGACATTCCAACAGCAATCTGATCGACATTGCTGTTACTTCCGCAAGTGCTTCCGTACCCCATGCTGTTTAGACGACTTAGTGCACCATTACAAAAACTGCTACTTGCACTCTGATCAGTGGTGGGAGAAATATGCCCGCGATCCTCCAGAGAATCCAACTTGTGATCTAGCTTGTGCATAGATTGATTGGTGGAATTGATTGCATTTTCTTCAAGCTGGTCATAAAGTCGTGCACACTCACCGTATTCAGCATTGGAGCAACGCCTGGGATTCACACGGAAGGAAGGTTCTTGCTGACTGGCTGAACTTGGACTTGGTATTGGGGATAGACCTGATTGTACACAAAACATACGAGGAAGTACAGAACTGTTGCCAGTGCATACATTATGAAGTTTCGCGCCTTTCACTGAAACTGGTACAGGACATACCCTCTGTTGAGGGCATAAAGAGGCAAGTTCATAATGTTTGGACTGACTAGTAGCCAGAGAATTAGTACTTCTTTGAGTGCTTAGAGTGGCAATAGGAGCATCAGAGTTACGGGCAGAAATAATATTGGAAAACTTCTTCTCAGAGTTAGTTTCAAATTCTTTCTGCCCATCACAAGCACCCCTAAATGTTGAATGTAGTGGCTCCAATGGCTTGTTAGTGTACCTAAATGAAGAATCATTATTGGTTAGAAATTACAAATTCAAAGGAAAGATCTATTTCAAAAGATCCAGTGACAAAAGAAATTTAATCCCTGATGCTCCACTCACTGACAACACCGTAATGCACAGACTGTTCAAACAAATCACAACCACAGTTGAAAGTTTTATGACTTTGTAATTTGAGCATTGTACTGCTTTTTCCTTCCAAGCGATAGTACCAAATTCCAATGTATACTGTGTTCGCTCCTTGTTGAAACCAATAAACTATGAGGTTTCTCGAATGTCAACAACCAGAGACCAGTCTCAGAACCAAAAACTTGAGCAAGTTGCATTTTACCCCATACGATATGATCCAATTCCAGAAATATGTGTATATATTAGCGATCAGAACAAAAGAAAATGTAAGCAGGTGAGGAAACTCACCGTGTGAAAGCTGAGGCATTAGAATGCCTAAGGGTAAACTTTGGCCCTATCATTTGATTGTCCAAGCCACTAGGATGAGATCTTCTCAACGATAGATCCAATTCTGGAGAGGAATCATACTTGCTTGTGCCATTACATGAAGTAGAAATGTAGTTATCAAATGCTCCCATGAAGTCAATGGCTTCTCTTGTTGAATTAACAAGGACATCACTGGTAAGGATAACATCCCTCATTTGACTATCCAGTTCGACATCCTCACCCAAATTGGCTCTTGTACTGGCAACCTTGGAGGCAGCCACTCCTGATAATCATTCAATCGAGACATTTGCAAATGTTAGGGGATTTTGGACCAAACTGAGAAGAAAATAAGAAGCTAGATTGAAAAATGCAAAAATATTTTACCCTGAGCTTTGGTGTCAGGAGCAAGTGATTTCCAATCATAATTGACACATGCTTCATGATTCCGCATCTTTACATCATTTGGCAAGGATTGGCCCCATAATTGCCTCGACAAGTCTGGCATATCTTCCATGCACGCACTCTCAGCTTCAAAGTCCAGTTTTGTACAAGAGCTCTGCAAGAGACAAACAAACATGCAGTCTCTTATTAAACCTCATGAAGCCAACCTAAACTGGAAGCAAATTACTTCTAACGAGAGGCCTCATAAACAAAGACGTACACATGCCTTTGATATATATTAAGCATGCCCAGGTGTCGTTAGACAACCCTGACTTTGGGCCTGACGGCATGTACATTCATCATTAGGGTATTATATTTATGTAGCATCTAAAGTAAGTCTTTTAAGATTTTAAAGTCTTTAAATAAGTTCATCAATCTAAATTTTACATGAAAAGATTGGAAATATTTCAAATACTTCCACTCAAGACTAAATACACCCATTACACTAGCATAAAAGAAATGATTACACAGCTTATGTCTTAATTGCCCATCATATGCAAAATACGGGTAACAAACAAGTAAATCAAACAAGTAGGCTTATCTTTCTAATTGGAGTATTGTGCTAAATGGGAACAAAATAATGCATTGCTACATGATATCCCAAATGCAAAATACTCACCTGAGCATCACTTCCTTTCTCGACGCATTCCTCTTTCCTCTGGAGGCAAGCCATGTAACCACTAGAATGATTGCTAGCAGCATCATTTTCAGAAGTGGTTTCATTCTTCTGCTGTCCAACACTCTCCTCGTGTGCGACATTGCCCCCAGTGGTTGACTAATGGAAAAATAGATATAAAATAAGATTCAGTTAGAATGACACAATATAACACAAAAAGTAAATGCTAAAAGGAGAGAGACAGGGAGTGAGAGGTGTAAGAGCTGGCATACATATTGTCTTCTCCATACATGCTGCCACAGATTTCTCAGTTCATTTCTCCTTAAAGGCTTAACGAGATAATCAGCAGCACCTCTCATGAGGCATTTATAAACAGTACTGACTGAGTCCTGCGAAGACATCACTGCATAATCACAAATATAAAGGAATATAATTATAGTTAATATAAGCCTTATATTAAAAAATAAATTGATGATTTGGAAAGAAGTTAATCTTCACTGCATCATACTTATAACAGGGATATTTTTGCAAATCTCGTGCTCTATAATTAGCGTAAGAAGTGCAAATCCACTTATTGAAGGCAAATCCACCTCTGTCAATATGAGATCTATGTTATACGGTCTTCCCTTTGCTATCTCCCACGCCTTCAAGCCATCAGGAACAGCAATAACTGCTCAAACGAGAAGATAACCATTATCAGTTCCCATCATAACACGTCTATGCAACTTAGAATTGAACCACAATTTAATATGGGAAACTATGAAGACCATAATTAACAAGCTTCCATCATAAAAATATTATGAATCATGCAGATCCGTACATAGAAACCAAATAGATAAGCAGATGCTCATAATAAAAACGAACTTAACGGGGTGTTTAATATTAGAGATTATTTGTTTTGTGTTGATTGTTACAGGACATATAACAGTATCTCCATGTTCTGTTTACAAATTATTGTGAACAGTGTTCATTTTAATTTATCTTTCTTTAAGGCCTTCTTCTTAAGGAAAACACAAAAACCAATTTTTGTTTTTTCATTTTGTTTCAGGTTTAACCAAGTGCATTCAGAACTTCAATTACAGAGTTGAAATTGTAAATATGACTTGTCAGACCAAAAAAACTACATTTGTATAAAGATAATGACTTTCAAGGCAAAACAGAGAGAATTGAACTCGTCAAAAACATCAAAGAACTAAAATTTACAGAGATTCGCAGATAAAAACAAGGATTTGTGCCAAATAACAAAAAAAATTAAAAAAAAACTAAAATTTACAGAGCTTTGCAGATGAAAACAAGGATTTAAGCCGAATAACAAAAACTAAAATTTACAAACTCACGCTCGAACTTTACTTTGCATCGGAAGCTGGAAAATGAAACCAGAGGTTGTGTTAACAGGTGAAATTATTAAGGGCGCGGGGAGTTTGATTGAATTGGTGTGAAGTGAAGGAAATATGCGTTTGGGATTTTCCAGATTCCTCAATTCCATTCCTCGAAAAATACATTCACATATACACAAAATTCAACAAAATGACCAGATCAAGTATGCAAATAAGCTATAAGCCATCAAAGTCAACCACTTCTTATCAGTTCAGAAACCAAGAGAGAAAGAAAAACGAAAACAAAAGTAGATCAATTTCGATAACTGAAAGCAAAGAGAAGGTCCAAGCTAGAGGAAACACAAGAAACAAACCTCTGTAACTCGATTTCCTGAGAAGGGCAGTAATAATTTGTCTGGTAGAATCATCAGCTTCAACAAGCAAAACCCTCAAAGCCATATTAGGCAAAAACCTGTCCCACTTCACCATCCCTTCTTTCTTTCTCTCTGTCTTCTTCATCTCCATTAATTCTTCACTGCTCAAAACAACTTCACCCATTTTCGTTTCGTTTAATTAATGTGCAATTCTCATTCTATTCCCCTGCAAAACACTTATGTAGTAATATATCTAGACTCTGTTTAAAAGACAAAATCATCTTTGACACTCTGGTGGTACGAGATCTGACGGCTGTTAAAATATCTTAGAAAAATATCTGAAACCCCAAATTGTGTGGCCTACACATGCCACGTCAGCACATATCAAAAGGCATTGGATTATTGGGAGGCTGGCTGTTATAGTTTTTGTTGTTGGCGGTGCATATTTAAAGGGCAACAGTGGTTCTAAAATGTTTCCGATATATGTATATATATTTTATGGGTTTGTGCTGGAGGTGGGCTCCAGCACACCACGTCAGTAGCTAGATATTTTCTCTAAAGATCAATCTCATGGACAAGATTTTGACAGGTGGATGACTATTAAGCAACGCTTTGGAGGATGCACTAACTATTGAATTTAACTAGCTAGATATTTTCTGGAAGGATCAATCTGGTGGACTGGATTTTGACACGAGGATGCGTATTGAGGAACGCTTCTGTTTGTGGTTTCGAAGTCGTCAAACGCTATCTCCTCCTTTTAACTTTGTCGACCTTTCGGCCAAGGGTGTGTCTGAAGACAATTGCGCTCGTCTCTTCGCGGATCGAGTGCTTTATTTTATTTTATTTGTGTTTATTGGCTCAAGGGTCGTTTTCAATTACTAAATTGCCCCTGTGCATTCATTGTTTGCTTTTGGGATAAGAACTGAGAGGAGAGGAGACATTCCATGGTACAAAATCGCATGATATGCACGTGGCATCAGCATATTGATACAAGTTGTTCTTTCCCGTTCTCATTCAATTTTCTACATGGTATGATTCTTCATCCACGATTTGACAACGAATTATATAATAATACGTGTGTTGTCTGAGAAGTGATAATTTTAAATATAATAATTGGGCACAGCCATCTCCAAACCCCCCCCTTCTAATTTTTAGAAAAAAAGGTAAATGGTAATGATTTTTTAATAGAATGAGATGAATTAAATACGAAAATATGGGGACCTAAATGGTTAAATCCCTAATAAAAGCACTCAAAGTAAAATAATTGTTATGAGAAAATAAATTCTAAGCACAGATAGATTGCAGGGATAATCCCGTGAATAACTAATTCTGGGGCTGGGCCGATCAACACCAGTCCAGGACTAATCAAACCCCAAAAAACACACCCGCATCAATTTTAAATCTTTCGGGACCCACCTCGGGAAATTATCCGTTTCCACGTATACACTTAATTTGTACTGTACAGCATGTATGATTTGCGCCGGAAGCAGCCAGAGACTTTGACTCTATCCCTATTCCAGGTCACGTGTCCTTATCCAAATTGTCTTCCTTTCCCCGATTCTCTGTTTCTCTCCGTTACATTTTCCCGCAAACCAAACGCTCTTTTCTGAAATCAATGGCGACAGTCTTGACTTCATCAAAGATTTCAATACCGCCATTATCAAGATGCTATCTTTCTTCCCGTTCTTCTTCTTCGTCAACTTTTCTCGTTATCAGTTCCCGGAAACCCCAACTTCCCAAAGTATTGTCTAGCAAATCCAGCTTCTTGAACCCATTTAGCGAGGATGACAGAAAACTAGTAAAACTGAGACCCAGAAAGTTGCAGACCAAATCTTTCCCGATTCGAATGTCATGGGACGGTCCACTCTCTTCCGTCAAGTTAATCATTCAAGGCAAAAATCTCGAGGTTAGACTTGGACTACTTGTATAAAACATTGCAGTTTTATGTTTACTTTTTCTGTAACACCGTTCTTCCTAGTCGAATTTTAACTAAATCATTGGAAAATGTATATTCCTGGGCTTTCTATTATTGAAACAATAATTCTTGCATTATTTTCGTTTTTATGTGGAAATTTAGAGAGAGCACACTAAAGTTTTTCGTTAATCTTAGTAGATTGACTGATTCAATATTGTTAGCATTCTTGATCCTGGGTTATTCCATTATCTATTGCCTTATATTGTCGAAATTTTGATACTGAAGAACCTAGCTTTATCCTGTGTGTTTCCGCACACATTCGTTTGTTTAATTTTTGAAAATAAAGGATATAAAAATGTTTTGGGAGTAACTGTATTTACTTGAATACAGTTAACAGATACAGTTAAAAAGCATATTGAAGACAAGGTTGGAAAGGCTGTTCAGAAGCATGGTCATTTGGTAAGGGAAGTTGATGTTAGGCTGTCTGTGCGAGGTGGAGAGCTTGGCAGAGGCCCAAGGATTCGCAGATGCGAGGTGCCTTACATTGTCTGAACTTCTTTTTTATTGTTTTTACCAATTGAGTTTTAACGTTTCTGGGATTAAATTAAATCCAATCAGCTATATTTTTGGATGTGATGTGTTGTTCAGGTGACTTTGTTTACAAAGAAGCATGGAGTGGTACGTGCTGAAGAAGATGCTGAGACCATTTACGAGAGTATTGATTTGGTATCATCTATCATTCAAAGGAAGTTGAGGAAGATTAAGGAGAAGGAGTCAGACCATGGTAGACACATGAAGGGGTTCAACAGACTCAAAGTTAGGGAACCAGTCGCACAAGTAGTGGCGGATGATGCTGATTCAGAATCCGAACTAGAGGATGATGACTTTGTTGATGAGGTAGTCATCAAACTTTCTTTACTTTTATCCAGCGACCATGGGTTTTTATTATTTTGCAACTCTTCACCTAATACATTTTGTTTTTTCTACTAAACATTAAACAAAATGGTAAATTATACTTCATAACATCAAACCTAACTTCAAAATATAATTTCTGAATTCATGTGTACTGTCATGAACACATTTTTTTAGTACGTAAAGCACAATCTTCATTCATTGTTAATGTTAGAGGGGATTCTTGTCTCATTGCCTGAAGAAATAGACTGCATTTTTTCAAAAGTGCTAACCATTTTGAAAGTGCATGTTGTTATTTTACTTTATTGCATCCTCATTTTTTTGCTTGTCTCAAAGATATTTGGCCTTTTTTTTTAAAATTTCTGAGCATTAATGCATCCACACCCTTAGGGACAGAGTATAAATTTCCAATGTTGTCTGCTGGTATTCAATTCAGGTAATTTTGCTGCATATGTACACTTGCAATTTTTCTCTGTTCCATACTTAACTCAAATCTAACTTTCAGATCGTTCGCACAAAGTACTTTGAAATGCCTCCTTTGACTGTCTCCGAAGCTATTGAGCAGTTGGAGAACGTTGATCATGACTTCTATGGTTTCCGAAATGAAGAAACTGGTATGAACTTGCACTTTCTCTGTTCATTGCTTCAGTGTAAATTGTTTGGAGCGATGGAATTGAAATTTTCTGTGCTTGGCTCCAGGTGAGATTAATATTGTTTACAAACGAAAAGCTGGAGGATACGGTGTTATTATACCTAAAGGAAATGTTAAAGCTGAGAAATTAGAGCCACTAGCGGTAGAACCAGCCAGAGAACCATCCTTGGCAGAATAATTAGCTGCGAGTAGGGGATCCTTTTGTCAGATGGATTGAAGCAGCTATTCAATGTCAAGGCTGGCTAAGTCATGATGAAGGGAATCAGAGTACAGTTTTTGAGATTAATTTAACTCAAACTTTCAAAGTCCTGATGAAGAGAATCAGAGTGCATTTTTTAGATTAAGATAACACACACTTTGGACATATATGGCATGTTTTGGGTGATTGGTTTTTGTAACATGAGAATCACCATTTGGTGCCCAATTTAGAGACAATACGTATAACTTGAGTAAACACCAAATGCACACAAGTAAATTAGTTTTAATATGTTCTGTTCTATAGTTTGGTCCAAGTGTACTGGCATCAATCCCTTCATATAAAGAATGGAGTGTATGGGGCTGGCATCAAGCGTAAAACAGTCAAAATAAAACACCGTCTGCCGGTGAAACTTCTTTAAACACAAAACCTGTGTGTCGTTTATGTCAAATTATTCTCTTCTAAGTAAAAGCACCAGTGATAAATGTAGTAATCATTTGCTGCAATTTGCTAATAGGGGTGTAAAAGGGGAGTCCAGGACAACACAGTTGACAGAGAGATGCAGTTGCCTAAATCATTGTTCACATGTGCAGAGAGCTGGTAGGAAATTGGGGATCGATAGCAATATAATCTGTTAGCCTTGACAAGTCTCTGTACACGGGTACATGGGAACATTTCCAAAGAGGTTAGATAATATTTGCTACAACAGGAAGTAAAAAATAAAACACTGTTTTCCTCGGCTGTGATTTAGATGTGTATAGAACCTTCCTCCGTCAGCTCAACCAGGCTCATCCTTGAGCATATTCCCCATGCTAAGGATTCAATCTCTTGCAAAATAAGCAATGACTCTGCCTGTTTATCGATTTCATTTGGTGTTCCACTATACGCAGAGCTGCAATTCTCATTGTCTAGTTAATTTGCCTTGAACCAACAAAAAAAGGTATAACCATATGCCGTGAAGGTACCTGTCCAACTCATCAAATCTCTTACCCTGAACAGCTTGTCAATTATAAATAGGATTTTTCTTCATCTTGGTCGAGAATCTCTCTGCTGACACACTTAATAGGTTGTTGATTGACACTCCTTCCCCCAAAGTCTGCCTCTTCGCTTCGTACGTATGCTTAATCCTGTCATCGATCCTGTAAACAGAAACGCAGGAAAAGCCAATAGCTCTACAACTTGGCGGCCCATCCCCTCTATCAAATACTCCATCTTCTCCACTAAAGAGAGGTGGGTACTCAAGTATCCGAGGATGCTTCTTGCTCATGATAAATATGTCTGCAAAAGATAGCCCGTAAATCAAGAACAACTCAATCACCTTTTGCGTGTTTTCATGGTCTGGTCTGGTCACTGCTCCCATTTCCTTTGTTCTATATTCATACCCAAATTTTACCCAAAAAAAACCCAAGCTTGTGTGCTAGCTTATGGGGGGAAAGGGCAAGAAACAATGGGCCTTTTATTAAGAACTAGAAATTATCTTCAGAATCAAACCACATTGCTTGAGAAACTCAATTCTAGGATGTAATTTCTTCTCCCTGATAGCACTAGCAACGGAATGCGACAAAAGAATAATCTTTGAATATTTCCTTATCCCCTAGGCCTGCAAAAGATCTTGAAGTCGTCGTGGTTTTCAGACTGTAGGTCAAGAAGGCAGGTAGTTCCCGCAACACAGCACCTGTGGCATCCACATCACCCCCACATTGAAAAGCCTAATTTTTGGAATCAGCTGAGCATCCAAATCATATTGAGAATCTTTGGGCATCTAACACTAATATCAATACCAGCAAAGGCGTCCAAGAATCAAGTGTTCTTTCGATTTCTTCAACCGACTTGAAGAACCCCATATTGAAGAAGCCGCCTAATCTTTTGATCAAATCCCACCAATTGTTTTGATTATATTAAAGCCAAAAGGCGTTCGACCTGCATTTTCTCAATCTTTCTTTGCAAATCATCACTCACAAAACATGTCAATGGATCAATTTCCTCTCGTATTAATACATTTGGGGACTTCGCAAACAACCGACAAAATGCACTCCCTTTGATTCCAACAGACTGTAGAGAAAGAATCCGAGCACGTAACTTATCGAAATATGTTACTGTTAGAGTTGCGTTCTTCTCAAGAAGTGAAATTGTTTCCTTTTCGTTGAGTCCGATTCCTTGAAAGAATGCCACTGAAGCAAAAACAAAAAAAGTACGTTGTAACCCAAAAAGTATGTATCATAAAGTGTTTTGAGAACGAGCCTCTGAGAGAAAATTACCGGTTTCAGCCTCGGTGTGAAGAGTAGGCCATTCAAGGCATTTGTATAGAATGACAAGAAGTTACACTAGAAATGATCTTGGTTCAACTCTCGACGTATGGTGAAGTTAAGAAGAGAGAGCCATTCAAAAGGATGTTGAGTTGATTCTGAAGAAACAGGAGATGAAAGAAAAAGGATCGATTGCAGTAACCATTGTCTCTTGCGAAGGGTATCTCGAGCGGGTTAACTCAATTAAAAATGAGTCTCGAACAAAGGAATGAACGACCGGCTGCGGCCTGCATGCTTCAGATCCGCATTGCGGGGGAGGCAATTCAAATAGAAACAAGGCTTCAGATCGGCAATGCGCCCTGTGTATCCATGCGATTTCGTGGGCTTGACCTTGGGGCTCTACCGGCCTTTAAAGCCTAACAACACAAAGTATTTAAATTAGATGTCGGAAGGTAGAATTTACTGTTAACATGTTGACGTAGACATTGGCCGTGCCATGAAAAATATAAATATTATTACTATAAATTCCTTCTGAACCAAAGCAATAATAATAACAATAAAGATGCAAAGATTTGGTTGCAAATGATACAAATAGACCCCTCATTTGGAGAACCAAGTCAATTAGAATCATGCCCTGGGTTTAGGTTTCTTGGTGTGAGTGAATTCACCGCCAATCTTGGAACCCTTGTCCCATAGGTAAGTCAGTAGATAAAGCTTTACTGCAGGCAGCTTGCCTTTCGGTTTCAATGTTTGGAGATCGACTATTGGGACTTATTGCTCCTGTTTTCTTGTTTCTAGACACTCCTTTTATAAGAATGGTAGATTTACCTCCCTTTTTAGCTTTCTTGGGTAACCTTGAAGGCAGAAACCTGAGGAGAAAACAAAAATCCAACAAGATCAAAAATTCTATCTGACATTCGTTCCAGCTGCAAGTGACATGAGAAAATGATAGAAGAAACTGCATGTGGTTTTACACCGCACTAACCTCTTTTTAGGAACTTGGTTAGGATATTCAGACATCTCTTTTCCAGCTTCTTCCCCTTTCTTATCCTGAGAACTCTGTCCCTGCAAAAGGAAGCAGATGTAAACATGTACTAATTCACTATAAATCACAATTTGCAGTGAAACATCCTGGAAAAAGAGTATCTTCCACACAATAAATAACACAGTGCAATTTCCAGTTTAGATACAAAAGCCACAAAGTAAACCGTTAGGCACAAAAAAGTAAGCAACCAACACACAAAGTGCAAAATATAAGTTTATAGGACAAGCATAAATAGCTTCAAGCACATACAACTAAAGCTGGCAAAGTTCTATATAGATATATGGTTATTAAAGTATTTGAAGTAATATTGACCAACTTGAAGTGAAAATTTGTTCCTAGCAGAAAAGAGAAAAAAATTCCAGGTGCTAAACAAAGTCACTGGATTTGTTAGCAATTGGTCACTTTGGGAAATAAAAGAAGAAAAGTGAATTGATTGCAGATGGAAACTACCATCATTGCAACAAGAGCAAATAGCTGATGTTTATTACAATATTGTAGGGACAAGGCTATTCCAACCTATAGATTGCACAAGATAAAGATAATTGATTCTAGATATCTTTTTTAAATAGGCACCTCTATAAAGCTTCAGAAGGCTTGCAATTGCATTAAAGATAAAGGTAGGAGATAGTTTATCAAAAGAAAATTGCACTCAGAAAAAAGAAAAGGTCATAGAAGGCAAGATGGATGCAGATTAATAACAATAGAGATCAGGAACAAGAAGGGCAGTGATCAAGAGGCCATTCGCTCAGCAATCCCAATGAAAGTGTTGATACATGTGCAACCAAATTTGTTCTGAGTTTGGATTTAAGCAATAATATTAAAAGTAAAATAAGAGAAAAGGACAGAAACAGGTCCAATAGCTTTTGAACCATTCGATGATGATACTTATGGAGGAACACCATCCCCCTCCTACTGACATCCTGGCATTCTAATAAGCAAGACCTTGGAGACAGGACAGCTATCCTATAGAAGTGGATAAACTCCGCACTTCTAGGTTTATATGCAATGGATAGGATAAAGAGAGACACTCAACAATATCAAGCTTGAATTTCTTGAGCCAGAACTTAATTTACATGAATTAGACACTTAAATGGGAGCTTTTAAGGAATAAGTGCAGCTCAAAAAATGATTGGTGCCATCAGAACGCTACATTTGATAAACATTTTATGCTAGAAATCACTTTAAAGCCATGAACTATCAAGGAAAAGTTAGCCAATACTGAAACCTGCACTGCAATCTAATACAAGAAGAGTGACACAGCAGGCAGACAATGACATGCAAATTGCCAAGCACTGCAAAGCATCTGAAATAGTTCCCTCACTTGTTTAAGCACACACAAGTAATCATCCCAATGGCAATAATGGAACTAACTGAAAATGGTTAAGCTGCTAATGCATCTGCTATTGCATTCCGTATTGCCATTGAAACCAAAAGAACAAATCAAGCCACAAGCATATCTTAAGCTGAAAAAGATATAAGAACCCGCCAGAGTTCAAATTCAATAATAATCCACAGAATTATATTCAGCCAACTGTCTATACCAAGGAAAATATCAAATCAAACAGTCTATTCGGTCATGGTAAACGAAACTTCCCATTTTATGACAAGTAGCAAATACTACTAAACGAAAGAGGAAAATTCCAAAATATTGCAAAAGATTACATATACAAGAAGTCTTACATGTCTCGATGAAAAAATGCAGTCTTCTTCATTGGATAGCTTTAATTTCTTCTTGGCGTCAAAACCTCTATCAAATCCATTTCCTTTCCTCTTCTTTCTCCCAATAATACGTGACTTTCCTCTCTTTTCCCTCACTTTCCAGACATTTCGCTTTCTATACACAACCTTTTCGAGCTTCCGCTCCGGACAGCTCGTATCAATAACAGTCACTTCATTTCTTGAATACCCTAAAAGCTCCCCTCTTTCACCTTCTTCATTATCACCGCAATCCGCATTATTCACATTCTCTTCTTCTTTAATCTCATTCTCCGCCTGGGCATTTTCGTCTTTTCCTTCGTTTCCCCAACTATGCTCTTTCATGACACTCGACGTTGAAACCAAACAAAACTTAGGGTTTGTTTGTTTCCTGGAACTCTTTTTCCGGGAGAGTTCATAACTTTGGTCAGGTTCACCCATGTTGAAAAGGTCCGAGAGAACATTGTTCATTAGACCGAACCATTCTTCCTTATCATCTTCATTTTCACCAGGAATCTCCGCCGCGGCCTTTCGATTCTGGACTCGTTGGTTTTCCGACGGATTCGAGTCAGACAAGTTTGGTTCATGGTTAGAATTGTCGTCGTCGTTTTTAAGGAAATGGTCGAGGTCAAGGTTATCGCCGGCCCGGAAACCCTTGTTAGACCGGAGCCGGTCGAGCCAGTTGGAACTGCACTTGCCTGCCGAAATTGAACAGATCATTCCTGACGTGGACCAGTTTGATTACGAAGATTTGATCGACGAATTGACGGTGCTATCCGGTTGGTTGATTCAACTGCAGATACCGCTCCAGAAAGGACTGGTGAAATTCTCCGTGGTGCGCAATGGGCAATGTTACTCACTGCCACGTGATGCACGTTGAAAGCCTTTTACTTTCCGGTACTTCGTAAATGCCCTCGATTCTGATTTCCTCGGGAACAGAGTATGGGCTGGAATGGGCCGATGATTGCCATCCGAAACGGTCCAGACTCACAATAGACCAATATTTTACTAACGGATCGTGAACTGTTTACGTGCTGAGTAAACATTGATTGTCTACACTAATTCTCAACCAGCTTGTCTGTCTCCTCTGCCAGTACGCCTAGTCCGCCAGCTCCTCTTTACACTCTTTGCTCGGTTCTAATTATCTCGTCCACCAAATTATTCAGTGACACTGGTTGGTCAATAACTGAAGCCAAAGCACAACTACAAACATTTCTCACCACTCGTGTCCTTATCATCTGCTCAATCAAGATATATACTCTCTTCTTCTTTGTCAATTTTCATCTAGTTGCAGCCAATCCTAGTTGTTATTCATCTATTACTAGCCTGGATTTTTGTTTGTTTTTTTATATGCTTTTGATATAGATATCCGTTGCTCTTTTTGTCAATAAACCTTCAAGCCTCTTTTTTTAGGTTGTTATTATGGGATTAACGAGTTATTAGAGAAACCCAGTATAGGAGACATTTGTATAGTGATGACTATGTATATGTGTCCTCTATGGATAGCCTTTTTAGTTGGGTTAATAGTTGGGTGGCTGTGGAAGCCTAAATGGGTTGACTTTAGGAGAGACAATTTTGTTTGTTCGTTGTATAAAGCTCATGATTCGTTGTCACCGCTGTCATCGGTTATGTCTACTGTTGTGGAATTAGATAATGCTTCTGATGAGAAACCAAAACCCTCTGTATCGCCGGCTAAATGTGGTGATAGCAGGTACTTGGAATTTATTTAAAATTGTTTTGGTTCTTGTTTGATTTTAAAATTGTTGTGGAATTAGAAAATTTCTTGCTTTTTCCTTTTTATGGGGTTGTTTAATTGTGATGAAAAATTTGGATCAGATTGAGGAATTGAAATTTATGGTAACCTTATGATTGCAGTCACCGCTACAACTGATAAAAGATAATTGAATGGGTAACTCCTCTATCAGAACCTTATGGAGTCAATCTAGACCATGCATTAGAAAACTTTGCAATACTTGTGCAAAAGAAAGCCAATCAATTTCCATAATACCTCATGATTTTTTTTTGTTTCTATTATGAGCAATTGCTCACTAATTGATTTTACTTTGTCTAGTACATCACAGCTTAATAAAGAACAGTCAAACATGGTGACTGAGGAGGATTTTAGACATCTTTGGCAGCTTGTTGAGATGAAAGACAGAGGTCTGCCATGGATAAAAATGATGGATCGTTCTACTGAAACTATGAATTACCAAGCATGGCGGAGAGATCCCAAGGTAGTATTTGCATACTCATACTACATACAAGGGTTTTCTCGTAATGGAACAAATCAACTTGTAATTGATGATAACTGTCATCTGTAAATATGAGGTCTTGATTAGTCAGTGTGAATGATATCAGGGAGGTAACTTTTTTTTATTTGTACTCTCTTTTTTTAATTAGACTGGCCCCCCTCAATATCGTAGTAGAACTGTATTTGAGGATGCTACACCAGCTATCGTGAGGGACTTTTTCTGGGATGATGTGTTCAGATCGAAGTGGGATGAAATGCTTGCATATTCTAAAACAATAGAAGAGTGTCCGTCAACAGGAACCATGGTAGTACAGTGGATACGTAAGGTGAGACTGTCAAAAGTCATTTGAGCTTATTATTTTCTTGGTTGCATGTGCTTATCATTTTATATGTTTTGCCTTGCAGTTTCCCTTTTTTTGTAGTGATAGGGAATACATAGTAGGCCGTCGAATTTGGAAAGCAGGAACAACTTATTATTGCCTAACAAAGGTGTGACTTACAACGCAAACTTATCCTTAACGTTTGTGTAATTATCTATACTGATTGTGGCAATGTGTGCAATTAAGTAGACTTATTTTGCTTATTGCTGAGGAATTGAGGTTTTAATTGTGGGTAACTTATGCTGAGTAGTCTATTTTGCCATATTAGTTTTAGCTATGCATGGTGATGATACAAGTGATTAAAAAAGTCAGTGCCAGATCATGAGAGTATGGTGGTCAAGTGTACATTTGCTTTTGCAGTTTTAGGCTGTTGAAACCTTGCTGTGAGTGGATAGATAATCCATAAGCTGATTAATTAGATGAAATTGCTGCAGAAAATGTTAGGCAACTGAGAAGAATTGTTTTGATCTCTTCAAAATTAACAATGGATCCAAACCTGTTGGTTGAACATGTAAGAACAGATGGGTTGACGATGATGGTTCTGGTAACAAGAACTAAGTGATTGGAAGTAAGAAGAAACTTGAAGAGAGAGAAAGAAATCTAGCAGAAAAGCCTTTTGATATCCTCCTTTGACTTTTTAATGTATTATCCATCTTTTATTTTTATAACTGCTCAGTTATTGAAGTTCCAAGTTGGATGACTGTCTGTTACCGTTCATGTTTCAGGCAGTGCCCTGTAATTCTATACCGCAGCACGACAAACCAAGACGCGTTGACCTTTACTATTCAAGTTGGTGCATTCGACCAGGTAGATCATGTCTCTCTTGTTTCTTTTAAGAAATTTATTTGATAAATCATTTTAGTCTTAACTTTAAATGGCCAATGGTCTTAATACAAAGAGCATTTGAATAATTTGGTCTCTCTCCAAAGAAATAATATGAGTGGAGGAATCTTAGAGGCTACTTTTTTTGGGAAATCATTGTGTGGTCTCAATATTGTTGTGTTTTTTGTACAATGTTATCTTAGAATCACTATAATGTACTGATAATCATTATTTTATGTTTAACCAGTGGAATCAAGAAGAGGTAACGGCCAGCTGACTGCTTGTGAGGTGTTACTCTTCCATCATGAAGATATGGGCATCCCATGGGAAATAGCAAAGCTTGGCATAAGGCAAGGAATGTGGGGAACAGTTAAGAAGATTGAACCTGGATTACGTGCATACCAAAAAGAAAGAGCATCCGGAGCACCACTCTCTCAGCCTGCTTTTATGGCTCAAATCAACACCAAAGTAGATCCAGACTACCTGAGAGCTTTGGAAGGTGCTGAAGATTTGCCAAAAACTGAAGTGGCAGCTACATCTGACAAATCTTCGAGCAAAAACATACCAAAGCTCCTAATTTTGGGCGGGGCTATTGTTCTTGCCTGTAGCCTTGATTGCGGCTTCTTGCCTAAGGCACTAATATTTGGCATGGCTAGAAGGTTTGCAAATATTGGAAAGAAATTGTGAATGGGGATGGCAGAATGTCTTTTTGCTGGTGTGAGCCAGGTTTTCTTTTTCCTGTCTCTCGATACTGGATAACATGGCCGCTGGTACCGATTAGTGTTAAGAGCAACGAGAAGTTATATAATTTTATATGATTGACACTTTTTTAAGCGATGGTTACGTCTGTTCTAGATTGTCCTTTTTTTTTCCTTAATTTTTATTTTTTTCCCACATGCAGATCATCCAGGCATGTTTTCTTCACATAGCTTCGTATGTGACCAATTAGAATGTTTTGTGTTTACTGGATTAGGAGTAGGTTTAAATTGGGATGTCTGCTACCGAAGTTAAGGGGAATTAGAACAAAATAATCCTGAACTCGGATGTCCTGATGCCGAATTTGAAGAAAGACATGAAAGCAACCTGAGTTTCGGCCATTCTTGATTGTCATAAGTGAATCATACACATGAACAGTAGAGGAGAAGATTCTCCAAATATGGACTAGATTATGTTAAAAGTGCAAAATAGTTGTATGATAGTACAAATTCTCTTATGAACTATACTTGCAGCAGGAGCAGAATTAGTAACGACCCACTGAAGTGCCAAAGCAGTTCAAACCATCAAACTGTGGAGCCAACTCAGGCAGTTGAATGTTGTCGACACCTTTCTTTGCTTTATTCACCTGACTTCTGATTGATACTAGAGGAGCAACTCCTTTGAGTTCCTGCGTGCAAGTAACTTAGGTTTAGATTTAGATGTTTTTCGTCCAACATAAACAGAATGAGAGAGCAAGCAAGCATATAGGCAGTGTTGCAAGCTTGCCTGAACTTTCGAATAATGACTTGTGTCAAGGAGATAAATCCCAACAGCAGCAGCAAAAGCATGAAGTGCTACGGAAATAGTACCAATAGTCATTGCACGCTGTCTTCTATGGAGAGCTTTTTGAATTTCAGGAATGGAGAATTGGCTGACCGGGAGTGATAAGCAGCGGAATATGGGATAACTTGGTGCTGAAGTAAAGAGAGAATACGGAAACGAAAGGAAGAAGATAAAAGGCTAGAAGGAAAGAACACACAAAATCATCCCGTTTAATGCTTTTATTTATGGGACCAAGGGGTATTTGGCTGAGAAAATGACGTTGCACGTTGAGAGTTAATAGAAAATAGCACAGAATCGTATGAAACGTTCGGGTCTAACTTTACGAAGGAAAAGGATAATCCTATCCTTTGATGACAATTGGAGAAACAGAGTGAAGGAAGCTACGTCGTGTGGAGAGTGCTGACCAAACAAGCCATTTTGCTAAATCTCTTTTATCTCCAACTTCATCCTTTCCTTTCCAAATCTACGCCATGTCCCTCCATTGTTTGTTATTTTCGTCCACAGTTTCACGATCACACAATTCGTTTATCTTTTATAAATTGGTGAGAAAATTTACTCTCCCTCGAGCAATGAATGGAAGGATTTAAAGTTTTAAAAGTGACGGCTAATTGAATTAACTCCTTTTTTAGAAACTTAAAACTTTACATGAAGAATCCGAGATTTATGGTCACGTACAAATACACAGAGAAATCAAGACAACTACTAGGGAACGATGGTTTCAAAACAGTGAACACCGTCAAGTTCCGGCGCAAACCTTGGTAGCCTCTTCGTTTGTTGCTGCGCTCTCTTGTTGACATTCTCCGGCAGAGAATTGCTCCGATCTTCGTTCTTCTTCGTGGTGTGATCCATGCGATTAGCGTTGTTCTCTTTCAGCTTTTCAATCTGCGTCTGACCAATCGAGAACCGTGGTTTCTGGCCTAATGATTCAGCGCAGAAAGCATCTAAGGAGCTGAATATCGACGTCAACGTCATTCTTATAAATTCAGTTCCTAAGACAAGGAGAATTGAAAATAGTTAAGCGTGCTTTGAATTTGATTGCGATGATTTTTCAGAGCTTCAGAAATGTGAAATCCAATGAGCAGAGATTTGAGAGAGGAGGGAATTTGTACTAGAAGTGGGAATTACTGGAGAAATCTGGAAGGACGGCGAAACGCACCTGACCGCGGAAAATGTTATGGCGTATTGTGACCTGAGCTGGAACATGAAGGTGGCCTGCTCTACGTGTCATTTTTTTATATGTTAAAGTGGGAAGTTTCTGGATAGGAGGAGGAAGAGGAGAATCTCAACGCGTTTTCTATGACTTGAATGAATGTGTGGAATTGGAGCGAGTCAACTTGCTTTGCGCAATTGTTCTCGCGGAATTACGGTTGGTTTACACGGACTACAACAGAGGGAAGTAGGTGACGTGGTATCTATCTTGTAGTCTAATGATTAATGTAAGAATCGAAATTAATTATTCTAATATTATTAAAAACAAAACAGAACTCTACAACGTTTTGAAGGGAATGCTGAGTATGCAGCAGAAATAATGTTAAAATTTAGACAGAGCAAATTACTCGGAGATATTCAGCCCTGGTCCCGCCCGCCACGCACACTAGAACACAATTTCCCACCAACTAGCAGAATTTTCGGTAGTTGCAGCCCACCTTCGCATGGCTTATACCATCCGAATCCTAGAATATAACTAGGTAATGTGCCTACCACCTCGAGAGTGATTTTGGGTGGGTGGCTGGGTGGCTATACATTGGTCCCAAAAAAGATTTGTGCCTTCCACGCTCAATCTGCATCATGCAGTACAACGTGCGTATACTGTGCACGGTTTTTGCCCTGTTTTCTTCTTGAGAACAACTAACAGTACTTATTGAGCATAGAACATTATTGACAGAAGAACTCGGAAAGAAAGAAATGGGAGAAGTTATTAATGCATGGGTAGCTTGCTGAGCGTGAGCCAGGATAAAAGCGAATTCTCACAGGACGAGGGCAAAATCGGGGATCGATGAAAGAGAAAGATAACTGAATTTGAATACAGTTTCCCCTGGATCATCCTAACCATCCTAAGACATTATTTTTCCATTTCATTCAAAGCTGACTCTTCAATTCTGACAAGCACAGGTTAAATATGACATCCTTACGAGTCACAAATGAAGTAGCAACAAAAATGCCGAATCTCAAGCCCTATAACACTCGCACAAGCATCGAACCTGCTATAAAACTATTGCTGAGTGGAATGCTGAAAGAAGAAAATCTTCGCACCCCCAGAAAATGATTGGACAATACATCATAATTGATGCTAAATGGTTTCAGTGCTGTAAAATAGGGCAGGTCGTGATCCTGTGACTCCCCATCTAACTATCTTATTACATGTTTCTATTACTCTATTGAACTGATAAAATCCGACGAAAAATCGAATATTTCCAATAAACCAGACAAAAAGAAATCTATCCAATAAATTTCTATGCAAAATAGAAGCATCTGTTAGCATTAAACTAATACCTTTTTCTCTTCCGCAGCAGGGGCAGCAGCGGCAGCACCACCGGCAGGGGAGGCGGCAACAGGTGCTGCACCGCCACCAGACCCAATATTCGTGATAAGATCGTCAAAGTTTCTCTTCTGAGTGAGCTTTGCAAACAGACTTGGCCAGTAAGATTCCACCAGCACGTTCGCTGCCCTAATCAGTGTCGCAATCTTTTCGGCCTATAAAGGTGGTAAAAAATGAAAAAAAAATTTTAAAAAAAAGGAGCAAAAGAATAGGCAACAAATAATTTAAATGACCAAAAGAAAAAAAAACCAATGAGAAAGAAAAAAGAAATTACCGTGATTGGGATTCCGTCATCGTGGAGGATCAAAGAGGCATAGGTGCAAGCTGTATCTCCGCACGACATTATTGCAAATGTAAATGTAAGCTGCAGATATTATTTAATTAGATTTCAAAACTTCCAAATGAGACGAAAAAAATTAATTCACCAAGACAGATCTTGAAATCACGGAGAGGTGGAGTGATGGAGGTCGAGGAGAAAATACCTAAAAGAGGTGAAGAGGTGCTGCTGCTGATTCTTCCATTTGTGCTGCGACTGTCATGAAATCTTCAGGATATAAAATCTCTATTAACCAAATTCGTTTGACACAAGTTTAAATAAAGATTTTAGTCGGAAAGTCGTAAATTTTTGTATGGAAAAGTTAAATAGAATTGTTGTTTATATTTAATGTCAAAAAACCGTTTAAATTAGAGACTATAGCATCGAATTATTGTTCATTCAAGGCAAGAAAAGAACGCAAAATTAGCAACAACAGAAAAATCCACCAAGACAGTTAAAGCACAAACCCTGTAGAATAGATCTTCGACTTCTTATGTCTGAGGGGACTGTGCGACAAAACCGACCACTCATTTCTGATGGTAGAGGACTGTGAAAGTTTCACTGCACAGTAACCAAAACCACGTAAATATTGAAAAAAATTTCTCATGTTCAAAAAACAAAATAAACCTATCCACTTAGATATCCAATTATCATCAGCATGTACTCTGACAATAATAAAATATGACAAAACCAAAACTATGAAGCAAACCAAGTGAGCAATCCTCCGTGTGAGTGGCATTCCCCAGTTTCCCCGGAAAAAAGGATGAAACTCTATAATATATCCATCCACCAAAAAAGAAGTGCAGTAGTATCTTCAATCTTAACTCTGTGATTCAAAATTTTCAGACTTACCTGCATAATGAATCTTTATTAAGATCCAACTTCACTTTTAGATGTATTTTAGTGACGTACACTCAGAAGTAAGTTTTTCACAAACAACAACCCCACTTAAAAAGGGGGAGGAAAGAGCTCATGACAAACTCATAAAACTTAAAAGATGCCAAGAAGCAAGTCCAACTTCAGTTACCCTTCCCTGAAGTGTGCAAGTCCACATTTAGGCCTCGTTGAGCCATCCCCAGATTGCAACGACAATTCATTTACCTTTTCTAAGCCGTCAGAATTATCCTATCCAAGTGTTTAACACTCCATCGAGCATAATAAATAAAACATTCAGAAGTGGAAGAAGCTCAAAGGAAACGATAAAACTTAATCTATGTATAATTCGACGTCAATTATCATCTGGACTAAGCAAATCTACAACAAGAAATCACGCCACAAAGACAGACGTGACAACACCCTACCGAAGATTTATAAGCAGAGAAGAAGAACCGCCTCTCGCCGACCGCGTGAAGGGCCGTCCGCACCCTAAACAATCGCTGCCTCAGACGAAGCTGGAGAGAGAAAGAGATAGACCCAGGGTTTGTCTGTCCTCGTGTCGTCATTCGTCACTGAGAGTCGAGGGAGAGGGCTGATCATGTCAAAGCGAGATGAAATTATTGGGAATCAATCCATTCGTATTTTGTACTATAAACGAAATGGACGGTTCGGATGGTATATTTCATGGGACCACCGGCTTCGATGAAACTATGTTGATTTCATATTTATTAACGTAAAAATACAAATTTTTTGAAGAAACCAAAACCGGAACTATGTACACACACCCCAGAGCACAGCACAACAAACACCGCCTCTTCTCTCTCGCCTGCTTTCTCTCTCGTCCTTAAGCACTCCTCTGTTTACAGAATCGCTCAGCACTTTATGAATCACTGCGACTACAATAGACTAATTGAAAAACTGCTAAATCACAAACCATAAAGAAAGGTTGTATTCTGTTTTCTATTCGGTTTCATCCATTTTTACGTTTATGGAAACCCTTTAGACAGCACGACAACAAGTATGAGCTACTCACACTATTTCAGTTATGGGGTTTTCTCAAAATATCTTCTTTATTTAAAAATAGATAAATTTTTTTATTAGCAGAACAACAGATTGTGAAAGGGAAATCTGAAAAAGAAAAAAGACGGTTTTTTTTGGACATAAACTTGTTTGTTCATGGCGGTCGCTGAGAATGCTGGGGCTATGATCCGTTTCTCGAGTCAAAATTTGGATGAGGCTACGGTATCATCTGACTCGAATGTACCGAAAGATCTTAGAAATTTAGAACGCAGAAGTGATTCCGTAGTTAAAACCAAAGAATCACACTTCCAGACCAAAACAACGACGATCAGAATATGAATTCAAAGTTTCAGCACGAGGACAACAATTATCACAAGCCATGGGAAGATGCAGATTGGCCACGGAAGAATCAAGCAAAATCTTGGGGCGGGTTTCTTAATGGTAGTGACAATCACGCTGTGACATTTAATTATATGATTTTATTGTCTAATGAATAAAAGATCAATTGTGCTTTCCTGACCCGGTCTGTCTTAGTCCGGCCCGGTCCGGAATTTTGCGGAACCGATCCATCACGTGACCAAGCTATTAAGGTCAACCCTCCTTGATTATCATCTAGACTCCAGTGCGATTCGAACTAGGGTTTACGCTCTCGTAAGTACCACCCATCCAAGGCATGAACTCTTTTCTTTCCCATGTACTAACACAGCTTCAATTTCCCTCCATATTCTGCAATCTTTTCAAATCAAACCGTCCTTAAATAGTAACCGACTCAACAAGAACAAATACTAATACTAATAATAAAAAAATCTCAAGCCGTATAATTGTTTGTTTGTTTGTTTCTACATCGTTCCAGTGATTTTAAGCATTGAACAGAAAAGAAAGAGCAGGAATGGCTTCGCGGTTTCAGGCCGCCGCGCTGGCGGGTGCCCCGTATTATCCAAACGCCATCGTCTGGTCTGATGAGAACTTAATAGCTGTTGCATCTGGTCATGTTGTCACCATTCTGGTAATTTACTGGTTTTATTGTAATTATTTTAACTGTTATATTCAGAAGTTAAATCAATATTGACTTTGGTTGTGTTAATTAGTGTTAATCGATGTGTTTTGTGTATTTTTTAATGTTTAATTCAGAATCCAGCATTGCCTTTTGGTCCTAAAGGCCTGATCATGATCCCGGATTGTGAACCATATCCAATTGGCGTGGTAAAAAGAGAAGGTAAGACGTTTTATTTATGCGCAATTAGTGTTATTCCAGTTTATATATTTATGTATCTACAATTTAAACCGGAATGTTTGCAGACTTAGTTAGTGATTGCCTGGTGTCCACTTGTATAAATCGAGACCGCCGTCCTTGTGTTCGATCCGTTTCGTGGTCTCCAAGTGGAATGGCATCTAACTCAGGGTATGGATTTTGATTTTTGTATTTTTTTTCCCTTTGTTCTGCCATCTCATTCAATGCATATAACATTTATGAAGCTTTTTATGGAATTTAATTGTATTAGTAATGGAATTTTATGCAGGTGCTTGCTAGCTGTTTGCACTGCAGAAGGACGTGTGAAGATTTATCGTCCTCCCTTTTGTGATTTTGGGGCTGACTGGATAGAGGTACGCACCAAGGAAGCACCTCATGATGCGAATGTTGATGATGATAGTAAGTGCTGTTATGAACTAGGAGATTTTTAAGAGAAAAATAGTTACTCAAAATAGAGTTACCCATAAACACTCAAAATCCTCCACTTGAACTGGAGTGACTTATAATGAAATTGAAGGATTAAATTTAGTATAAAATTAACCATATCTCATGAATGTTCAAATCAAATAGGTAGGTCCCTGTAAATGATATGTTCTACATGTATATATGAAGCATGACTTTTTAAGAAGATGTAAGCAAATTCAGTTGGCTAATTTTGGTCCGTATATTGACTTGTGTTATATCCCTTGAATACAGCATTTAAGTTGTAAAATACTTCTCCGTTCTTCACTTTTACAGTCAATAAAGGAAATAAAGAAATAAATTATCAATTTGCATCTCTCTCTCTCTCTCTCTCTCTTGTATGCTTGCTTTGCTTTCAGTAATTGCATTTTGAATGATTTTCTTATTGTGTTAGATATCACTATTGTTTAATTCTGGACAATTCAATTACAAATTTCTTCTCCTCCAATCCTCCATAGGTAATGGATATATCAGATAGACTCTATTCTTACCTTGCAACTATAAACTTTGGGGAAGCAGACATTGCTTCTGCAGAAATTTCTGAAGTAAGTTCTAACATCTACTAATCCACCTTGCTTGTGCTGTCTTGCTAACTCATGCTATAGTGCATTATTGCACCATAATAGCCCAAGAAGCTCTTGTTTCTGCAAATAATATTTGTGTATTCCTCTTACTAGGAGACAGTGCCAGAGCAGGGATCTGTTGATGATACACCAAACTTTGTACCAAGAAGGGAGTCTAAGCGAAGAAGAATGTATGTATCTGGTGAATTTGGATGGCTCACTTTGTTTTTATTTTAGATAATTGGAAACTTTATTTGGTACCATATTTTGGCTCTCTCTCTTTGAATCTTGTAATTTTTTTTCAGTTAAGTTGGAAAACGATATTAGTATACAATTTGCTTGATGTATGTATGTGGTAAATAATTTGTAATCTGTTGCAATACATTTTGGTAGAAGAAAAATAAGAAAATTGACAAGTTCCTTCCGGTTATGATCTATGGGTGTTGTGGATGTAAAAAAGTAATGTATGGATATGACAAAACAGGATCATCTTTCAGTAAGAGGGGGAAAGGTCAAAGTTCATTGACTGCCTTACTTCTGGAAATTGAGAAAATAGATGCAGTGATTTCGTATGCAGCACTTTTTTGTGGTTAACTTTATGTATTTTAGAAATGAGGTGATGATTATAGTCAATATTAAAGCATAACATTTATGTGCAGAAACATGTGGAGAAGGATGAAAATAAGAACTTCTAGACTTTGTGCTTAAGCATCCTATGTCCACCAGATCTGTAATGTCCCTTAGGCATCACCTTTTTGGGTTACCATTGCATGAGCTGAACATTTACAAAGATGAAAAACCAGGTAAAATATATAGGTTGCTAGCTTTCTAGCAAAATTTGGTTCCAATATATAAAAACTAATACTTGAAAAAGGTTATATTGGGACTACTAAATTGTGCATATGAAAAACTAGATCTGCAATAGTGCCCTTGATGTATGCTTTCAAATAAACTTGACCTCCTAAAATATTAGATTTAACACAATATTGACCAAAAGATGAAGATAAACCATCAACAATGGACTTGATAGAATAAATTAGAGCTCCAAGGGTACCGAGGAAGCATTCATATCACATTTTTTGCTTTATTGGTTTTCAAGTTTTTTTTTCTAATGTCTCATTGTCTACATGAGAAACTTTCCTCGTTGCACTTACCTTGTTTTTCCTTTTATGACTAACCTGCAGTAGTAATGGCTTTAGAAGTAATGAGGATGATGATCTTGGCTCTAGTCTTTCCCTTGAAATGGCCCAGGTAAGGCTTTTTAGGCCAAGATATTTTCTCTTTGTTCCCCCTACCTCCTTGGGGTATGTTCTGGGGGTATGTTTAGTGGTTGTTGTGTTTCCACTTAACTTTAAAACCACCATAGTTAAAGTGTTTCGTAAGCATGGTGAAGATCACTCATTTTTCCACCTGTATTTAACATCTAGTGAGTCTATCCAACTGTAGTTGTAGTTTCAAAGCCATGGCATCACAATCCCAAACATACCCCTTACATCGTCTACTCCAGTATGAATAATTTCTTTTGTTCACTTTTTCAAAATTGTTATAATTTTTTGTGGATATCAAGTTTCATTAGGGTTATTTCTACTTTATTATTTTTCAGGTTTTTGAGGTTAAATCTCAAAGGCTGAAAGAACATAATTCTCATCAGCTAGTCTCAGGCCAATCAGCCAATAAGACACTGCAAAGTTGTTCTCTCCCACTAATAACTGCTGATCAATACTCTTCTCGCAGTGCAATGCTTCATGCACTCTCTGTTGCCTGGTCACCAATGCTCAAGTTATTATCCAAAAACTGCTCAGTTCCTCAAAATGGTTTTTCCAACTGGTTCTCTGTACTGGCAGTTGGAGGCAGTTCTGGTAAAATTTCCTTGTGGAGAATATCTGTACCAGAATGCTACTCAGTTGAGCACAGCAAGAATCCTACTACCACAGTGCTCATTGGGTTGTTTCGTGCACACAATTCGCGGATCACTTCAATCAGTTGGGCATTACCTTCATCTGATCCTTCAAATCCTCAAGTTTTACTGGTTACAGGGAGTTCAGAGGGGAGGTGAGTTATCCATATTAATATATTGTAATTTGGTACTAAATTATTTTGCAATTATAGAATTTGTTTGTAAATGGTTGCCATTTATTCTCTATAGTCACTGCAGCTTATAAGTGTATTTGAAAAGCTTGGATTATGTTTGTGCGATCATAACTGTGGAACATATTCTAATGAAGGATACCATTTTTCACATCATTTGCACTTGCTTAAGAGAGAATGACAATAAAACATTCTTATCCCAAAAACAAAAAGGTAATATAACATTATAGGATGAAACAAAGATTTTTTTATACTATCGATTTAACCCAATACCTGAATTTTCAATGATGTATTTTGATGATTAGAGGTATTTGCCTTTCTTCTCATTACTTGTATTAGTGAATCTGAAACCTGGTTTAACCGCATTGCTGAAGAAGGAAGAATACAATCTCTTGACTCTTATAATGTTGTTAGGTTATTTTCTACTAACTATTTATTGTCTTTTGCAGTGTGAGGATCTGGGCTGGATATGGTCAGGAGTTGCTGAAGTCATCTGAAGCTTATCATGCTCCTTTTTCCCTACTAAAGGAGGTACTCCTTTTTTTAAGTTACTAGTTTCATTTACAGATTTGATTATATTATTTGTTGAATTAACAATGCTGGTTTTTTTTTGGATAGGTTATAACTGTTAACACTGTCCCAATCTCAGTTCTCTCACTTGCTGTCCCTGTTAAGTCCCCGCACCAAATGCTCTTAGCGGTTGGCAAAGGATCTGGATCTTTTGAATTATGGATATGTGACATAACAAGCAGTAAATTTGATAAAGCTAGCTCATATGATGCTCATGACCAAGTTGTAAGTTTCTTATTGTTGGTTTATCTTCTGCTGCATCTCATTGTTGATTTAAGTACTTGAATATTTATCAGGTTACAGGTCTAGCTTGGGCTTTTGATGGATGTTGTTTGTATAGCTGCAGTCAGGTACTAAATTTTATGAATTTCGGCTGCATGATAGTTATATTACTCTGAGTCTGACAGATAGCATATTAATACCTTCTATCTTATGTTTTATATGCGTTGAACTGGTTACTACTTAAGCTTACTAATTTTCACGTCCAAAACTTACATTCTCTTAATCCATTTTATCTGATGTCTTCTGCCAATTATAATTCCTTAGTATTTTTGTGCTACTCTATAAGCATGTAAGTTAGATCAAATGTATTGTGGCAGATTATCTGTAAGCACAAGATGTCATCAATGTGGCAAAGTGAGGTTGTAGTTGCTGTAAATTGATATAAGCACTAATTAGAGAAAAATGATATTGGTTATTCTTCCAGCTTTTCCTCAATCAACTTACATCAGTTAGATTCAGTAGACATAAAGAACCAATAATTGGTGTTAGTCCTGTCAAAACAGGGTCCTGGGAAGTGGGATTTGGATATGGTTCAATTTTCTTCACCTTTAGCTAATGACTTGTGCTGTTTTTGAGTGCTCAAGAAGACAGTCCTTAATTAGATCCAATTAGTATGTCAAATACTAATAACTTATGTCTTAAAAAAAAACTTTTCAATCTGCTGAAAAGTGAAATAATAGAACTTCGTCAAACCCTGCTCTCTGTAAATAAAGAATCTAAACTACATTCGCATCTCTGTAAAAAGAATCTAAACTACATTCTCATATATAATCTGCCCTGCACTTGAATTTATAGACTCAAACAGAGTTATTATTGTCAAATATAGCACTCTTAGTAGTGTCTTTCGTGAAACATAAAGTTTCTGTTTTACCTTTATTTAAGTTTTGCAGGCACTTACTATCCCACCCCCAACCCACCATCCCCAAGTGTTTGGTGCAAGGGGGATGTGAATGCAAGACTTCTTGCAATAACTCAAGAGACCTTACCAGCTATACTAGCTAGTATCCACATTACACCTTTGTATTTATCATTCATAAAATATGTTTCACGTTTCTTGTCAAAAAAGAAATTAAAATCTCACCTATACATCCTTAATTGATAGAAACCTGATATGTCCTAGTCAGGGAAAATTGAAAAAGAAAAAAATATGAGTTCAAAATACTTTTTGAGCATGATGAAGCATTTTAAAAATGTTGCTAAACGATGCTTATCATTCATGTTGACTGTAGGATAATTTCGTGAGTAGCTGGATTTTACGTGGGAATACCCTTTCTGAAGTACCACTTCCCCCCAACACTCCTGGTCGGAAGAGCTCCACTGATGTATGATGTTACTCTTGTCTCTCTTTGCCTTTAATATATTTGACTCTAGTTCAATAAACAAGAAATCATTCTGTACAGCTTCCAGATGCCTTTGTCTCTTGTCTCGGGGTGGCGGTGTCCCCGGGAAACCTTGTTGCTGCTATGGTATGATATTTTTTTCTTCTCAGTATCTCTCCAAATTCATTCTTTGCTGTTAGTTTTAACCATAAGCATACTCAGCTTCAAGGACGGTAGTTTTAGCATATGCACATATGTGCATCAATTTTTAAATCTACCAGATTTATGTGAATATTTCCTTTATTGTTGAATTGAATTTTGCACATATATTTTGCACTAGTAGCTGAAACAGGTATTTTCGCACAATGATATTTTTGTCATCCATTAGACCCCAGAGCATTATAACATGCTATAGCAGTTTGTCCTGTTTTGAACTAGAAAATCAAGTTTTTAGCTTGAACACTTCTGGGTCACAATTTTTGTACTCAACTCTTATCAATAAAAGTGTTATTTTTCAGACTTTTGTGATAATAAAAAATCAAAATCAAGTGTTTTTTTTTCTGCCTGGGTAATAAATTGATAAATTCTTAAAGTCTAACATATATTTGTTTTGAATAGGAATCTTCTTTGTTTCGGGGTGCAATCTAAGTCCTCTACGAAGCAGGAAATGTTTGTTTTATTTTAATTATACTGCAAGGACATTATGGTGTAATTCCTTTCTTACTGCTTTCTAGTTGAAGGAGGATTTACTGTCAATTCGAATAGTTGCGTGAGGTTAAAACATGTGCACCACGATCAATTAGTATTTTGTGAATCATCATTAAATCATTTGGTTCATTGAATGATAAAAGGAGGTAGTAGAGAATATGGGATTCTGGGACCAAGTAATTTTTGTTGATACATCACCCATTTTTCAGTCTATTTTTCCAAGATCTATCTACATTTCTCTACAATGATGGTGAAATGTGCTTGATTTATAATGATGATGGTTCCTGCAGATACGCAGTTTGGATCTTGATGCATTGGACCCCATGTACCAAGCAAGGTAAATGACTCATTTTCCTTACTTAAGGCTCCATTAGAGCCACCTCTGAGTGTGGGCATGCAAGAATCCACGAATGGATGTACCCTTTAAAGCTATAAGAAATAAGAAATTGAGAATTTCTATTTCATGGAGAGCTCATAATGAGGCTTTACTGCCAATTAGAAGCAGCAAATAATTGTGACAAGGAAAAATTTGCATAACATCCTGTGAAATAGGGACACAAACAAGCAAAGCTGAATACTTGACTATTTATCTTGACTGAAAGAAGAGGTTAAAGTTTGAGTTCAGCTTGTGTTGGATTGAGCTTGACATTACTATAAGCTTGGTTCAAAATGATGTCAAGAGAAGTTCAAGCTTACTCGAACTGCCTCTGTAATGTTATCAAGTCAAGCCACAAAATAATATCTAGAGAATTTCAAGCCTGACTCAATTTGGCTCTTTTAAGATTATCAACTCAAGCCTCTGTAGTAAGTTATAATTATTTTTAATAGAGCTTATAGTATCTATTATATTATATTCAAACTTCATATGTAAAAGATTATATATGTAGATTCGATATGTAATTTATTGTTACAAATCAGAGGCAATAAATAGGTTCTTGA
Source organism: Xylocarpus granatum (assembly GCA_019650275.1). Classification (NCBI taxonomy): domain Eukaryota; kingdom Viridiplantae; phylum Streptophyta; class Magnoliopsida; order Sapindales; family Meliaceae; genus Xylocarpus; species Xylocarpus granatum. The sequence continues at coordinate 273,127 of BNST01000560.1, read as the reverse complement.
GCTCCTTGGTCAAACTTAAGATGAACCTGTAGTCAATTCAACTTCAAGCTTGAGCCATTTCATTTGTTAGACATTGTTTGATTGGTGCTTGTTTGCCTTTATGTCTTACTTATAGAATATTTTACTTTGAAAACATTTTCAGGGCTCAGAAGGCTGTTATTGAGTTCTTCTGGATTGGTGGCCAGCAACTGGATGGTTTGTCAAACACTTTCCCTGGGTATGGTCTTGATGCTTTTGCCAATTTTCATGAGAAGGAATTGTCTTGTTGGGAGTCCAATATTTTGTGGTCTTTGAAACAATATGAAGATATAGATAAGCCTTTGGTTGTTTGGGATATCATAGCAGCATTATCAGCCTTCAAGCAGTCTATACCAAAGTATGTAAGATGTGCACTGGTTAAGTGGCTCTCGTCTCTGAATCTAGGATCACCTGAGGACCTTTCCACCAAAAAGGTTCTGTCACATGTATCGGAAAATGTCTCAAAGATTAGTACTCGCGTATTGCACCTTGTTAATATTATCTGTAGATGTGTAATACTACCAGAGCAGAAGGCTGATCAAATGAATAGAATAACGCAAAGCTTGGGGGAAATTTATGGCTCTCAGGAGGAGCAACTTTCTATGTGGATGGAGTTATTTTTGAACAGTGAGAGAGAACTCCGTGAAAGACTTGTGGGTTTGAGTTTCTCTGCTTTTATAAGTCTCGGCTCTCAGTCGACTTCAGCTTGTTCTCAACCTGTGTATTGGTGTCCTGATGGAATTGCACAAATGGAGCAGTGGGTTGCACATAATCATGAAGATGTACGAGTTCAACTAAAAATCCTTGCATCACAAGTTGTAGGGCACAAGAGGAGGTACACTTTCTACATTTTTCTATATTGTACAGTAGTCTTTGTGAGAAATGAATGTATATAATAAATACAGTACTTAAATTGGCGAACAAAGAAATAAGGTTTGGTTGTCTTGCTGTAATGGGATGGATTTGTTTACCTTCACCTACCTATAGAGGGCTCAAGTCCAACATTTTCTAACTGGAGCTAGTCCACTAAATTGAACCCCTTCCTTGAATGATGTTAGAACACCAGTCACAGAAAATGATTTTTAATAATTTAATCGAGAAGGTTTTGTCCAGGCATATAATATTGTGTAAAAGGATTACGACTGTTGTTTTATCTCATACATGCTTCCTTCCACAACAGGAACAACCCCGGTAAATATGTAGAGGAAGAGCAGTGTAGCTATTGCGCAGCATCGGTCCCTTTTGATTCACCGGAAGTTACTTTTTGCCAAGGTCCAGAGAGTGTTGATGGAGCTCATGCTAAACACAAATTAGTAAGATGTGCAGTTTCGATGCGGGTATGCCCTGCTAATCCGCTATGGTTTTGTAAATGTTGTGAGAGACGGATCTCCAAACTGGCACCAGATTCTTTTTATAAAATTCCTAGATATCCAGATAATTTCAAATCTTTGGTAGAATCCTCGGTCGAAGAAAAATATTCAAAACCTTTGTGCCCCTTTTGTGGGATACTTCTACAGCGATTACAGCCAGATTTTTTACTCTCGGCATCACCAGTCTGAACGTCATCCATGGTGATTTATACCATTTGTACTGTTGTATATATGTGATTATTGTGGAGTTGTATAGTGTAGGAAGACATTTAAGCATTTGTAGGGAATGGGACCATTTGCCCATTGTTTTGTTTATATATATAGTTACCGAAACTCTTGACAATGCCCCTTCAAATTTACGAAATGGTCCTCCACCAAATTCAACGGCTGATACCAAAGCTTTCTGGATTGATAGGGTCCGCCAGAGAAAGTCCAAACACCAAAATCAAAACAGAAATTCACAACGTGAAATGTGAATTTAGAATATGATATCACATTTAGTTATAAGGAAGTGTAGGAAAATCTCCAAGTTTTCTCCTTAATACAGTAATTAGTTTGCAGAGTCAACTACGTCAAAACTAAGAATATTAGTTTTATTGGGCCGTATAGTAGATTCTCTGTAACATAATCGGTGACGACGGCAGACTTATTAAACTTCTGAAACTTCTGGTTCAGGATGCTAACACATGAAAATGAAAACGAGAATCTCAAAAAAAAATGGCGTGCGTACGTGATCCATTTAAAATTGTTTGTATCTTCGTTAATTCAACGGTGAGCCGATGATATCATTTTTGTTACAAGTCCAATATGCCCACGTGATGGATTGAATTTCCTTGGCATTTACTAATTACACCGTCGTCTTCACGTCTATTTCTGCACATTCCTTTCATTTCATATTCGTCTATTGCCCGTAGTCTGCTTGTGACACCGAGCCAGATCTGAACAGTCACGGATCAGCAGACGACATCGTTTTCTTGATGAGACGTGGCGTCAAAGAGTGCTGTAGCTTTGCATCGTGCAATGATGCCCTTCTCACGAAAAAAGCTCGCTGTCTGTCACCGCAGTGGATAATGACAGCGATAGCAACATACACATGGTATCAATATCTTGCATTTGCCATCATGTAAATATGAACGCGGTAACACTCCACAACTGCCGTCGTCATTATTCTATAGCATGCAGGTCCTCTTTTTGTGTGCGCGTGTTTCTCTCTCTCTCTCTCTCAGTGTATATATATATGCATTGGGTTGGACTTCAAATATTCGGACATTGAATTAGCCCAATTTTTTGTCAAGTCGATATATTGAATTGGACCAACTTAAAAATGACAAACTTCCTCAAATCGTAACAAGTCTTGGTATTATTATTTTAATAAAATTAATAATTGTTCTGTCAGTATTGACATGAATTATGAATGGTCACTAGTAATTAACAATGGATTTATTTTGGTGGATTACATCTAATTTCATATATGAGATTGAAGGAGATTTTATTTTGATTCCCGTGGTTTGAATGATATTGACCACAAGATAACATTAAATTACATAAAATAAACAAATAACAAATATTCTTCCTTCTTTTTTTTATCCAATAAATAAAATAATAAAAATAAAAAAAATTAAATATTTATAAAATTATTATAATAATTTCACATATTTATTAGGTAAAGGTGAATAATTTTATTTAAATATTTAAAATTATTAAATTACATCAATTAGTTGACATGTTTATTAGTTAGCAATGTATTATTTTTTTAAAAAAATTTGGAGCGTGGTGGAGGGCCAAGATAAGATATATGGATAAATATCCGAATAGAATATTCTCTGAGTGTTTGTTAGGGGTTGTATGTATGCATGCTGATGATGATGTGAAATGCATGCCGATATTGCTGTGATGGTCATAGGATGATATGGACATAGGTGAAAATATCAGTTTGGACGTATGATGTGATGATGGTATCATCATTTTTAGAGGACGCGAACAAGGTCCAAAGTGGGAAGTGCTGCCACTAATGGACGATCCTAAGACCGCAATACACACAACCAGAACCAAAACCAAAAGCATAACCAAAACCAAAACCATAACTATAACATAATAAACACACCACAGCAACACTCAACAAACACCCCTTTGTCTCATTCTTGCTCTCCTTTTCTCTCTCCCTTAAACCCTCTGCTATTTACAGAATCACTCGGCTCCTCCTTGTCAATCACAATAACTTCAATAGAATAATTGAGAAACTAAAACAAAAGGACCGAAAAGAAAAGGTGTATTCTGTTTCTGTTCAGTTTCATCCATTTTGACATATATGGAAACTTTTTAGACAGCACAACAACAGGTATGAGCCATTCACACTGTTTCAGTTTATTGGTTTTTCTCAAAATTTCTTCTTTATTTAAAAGAAAAACAAATTTTTGATTAGCAGAACAACAGATTGTGAAAGGGAAATCTGAAAAAAGACAGCTTTTTGGACATAAACCTGTTTTGATCATGGCGGTCGTTGAGAATGCTGGGGCTAAGATCGGTTCGTCGAGTCAAAATTTGGATGACACTGTGGTATCATCCGACTCAAATGTACCAAAAGATCTTGAAAATTCAAAACCCAGAAGTGATTCCGAGGTTAAAATCAAAGAATCAATTTTTCAGACCCAAAACAACAACGATCAGAATATGAACTCAAAGTTTCAGCATGAGGGGGCGAGAACAGCAATCGTCCCAAGCTATGGGAAGATGCAGAATGGGCATGAGAAGAATCAGGCAAAATCTGCGGGCGGGTTTCTGAACGGTAGTGATCATCAGAGGGAACACGGTGAAAGTTTTAAGGATCGTGAAATGAGAGATTTGGTGGAGATGTTGTCAAAATTGAATCCCATGGCTGCTGAATTTGTGCCTCCATCTCTTGCAAATGGTCAAACTTTTAATATTAGTCATGGGTTTTTTGGTGGTAATGGATTTGGGTACACTAACAATTTTGTGATGCAAACTAATTCTCCAAATTCCAATGGGCATACTACTCGAAGGGTATGTATGTTTTTTCCTTTTTCTTTTTCATTTTTGATGTTCTGGCTTCTGTTTGGTTGCTGAGAAATTTGAGTTTTTTATGTGAAATAGTCATACGTAGAAAAGAATGAATTATGTAGGAAATGATCAAAGATCATTTCTACATTTTCTCAGGACCAAATGGAGCCTGAGTAGTTTCTAGTTCATTTTAAGGTTCTTAGTGTTTTCTTTCCTTTCTTTGATTGGCTGTGCTTTCTCTGTTTTATTTTTTGCGAATGCTTTCCAGAAGGCAAATGTTTATAATCAAGGGAAGCGAAGGATGAATAGCAGAACAAGTAATGCACAGCAAGATGAGGTAATTAGGAGGACTGTGTATGTATCAGACATTGATCAGCAGGTAAAGAGCTGTAATTTTCTAGCTAGTTATTGCATTTATCCTTTAGTTTATTTTGTATGTTTCTCTTTTGCACTGGTGTTTGGTTAATTCTTTCTTTATATGTTAGGTTACCGAAGAGCAGCTTGCAGGGCTCTTTCTTACTTGTGGACAGGTATTGTCACTTATATTTCCTTTTTAGTTTGATTACGGTAGTTGCTTATGCTCCGACATTGTTCTTTTTTTGTTTGGCCAAAGGTTGTTGATTGCCGTATCTGTGGTGATCCTAACTCTGTTCTCCGTTTTGCCTTCATTGAGTTCACTGATGAAGGTATTATCACAAAGGTTATGCATTTTATTTGGCTTGACAGATATTCTTTCTTGTACTGAATTTCCAAGAAATTGTGTTTGCAGAAGGTGCGAGGGCTGCTTTGAGTTTGGCTGGAACTATGCTCGGATTCTATCCAGTTAGAGTGCTGCCTTCAAAAACTGCAATTGCTCCTGTTAACCCAACCTTTTTGCCGAGGGTGAGACAGTTGTTATAATTATGTGCCTGTGATGCATCTAAGCTCCATTGCATTCTTAATTTTTAAAAAGACTCACAAGATGTGAAAATTTAGTCATCTTAGGTTATATCATGCAAATTGATGTTTTATTTTATTTAGTAGTCTTGTTTTGAATATTTTAAATAGAAATTTAGATTTCGATATTTTACCATATGTGGAAGATTTGGTAGCTGGAGTGATGTTTCCAAGATACTTTTAAAGAGTTTTAATGGTAATAAGAAAAAGGAAAATCTCTCCAACCTATCTCATAGTATGCATACATTTGGAATTTAACAACCCGGTCCTGTTTGTATTTAACACCAAAGAGTAGGGAGTTTCCTGAATTTTTGCCCTGAGAAAAACCGCTGAGGATGAATAGCTCTTGTTCTCTTTCTTTTCCTTTCTTCCTTTGCTTGTTCCTATCTGTTCTTCTTTCTCTTCCCTCACCTGTTACTTGGCTTTCTAACTTTATCGTGCTTTTTCAGTCTGAAGATGAACGTGAGATGTGCTCAAGAACTATTTATTGTACAAATATTGACAAAAAGGTAGTTTTCATTTTAGTATGTAACTATGGACATTACCTAGCACATTTTCCCATTGACTTCTTTGTCCTATTGATGCAGATTAATCAAGTTGATCTTAAGCTCTTCTTTGCATCAGTTTGTGGGGAGGTTCGTAGCTGCTTATATCAGAAACCTGTTTGAGTTTGCTTGTCCTTAAATAATTGACAGTTTCTCATGAACATATTTTACTTTCGTAGGTTCAACGCTTAAGGCTGCTCGGAGACTATCAGCATTCAACTCGTATTGCTTTTGTTGAGTTCACAATGGTAATATTAGCTGTTTTTTGGTTACATGCTGTCACTTTTTAGCACCCTTGTTTGCATAAATATATGCAGCATTTGTTATCAATTGTAGAAGCACTTGTACTTATTGCTTCACTTAGAACCTAGTTTAATTTCACTGAAAAGTCACTTTTCCTTAGCGTCCTGTGCTTTCATCTAATCATTTGGAGTGGGTGCATTAATTTTGTTATTGAAGCTTGATGTTTAAAGCCTTATGCATTTACAGCATAAAGTTTGCTTACTTTCTTATTGTAGCTTGATCACAGTTTTTGTTTTTCTTTGTTTATCCCTTTAGCTCCACAAGCTAGCATGGAGTTGAACATATTCATTTTTTTGTGGTTCTCATTTTGTTATCAATTATATGATATTGGACATTTTATTGTCAATATTAAGTGTTCAGTTCTCTTTTTTGATGATTTTTTTCATCATGCATTAGTTATGAAATATTTGGAAAATTTCTGTAAGTGTGATTAAAGATGAAATTATGTGGCATTTGAAGCAAAGATGGCTTTTATCTCAATTTCGTAAGTTTAGCTTCACAGGTCCTGTATCTTTCTTTGATTCATTTAGAATTATTTAAGTTAAGCAGTGTAATGATGGTTGAATAAGGTTAAAATATATCTAAATGGAAACATTTGTGCATGGATTGGTGGAAAATATACTTTGGTCATTTAAATTGGGATTTTTTAAAAAAATATTTATATGTGTGTCTATATTTTAGAAATGTACCTCTTTATTTGTGTGAGGCATGGGTGCAAGGCTCTTGGCTTAGTGGTGGATGATAATGGTTATGCATGTGTTTGCTAGATGGATACATTTTCAGTTTGTAGGTTTTAAGAGTTTGGACCCCATTACCACTTGGATTTGAACTTGTTCTGTATAGCTGTTTGTCATTGGAAACAGTCGTGATTAGGTCTTGTCATGTACCTCTCAGTATGTATAAGAAACATAATCCTTGTTTTAACATTTATGTAGTGCAGTTACGTGTTTTGTAATTTGTAAGTTTGGATGTGCACTACCATAGTACAAAACTAGGGTCTCAGCAACATAGGTCGTAAAAGTGAATTTTAGAAATTGTTGTGTTGGCTTTGCTGGGATGACTGCTGAAACATTACTTGTTACTCCAAAATGTCTGGAGCCTGAATGCACCAATTGAATGGGTCTAACATGGAGTTCATGTATTTTATATTACCCTTTCCTGCCATCCTCACCTTCTCCATTGTTTTCTTTCTCTTGCTTGATTTTTATCTTCCATCTAATTACTATTTTTTTCCTTTTCCCCTTCATTTTGTGTTATAGAGGATGCTTTTTGTCAGTGTAATTCTTAGGAGTTCCTGGACCCACTTAAGTCATGATCATGAATTGCGAATTGCAGTTTGATCTGGTCTATTGTCAAATTCTCCCCTCTTTCCCCCTTCTCCATTTGTTTTCTTTTTCTTGTGATTGTCTCCTCTCTTGGTTTGATCAATGGATTTGATTAATGTCATTCATTGATGCATGTAAGGATAAATCTCATCCTATAATTTTACTCTTGCAGGCTGAAAGTGCGATTGCAGCACTTAGCTGTAGTGGTGCTATTTTGGGATCGCTGCCTATAAGGTTGTTTTTGCTGAATGTCCGTCCAGTTTTTATGATGATACTTTACTTTTCCCCAATCCCTCCTATTCTCTATTTTTACTTTCTTTTATTTCTCTATATGCAGGGTAAGCCCCTCGAAGACTCCAGTTCGGCCCCGTGCTCCTCGCCCACCCATACACTGAGTGTTACCTGTTGGATTGATCAACTGCTGATACTATATTTTACATACATATACATAGACACAGAAAATGCCTTTTGAGGTACTTGTGGCGTTTATCTTAAATCTTTTAGTCGTACGCTTCTCAGCCCAGTATTTTTGACCTCAAAAGAGGTTATTTATGACTTTCTTTGTCGAGCTTATGCCTTATAGAGTTGGGTCATTAATGGGATTTTGAGGATGATATGAATGGCTTAATCTATGAATGTTTCACATCAGCAACAACTTTTTTTGGGGTGGTCCCTGAAACTGATGTAGTAGAATTATCTAACAACTGAAAGATTCTTAAAGATTAATGGTCCTAGTGTTTGTTCTTCTTTCTTGATATTGATAATGTTTATTTAAGTTATCAGCAAAACTGGATGCTCTATTTACGCATTTCGCATTATTGGTTGCATAATTCTGCCAGTTGAGTCTGACTCTTGCATATTGTTTACTGTAAGAATATTTTATGGCCGATTAATCTTCAAATATGGGAATTGGCTTGGGGAAAACGGTGCAATTCATAATTTAAAAAAAAAGAAAAAGAATATGCCCCAATTTGCCGCTGGTCTTTGGAAAATTATAGTAATAATTAATACTCTCTTTTTCCTTAGTTTGTAGTCCTCGCGGCTGCGAATTGCACGAAATGTCGCTTATGTTATAAAATTTCTTCTCCTCTTTCAGAGTAAGCCACTAAAATTGGAAGAACTCGCGGAAACGAACTACAAGAATTAAAGATAATTGTTTTCTTTAATTTGATTTTTAAGAGCTCATTGCAGCAGCAGCGTACATCAAAATGAAAATTATGATGCATCTTTCTATAAATATATATATATATATATATATATATATATATTATTATCAACAAGAAGAGAAAACCAGGCTATGCAGAAATGATAATTCGGTATAAAATAAGTATCCTATCGTATCATATTATCTATAAACATAAAATTCATACGCTGTTTGATGATGAAAAGCTTCTCTGTTTTTCTACAGATCAACGTTTTTCTCTTCCTCGATATGCCTTCATGTCTTTTGTACATTGGATGAATTCTCTTCACAGACAACACCTGGCACTTTTCCTCCTCCTGCAATACATTAACAGGTTTTTGATTTGGTTTCTCCACAGTCCAAACTCTCTAATTTCTCATTATATTTTTCAATTAGAGAATTCCAAAAAAGAAGCCGTGTATGCATATTTTACCAGCAACAGCAAGAGATGGAGCAGCAGAAGAAGGGGGTGATTGGATTCCAAAAGCTCTGTATTGCTGAGGCAAATAAGGGAATTGAACAATTTTCGTATGCTGAATTGGGCTAGTTTGCTCTTGCTGGGCATAAAATGGATAGTAATTTAGGTACACTCCAGGAAATCTTGTGTTATAGGAGGACGAAAACTGTTGTTGTTGCCCACCATAATATGCATTGTAATAGTCCTGCAGACCATAAACACACACCACACCAAATTCCAATGAAGTTGTCGAGAATTAAATGTATGCTCAATTTCAGGCAAAAAGAACCAAACTAACCACTGGATTCATGTGCGGTGAGTAAGTAGGATATCTGCATATTAAAGAGAAGGAATTCACAACACAGGAAACTGCTAAAAAGTAAAAGAAAATTGTCTTATTTTTCGATTCCTTTACCCGTAAGTTGAACAAGAAAATGCATATTGAGGAACAGGTTGACGGAGATATTTGCCATGATTATGAACATCCGACGATGCCATAGACGGAACTGCTGGTCTACTTTTCTCTGTTGCTGTTAGGAGATAAAGGTAAACAAACGCCGTAACTCACGACACAAGTTAACATAAACAACAACTAGGTTGTAGGTTGAACAGAAGAGTAATATTTGCATACCATGTTGTGGACGATTTTTCTGGGCACCAAGATATGCAAGATTACAATTAGCTCTTCTTCCATCAATTACAGGAAAAGGATTAGTCTGACAAGCTTTCCTTGCTGATTCCGGATCCTTAAAAGTTACCTAAAATTCCACAAACAAAACCAAAATTACAGGGAACAAATTCATATTCTGGGTAAAAACGAGTGGAGAGAAAGAGAGAAGATTATTACAAATCCATATCCTTTTGATTTTCCAGTACTTCTATCAGTGATTATAACAGCTTCCAGGATTTCTCCGAACTGCTCAAAATAATTTTTCATTGTATCCCTTTGAGTCTCCCAAGCTAATCCTCCGACAAAGATCTTGCTGTAAGTTGTGTCTCCGAACTCTTCACTTACCATCTTGTATTGCCTTTGCTGAGACATATCAGAACATAACATAAATGTTTGTGTATATGTTATTGACAGAATACACAAAACCTGAAGTTCGATCAAACACTAGAAAGCGAAGAAAAGCTAAAACAAAAGCAGCAAACTATAATGGAAAGACAACCAACGGTCAGTGCTAAAAATAGGAGTGCGAGAGGGCAGACAAAAGTGAAAAGAGCCGTTTGATTTTTCTCTTTGCTTTTCGGGAAAACCAGTAGAATTTTTCCACGGTTACGTTTCCTAGGATTCCGACAAGATACCCTTAACAAGAAACTGCAACTGTTGGGCAACACAAGAAATTTTGTTTTAAAAAAAAAGGAAGAAAATAAAACAAGGACTAGACGAAGTAATGCATGCGCAAGCTGTTGCTTACTTGTTTATTAATAAATTCTATTTTCAATAATAAAATATTGTTGGATATCTCATACTAATTGTGTAATTTACAATTATAGGTGTTGAATTTGAGTCGTTTTCATATTATATATACATACATATCTTGGCAATAAAAATACTGTATTGCTTGCTGGATAAGTAAATCTATGTAAAACTATGCACGAATTAATTATGCCATTTATGATGTAGCGGAGACAGAGACAAGATGCATTGACCGACCTCTCTTTCTTTGCCAGTTTAATTTCTGATTCAATCCCATAACAGGTCTTTCGCAACATTCCAATCCGAATCCCATTATTTATTTTATTTATGAAGTCCTTCAATAAAGTCTTATCGCATTAAAATTAGTTAGTTAATTATGATAATATTTATCCAAGCGAAAGAATTTTTTTATTAACGCGCACGTGTGTGTGTGTGTATATATATATATATATATATAAATATAAAATTAAAAAGTACATTACATTTTATTTGAGCCAGTAGCCCAGAGAAACCCACTTGTGAATTTGATACATTCAGGTCAGTGATCAGCTGGATTCAGAAGTCAATTATTGGTCAAGAGGAATGGTCTATATGCTGTAGCCGTTGGTTCAGCCTATTTCATCAAATATGATCTGTGACTGTTCTTTTATTTCTCCCATTACCAAGCCTACTACCCAATCTCACGTGGATTCATACATTGCGCTTGTAAAATGAACAAAAATATGGGAGTTTTTGGGGCCAACAGTGTCCAATAGCTTCTTGAAATAAAATGGCTTTAGTGACTGCATAATCTAACCAGATGCAGTGCATGCATCAAAATGGTATTTGTCTTCTTCAAGATAAAAAGGCAACAATCCACTTTCTAACATTTTCAGGGGATGCCAGCTTTTAAATAAATAATTAACAAAATGCAATACGATTCAACGGGATAATCACTAATACTATTGCTCCAATACAAACGACAAGGTCTTGAAACACACAACCGAAAGACAATGTCCTAACTTGTGCTATATGACTAAGTCGACGTGACACCTAAACCGCTACAGACATGATGCTTTCTATATTGTTAACACTCCGAAAAGATGTTAGATCTTGCGTAATTGTTATTACTAGGAATGAATGACTACTCAAGTTTATTGGATTTGTTTTAAGATTCTTGCAAAAGATTGACTTAAATTAAGACATCATCATTTATGTATGTCCAAGAAATGGACCATTGGGGTCAACTATAGTCAAGCAATCGTGCATGATGCTTCCACGGGAATAAGCTAGCCTCACCTAAACCCAATACAGTTTTATTCTAATTCTTTATTAATTATCGGGCACCAAACACACATTTGCCATTGCAAATCTCACCTAATTGCTTCTTTGACATCACCAAACCTATTAGAATGATGTAATAACCCCAAAACAAAATCCTTGTATTGGATTGGACCAAGATATTTCATACACCACCACAAGGATTAATGTAGAGAGCAATGGCAATGCGCCACATTCCATTGACCGGCCTTTCTTGCATGCGTGCTTGAGCATTTTGCCTTGTTTTCTTTAAATCTAACCCTTTTTTTTTGGTATTTTGGTCTTAACTTTCATTTGTTTACACATAAGTTGCCTGCCTCTATTCACAAATCAAGTAAACCGCCTCCGTCTTTCTCACATTCTCCAGCACTCGCTAATCTTGCTGCAACATCTACTCGTGTCTCTCTCGCCTTCTTTGGCTCGTTCGATGAAATATGGGAATATCATTAACCCTTCGTATACCGAGAGTCAGCCCTTGCATAAGAAGAGCATCCACGCCGACGGTAAAGCAAGAGAAAGTCTTACGGATTGTGAAGATGGATGAATTCAAATCACCAGTTCTTGTTAAGGACATATTGACGAACCTTTGTGGCTTAGGGATTGGTTTATCAAGGCAAAATTTAGAGCATCTTCCACCAAATTATCAGCCACAAACTAGGCGAAGTTTACTATATTCTTCCATCACTGGCGGCTCCAAATCATGCAGCCACACTACCAGCTGGCTGTGGTGTTAGGAGGATCAAAGTTGTCATAACAAAGCAACAGCTTGAACAGTAGGTGTCAAAGCAAACATCCGTCTGAGAAGATCTTTCCATGCTCGAGAGGAGATCTGCTTGCTCCATGGATTCGCCGACAAATTGGAAGCCAAAGCTTGAATCCATGCCTGAAGGAACCGAGTCGCTAGCTACTCTGTTTGTAGTGTTTCGCTAACTGTGGACTCTGGTGCAACAGATACTAATCAATGGAAAGAAAACAATTTTAGATACCTAGAATTGTTTCCATTCCGAATTTAATTTCCTGAAACAGAGCAATGACTTTGCAGGGTTGTAAGAACGTAATCGAAAAATCAAACAGCTACATCAAAAACGAACTTTCCGACAAGCAGTCTTATGAAAGTTGTGACCACAGTCATCAAGTATTATCGAGTAGCACATCACTAATGCAGTTTTTTAGGCATAAAATTGAGAAAACTTCTGTTTCTGTGCTTAAAATTTAACGAGATACCAACATTCACCAAGTCATTATAATAATAAACAGAAATAATTTAACATATTTCTTCAAGTTTCATTTCTATTTACTAACAAGCTTAGAAAGACACATAATTACAAGCAGAAGGAAACCAAAGGCCGAAAAGCAAACAGATTCTCATACATACATCTTGAAAACCTGAACACATTATAGTTTTCACTGAATTTGAACGTCGATAACTTTACGCTCCACTTTGGTCTTGGGAATTGAAATGTAAAGAACGCCATTCTTGAGCTCTGCTTTCACCTTGTCTTTCTCACAGTTATCAGGAAGTTGAAGACGAGTATCGTAAGAACTAGCGCTACTGCTGTACCAGGCATCATCTCCACCTTCTTCTTTCTTGTGCTCTCCTTTTATTACAAGGACATCGTCTTCTACCGAAATTTTGACGCCTTCCTTTGAAAGTCCAGGCATATCGAATCTCATTTTGATCTCATTTTCATCATCTTTGATGTCCCACGGCGCTCGCACTCCACCTTCGGCTGTACGATTCCTGCCTGGAAATACCATAGCGTCCTCGAATATTCGGTCCATGGTGTCCAACATCTGACGCATTGTCCTCATCGGAGATAGTGGGTCCATTAAACCTGTAACAACCCATGCATCACGTTAAATTCTTCCTCTTCATGCTATTAGATTTTCGTTCATAACTTGTACCATTTTGAAATCTTCAATGCCAAATTCGGGGCTAACGGTCAAATTTTGCTGCTCAGATCTTTAAATTCACTTGATTCCGTTTCAATAATGCTAGCAGCATTCCCTTTTTCTTTTGATCTGAAAACTCTGTTCGGTTATTTTTCTTTCTAGAACGATTAATTTGAATTCATTTACTTTTATATTTTGAAGTTAAACGTTGAGTATAAAAAAAGATGCAAGTGCAAACACACACATACACACAACACATTCTCAATATTCTCCTATGAAAGTTAGCGTTCAAATTTTAAAAGTAATGCATTTCCACTTAATGGAAATTGGCATGACAAAGCTCAAAAGCTTACCGAAAGGTGAGGTATCTAAAGACAGGCTTCGGGGTTTTCTCTCCATTTGCGTTTCTCGGTTCCCCTGATTACTAACATGGACGTCGACAGAAGTATCCTTATGCTCCCCGGGAACCTGAGCTCGAACAACCGGCAGCCTAGCGGCTCTTCTCAATGGTAAGGCAACCGAGCATGGCGCCAAATTTCTCTTTGCCAAAGTTCTGGCCTTGCTTGATAGCAAAGGTAAAGCTGTCATAGACAACGTTGCAGCCATTGATTTAAGAAGACAGGTAAATTTGAAGTAGTAGCAGAATGCAGAACGAAGCTCGCTGTGAACTGAAAGCGTGATGGTTTGACTACGTGAGAGGTAGAGATATATAGAGATTTGGAAAAGTGTAGAGGAATCCGGAAAGTTTGAGAACGAAAATTCTGAGCCGAACAGCTGTAAGTGTCATCTTCCAGATTACACTCAGATGTTCTTTTGTTTTATTTCTACCGGTTTCTCATCCTTTCGGGAAACATCTTGATAAAACATGCATCCTTCTACTCAAAGAAAGGTATATTTACAATTAAACCCTTCTATTCTGTGTAGTGTTTGCCTCAAATAATACGTACAATTGTATTGAATACTATCATGGGTTGTCTCATTCTCGTCTCGCTTGCCGGATTAATATCAAACAGAACTGTTATGACTGCCGAATATAATAAAAAATCGAGTAACAAGGTAAATACAAACACAGACAGTACTGGTCTGTAATAAAAGTAGAGAGACTTACTATTCATAATCTTAATCCATAGGCTATAGGGCCGGACTGCGAATAAAGCCGAGCTGGTTGTTGCTGTCGGCAAAAACCAACCCCAAAGAAAGAAGGCAAATCTCACTCTTTTTCTTTTTGATAGGAAAAATTCAGCCCGTCGACAGCCCTACTTGCGTCTGGTAAACCACATGACAAAAGGGGAATATCATTCAAGTAAATTTGACTGGTCAACTTTTCGGACCACTTCTTGTATCTTGATTATTAATAAACTCCCCCGCTATAAATTTACAAGTCTTAGTTCTATTTCTTTTTGAATGATCCGATAATGCCTTCCTGTGGGTTTGATATTCTGCAAATTCTTACTACAAGCAGAAATTACTTTCCAGAACTATATGCAATTCCTTTACAAGATCAAGAAAGCTCAAATTTATCATGAATAATTAATAAAAAGACAATACAAACCCATTTAAGCATTTCTAATTACAACCTTAAAGGATAAGATTATCAGATAATGCAAATTGGAATCCGGATCCCCAAAAGAGCTGAAGAATTGTTGAACTTTAGCTCTCTCTAACTCGCGAAGCCCACATAAACATACATGTATTCAAGTAAAGCTAAAGCCTATTTCACTCTCTTTTCTTTTCCTTGCTTCGGCTTTCAGCATTTCCGAGATTACTCACTCTTTCATGTTTTCTACAACTGTCTGCTGCTCGCATCTTTCATTAGCAATATTCAGTATTCTTCATGCCAGAAAAGAAAGAAACACCAACTTCTTTGAGCATTAGTTATTATTGTTATGGCTTTTATATGCTGTTGCAGTGATGATTTTCCCCGAATTCATGGACTAGTTGCCATGGCCAGTCTGCAGACTCCGATAATATCATACTTTTCCCAGCATTTATAACTGTGTGCATTGTGCCTTTAAATATATCAACTACTCCCGTATTCAGAAGCATCACATGTACGAAAATCTAACCCCCAATGTTCTTTCTTCTTTAATTAAAGTTGGTTTAAGAACAAAATTTTATATAACTAGCTAGCAAAATGACGCCACAATGACAGAAAACAATTTTCAGAAAATCAACCTCACTCTGAAAGGATCTGGAAATCTCATCCAATGGCCAGGAATTACTCCAAAACAAATTTTTTTTTAATGGATTTTTCAAAGACTCCCTCTTTCTTTAAAACAGTACTTGGCTTTAAAGCCATTACAGAAACAAACTGAATCAGAAAATTAAGCAACTAAGGATAATTGAAACAAAAATTGGTTTCACGTTTAATTAATAGTCCACTTCTTCAGCTAATTCAGGATCCGTTTCTGCGGCCCTCACCACGACCGCTGCCAGCTGCGTGTCTTTGAACGATGCCAACTAGCATTGCTATTTGTAACAGCATATGATCATCTCCTTTGGCTATTAACTTGCATCACAAAGCTTGGTGGAATTAGCATTTTCACGGGGAAAATTGGAGGAAACTCTTGGTTCACTGCAGTAAAGAGAGCTTTTCAATCACCTACTAAAGATAATAAGAAGAGTGGTAGAAGGAGAGAAGATCAGGAACCAAAGGAAGAAGAAAAGGTTAATATATTCATCTCTATGTTAACCGCCAACTTTTTTGGGTTTTTTAGACTCGTTACAGTGAACGAGATTTTTTTTTCTGGGTTTGCGGACGCAGAAAAGAGGAAAAAGGAAACAACTACAACTGCAATTATTAAAGCCGCGGTGAGTAAGCCTGCAGCAGCTACAATGCCCGTGACCAATTATGCTATTTCTGAAGCTGGTGGTGATGCCGTGCAATTGCAGTAGCCATGGCTACAACAGCAGCAGCTGTAGATGTTGTTGGCCTTTGTTCAAAATTAGGATTTAATCACCAAAAATCAATCAACAAAATTTGAAAAAAATTATAAACCAACTAAAAATTTATTAAACAAATTTAAAATATAAAAATAAGAAAAAAAGTCAAAGATTATGAATTTTAAGAAAAAATTTCTCCCACTCTCCTGTTAATCACTTAATCTTAACTAATTTTATTTAGTATAAATTATAGATTATTTATAACAAATTAATAATAAATAACGATTATGATAAGTAATTTTTAACAATTTTCATATGAAAAATTAACTATTTAATTAATTGCTCAATAAATCTCCATCAAGCTCAACTAATATTTTTGACATCCAGGTAACATAATTTAGCTTAGAATTTTGATGACATTCACACCTAACTGCTGCCATTATCATTCAGACAGCTTTCAGAGGAACGTGATTTTGAAGGCAGGGAGAGCTCTTCGATTGCTGATGAAAAGGCTCCTGCATATGTCTTCCTTCAGCAGTTTTTTACTCTTAAATAGGTCTTTACGTTACATCACTGCATATCTAATATCTTGCATGGTTTGATTATAATAAGATTTGGAGAACTGGAAGATGTCGCACGGTGAAAGTGAAGGAGAGCTCGATGATCGGAAACACAGACGGCTTAGTCGGTGGACAACAAGGAGGCAGTGGGAGGACATAGGTAGAGTTTCATTATATAAAAAATGTTGAAATGGACGCATCTCGGCCTTACTCAGAACCAACCTGAGATGCCCAGTTCATTTTCTGTAACATCTCTTCACAGAGCACAAAATAATCCTTCGTTAGATGTTACACCGTCGCCGTATAAAAGAATGGCCACTCCAAATTCATTCCGCCAGCCCTCGAGGCCACAGAGAAGAGAAAAACCATCAAACAACTACTACTACGAGCGCAGATGCTAATTATAGCAGCGGTCTATCTAAGATTATAGTGCCAAACTACATGTTTCAGAAACACATATTCGAAGGTAGCTCCACAGCATGCCTTTAAAGCCCGCTACTGCTAGTATTAGCATACCTCTAAACAAAGCCAAGCACGTAGATTCCTCTGATGAATTGCAATACCATGCCTTAGCCTTTATTTGTAAAAAAAAATAAAAAAATAGGTAAAGTAAAACTGATAAAATATATAATATATATGTATATATAATACTACATAAATGGAGGTAGATTGATCTAGATGAAATTAACCCTTCAGATTATTATAAATATAATTAATTTGGTGCCTTCTTGGGTTGTGCTAACCTCACAAAAGAACCTTAAGGTCGGCAACCCAGTTGATCCATACATAACCCACATCCCCTTTTTGATGGTCAGGCTTTAGCATTATGGATAAGATGAGTTCCTTCCAAACAAAGTCCGAAGAATATCGGCAGGGAGATGGTCAGTGTACAGTATCATAAATAGGCAACGAAGTAAAATGATCAGAAATATAAATAAAATGGATGATTGATAAATACTAGTTATGTATTAATTCCGTAAATTTACAGCACTTAAAAAAAAGTACGTGTAGGTCTCCTACAATTATAAAGTCGGTGCTGCCGTATACTGATCAAAGCTGATTAAAATCACATTTCTCATTTTGTTCCCGGCTAAGATTAGATTTATATGCGTCAGCTGATTGTGATTACCGAAGGAGTTGAAATAGAAGACGCATTTCATCTATATCCATCTACCTTCGGAACCGGAAGAACTTCCCTTTTTTCTTTCGTTCTGCTGTTTAACATTATCCACCGCGTTTCACTGGAAAGAGATTACATGTCTTTGGCCCCACGGAGAAAATCAGATTCTTGCATTGCACTCAAGCAATGTTTGCCACGGCAGATTCAATAGTGAAGTTTTTTCAGAACTGAGAATACAGAGAGGACCGGGAAAATGAGGGCAGATTTAAACTCTCTGGTTCCGTATCAGCTGAGAATCAGAGACATGAGATAGAAGTACAGTTTAACTTTCGTCAAGTCTGTTGAATTTCCCTTGGGGAAAAGCTGTTTTTCTGACAAATTAACATTCTCCGTAGTAATTGTATGTCAGATGACAGCAATATTACTGGGTTAATTGTCTGATGAATATCAAGAGAAAACTATTAAATTTCAATAGGAGTAAAAAACCAGATATTTCTTTTCTGGCAGAGAAGGGCCACACAGTCTCAAAGACAGAACCCAAAGATCTAGCACAATCATACAGTTAATGCCAAGAGGGAAGAAAAAAGTCTTTTTCTTGAAGAGCAATAGAAGATAAACATGTCTGGAAATGAAAATAGGAGACAGCTGAACGAACACAATCTGTTATTTAAATAACCCAACCACGAAAAAAGGAAAGATAAAAGAAATCCGAATTAACTTATGTTTCACAATTTAACTTAAGCTGAAGATTCTAATTTTCCTTACTCAACCAAAGCAAAGCAATCTCATGTTCGTTAGACCTTGAACTGGCTAGTGTTGGGCTGCTACTACCAGTGCTATCAGACCATGAAGCAAGCGTTTTCTGCAAAACCCCGGATGGTGAAGACACTGTAGCTGCTGGAGGGCTACCGGAGTCACCATTTCCGGCAGGAGGCGATGGTGGACCTGAGGCGGTGACCGTGCTTGGCCTTAAGACCTCTGCAAGTGGACCACCAGGAGCGGAAGCTGTCCAAGAAAAAGGGGCTAACCACTTTGAAAGTGGTGGTTTTGTGCTACATTCATCGCCTTGGCCAGATTCCACAAGTCCCAAGCCCATTTGGACCTGATCCATTTCTTCTTCAATGGCGTTGTTTCCGCCCATTGATAGACTGAGCGGAGAAAGAGCGAGATTCCCATTTGAGGAAACACAGCTTTTGGCACCAGAGTTCGCGTTCTGTTCATCATTCGAAACTCCATTAGACCATGCATCAATAAATCCCCTAGGCTCAGGACTAATAAACTGATCTTCTCCCGCATCAAAATTTGCTAAGGAATTTAAATTTAGTGGCTGTTGTAGATAATGTTGGGTCAAAACTGAGGAATTGTTGACGTACATCCCTGTCTGCTGCTGCATCAGATGATGCCATTCTGGGCCTGCAGATGAAGAAATTTGAACATTTTCTCCTTTCATGGTCCAATCCAAGCACCTTCATCACACAAACACAAAAGGTTACAACAAAACGCAACAAGTTTTCTGAAAAAGAAAAACTTTAAAGCTCACCTCTGTTCTTTCATAGACAGAAAAGCTGCAGCTTCAGGAGACTGAATATGAGGGTGCTGAGTAGAATTACCAGCTAACTGAGAAGGAGAAAGACAGAAATTATTATTGTTGTTGCTGTTGCAGTTGCTGTTGATAGCTTTGGGATTAGGTTCAAGGCGGGATTTTTCCTTGTTGGCCGGAAGTTCCACAGGCTTTCTTGAACGGGGACGTCCTCTGTGTAAATGACGCTCACAATATTTCTTATCAGGTGCCACATCTCTTGAACATCTCCATTTTTTGCCATCTGTTCTTCGACACCTCCCTGGCTCTAGATCTCCTCCGTTTGAGAATCTTATTAGACTCAAACAACCTGCCACTATAAATTATGCTCCAAAACTAGTCAATTTTCAGTGAAAATGTAAACTACATGAAGTCAAAATGGAGTAAAAATGGAACAAGAGAGAAAACATTACGGGGGGCAGATAAATTTCTGGTGCTGGGCAAAAGGAGATCAAGGGGAACAGGAACGGAAGCCATCATGTACTTGTAGATCATCGCTTGTCTCTCTAATTCTTTCCACTGTGCATATGTGAATGGAAACCCTTCAGTTGCCGCCATTCCTGAGCAAAAAACAAAACATCACACAACATTTCTCATTTGTCTGAGCGCCAGTACTCCAACAAAACTTTTACTTATCCTCAACTTTGGGTTGACTTGTTAAGTGAAAAATCAATACCTGGGGTTTGCAAGCGCTTTGAGTAGTTGCAGGAGTAGCAGCAGTTGCTATGACAAAAGGCTGCAGAGTGTTGAAACCAGAACCAGAAACAACACGAGACAATTGCATGATAAATATCAGCACTACTGGTTTTACCAACGGGGCTATACGTGGGACCCGAAAGATCTGCACAATTTATTTCGTACGATGAAGATAGACGGTGGTGATTATTTTCATGATGATGCACATCGTCCTGTTCGTCGGGAATGATTCTGCACGTTGCAAATCAACACCAATAGCACTACAACTGTTACTAGTATACTGTCCCACTCTTTTCTTTTTCCCCGCTTCCTTGTTTGAAACGCTGAACTCACATGCGTCTACTTCCCTCCTATTGACACTACCAGTGCTGACAGGGTAATCACTTTCCCTATTTAGGAATTGCTCTTTTTCCGTCAAACATACAAAACCTTTCTTTCACACCCGATATTATTTATGGAGACTGTTTTCCAAAAAGCACTTTAATTTTGTTATTTCTTCTTTCCTCTGCTTTCTCTCTCTAGTTGGTGAACAAATACAGGGGGATTGGATTGATGACATGACAAGAGGGGAGGGATGTGTTTGCCGCCATATCGGCTTTTGCATTGCCTTGATTCCATGCTTCCAGCATTGGCACCGTACTAATACTGTGAGAAGACAAATTAGCGAAAAGCAAATTTCTCTTTCTATCATTATTACCGCGAACTATTATTTTCTACATTCAAAGCTATTCAACCCACTGATCTCATCCATCAACAAATTTAATCAAGATTTGATTTGTTTCAGTAGTCAACCTTATCTTCAGTTGTGTCTCTGCAAATAACCAATTAATACTTAACTAAATATGTCAACGGGAAGTTTTGTTGAGTCCCAAACCTCGTTCCATTCTTACGATCCATCAAGAGTATTTCACTTCGATTTGCGAAGATAGTGTTATAAAAATTAGGGATTGAGACAAGTCAAATTCGATTCTAGTTTTGTTATGAAATAAAAGAGTGTTGATTCATCGTATGGAAACTTTAAGAATGTAAATTCTGACGAAGAAACGGCTCACTTTTGTCGTTATGAATTGCAGAGGGGGACGATGGGCCATATCCACTTGATGCGTCAACAAATTGTCTCGAGCATCACCTCCTCGCAGCTTTCACCGCGTTTGTCAATGTCCAATGACGGGATGATAATGTGGAAATTAATGTGAGACGGGACAGGACGTGAATGAGGCGGGGACACGGATGAAATAGAATAGTGGGATTGGAATATTTTAAAAATATAAAATAAATAAATTACCGAATGCAAATCCAGCTCTTTTACGACGGTTGGTGCATTCAAATCTCAAACCAAAAGGGCTCTCGCTTTTTTTTTCAAAAAAAAATTTGGTAGAAGACAGACTGCTGTACGAGAGTGGGATGTTAGAGACAAAGGCCCCATGTGAGAGACAAAAACAAAGTGGAATAAAGCGGGGCTGGGTAGAGAGAGAGAGTGTGTGTGTGTGAGATAGAGAAGCTACCATCGCCAAGAAAACACTTCGCCACCTCAAATCAGAAGGGCTTCTAGACACACAAACACAATGGAATAAAGAGGGGCTGTGTTGAGAGCGTGTGTGTGTGTGTGTTATAGAAGCTACCACCGCCAAGGAAACACTTGGCCTTGTCTACAATCATCCATTTTTTGTTCGTTTCGTTTGTCAAAAAACGTTTGATGTTACTACTATTATGCAATGGGATGAATCCAAGAGCCAAAGAGTGAATTAATAATGGGATGAATGGTCCCAATTCCCATGCATTGCATTCCATCTCTTCTCTCCCATTTGCTTCCTTCCTTCCTGGTAGATATTCTTCTTCTTCTTATTTTAGCCTCTCTCTCTCACACCAATGATCTTTTCTTTTTCTTTGCTTTTGCTTTGCTACTAAAAGCATGCATCTTTGGACCACTACAACTACTGCATGTGCTCCTGCTTTATAAATTTCGTCTTAATTTACCAAACACGATTTTGACAATCTTCCTAATCCTACTCATTCATTGCAATTCGCATTTGTTTTTATTTCTTTTTTCATATTCTCGCTCTTGAATGATGAATTGCGGTCGCATGTGTGTGTATGCATACATATATTGAAATTTGGATGCATCAATTCTATTGTATTATAGTCCCAAATTTTGCTTTAAAAGAGAATAAAATTATAAAATAATTGCTAATTTTATTTAGGAGACAGCGCATTATCACTTTTGTGTAAGATAGTGAATTTACAAGGGCCAATAATAGTACTTGGAAGACCGTTGGCCCCAAAATGGTTAAAGATACCCACCATCGCCTCGCCCAGCAAAACTAAAACCAAACTGGGTTTGGAATTAAGTGCAAGCCCAAAATATCAATAATTGGATTTGTATTATGTTTATTATTTATTTATTTATTTATTTATATAGTAGAAAACTAATTTCTGTGTCAAAATTTTCTTAATATATATATTCAAAGCTTATTAATTTATTTCCCCAAATCAATATTTTCTGTTTTCTCTCCTTTAATTTCCTTAAATATGCACACACTCTCTTTCTAAGTCTGTAGAACAATCACTCAGTATGGCAGGTTCTTTTATAAAAGATGGACATGGATTCATTGATACAAAGTACATGCCTGGTTGAACACTTTTTGATGTCTGGCATCGCAGTGAAACTCCGATTGGTTTTGGATTTAAAATACACTATCTCGCATTACTTTTGGTCTTGCTGTTTCCTTTCACAATTTGATATCAGAAGCTGACTAGCTAAATTCCATCTGGCATTTTTGTCTTCAGAGAACGCATGCTCAACCCTGTCGACAGAGAAGTCTGATGTGTATAGCTACGGGCTCATTTTATCGGAGCTTCTATTCAGAAAAATTATGGTAGATCCCTGCTTTTAAGTGGACACGGCTGTCGTCTCCTCCACGAGGAGGAAGCTAAAGAAAATGATGATTGCATTTACCTCCTAGACGAGGAAATCAATTTCTGGGACGGTGAGGATCAATTACAAAACGCTGAAATCGTTAAGAGTTAGCACTAGAATGCACCAACCAAATGGCTGAAATGAGACCGTCCATGAGAGATGAAGTAGGACTTCTTATCAAGCTGAGAGATAAACATTGAAAGAAGCATTAAAGGACAAACAAAATGCACAGGTTGGGTAGTTTTTACTGCACAGGAATGCAAGATTGAGAAATGGCAGGCTAAAATCCAATTTCACGCTTAAATACGTGTCAGAAGAAGATGTAGTGTCATGTGCAAAATATTCACATTGCCACAGTTTGAGCACTTACTGCCAAAAACTTCTCTTAGCAGTGGAGATAAAATGAAACGTTTGGCGCCTGATACAGTTGAAAATGAGAATTTCGGTCAAATAGTTTCATCTTCAGCTAGAATAGAAGAGCCTGTAAATGAGCCAATTATTGAACATCTGTTGCTGGTCTTTGGAAATTATGCTGCAGATTTGTGGTATAATTTCTAAAATTTTAGGTTAGTTGATTTTTTTGCACTTGAACAACATTTTGGTCAGTATGGGGTAACGTCTTCAGAGAAATGAAACTGCTCATACATTCTAACTGCCATCTTCCCAATTTGCTTGAGAATGCTTGAGTAGTTCCATGATTTCAAACTTAAGACCTTTTCTGGGTCTGCAATATATTGTGAAACCAGACCAGTTGATCCTTGAGCTTTCCTGACGATACAAACATATTTAAGTAATTGTCAATATACAAGACCATAATAAAAACAAAATTTTTGTCTTTTTCTACTAAATGAATATATCTTTGAAAAACAAATTCCGGAGCTCTATTGGTTTTCTAAGATTGCTTCCTACTCTAGGTCCCTCACTCTTTATTCTTTGTAAAGCCCCTAGAAAGTGCATTGTTATGAACTGTGGCCCTCGTTAACCTGACATCATGATAATAATTAACAGCAAACATTGTGCAACTCAAAGCTTAATGTTTGCACAATGTTGATTGGTCATCAAAATGTCTGTCTGCTAAGATAGTATACCTAAAAAAGGAAACTGCAAGACACTTAATCATTTCATATAATGGAAAACATTCCCCCTCAGCCATGCAACAAACATAATATGTATGCACCACAGCAACTACAGGCAATTTGCACTCTCCAAACATTAATTTGAAATACGAATGGCAGTCTTCTGCCAATATAAATAGCTAAAACACAGTCTTCAATGGAGATGCATCAACTGATTTCACATATAATACTGATGCAAAACAGTTTAAGTTGTAATTATTCTTTTGAAGGAAAGGTGGAAGAAAAAGAAAAACCAAGTAATAATCCAAGTGCATGTTTAAGGAAAAAAGAAGAGTTTCAGAGCCACAGAATTAAATCGCAGCAGCATGCCTCAAGGCAGTTACTCTATTGCTTCCAGGTGTTGTGAAGCTTCAGCTTGTTTCAAACTTTCTAAAGCAGAGATTCGGCTATCCAGTGACTGATGAAGGCCTTTCACCTGAAGAGACAAAAAAAAATTTCTTCAGAAATCACCCAGTTTTACATTTTAGTTAGCATTGAGTAACAAATCATAGCACTAAACTCATCCTCATTTTGCAAAGTTTCCAATATATTGCACTTTTAGGAATTTGGTTTCTCAGGTCACATACCCCTGCCTATAAGATCCATATGATCCATTGGCCCAATGTAGCAAAGGATGAAGGTAAATTGGATTCAAGAACTACCAAAACCTGAGAACGAATGGGCATGCGAAACTTTTCTCAAGTATTCAATCATCTCACAAGGAACCAAGCAGCAGAATATATTAAGCTCTCAATGATTTGTATAGAATTCAATGGCATAGCTACACTCTTCTCTAAATGAAGCAATTGCAGCCACTTCTCAATCCAAAAGTTCACGCATTAAGGAAATAATTGTGTTACCAAGCAGTACAATATAACTAAAAAACATTTGTGAAGTAGAACCTAGGGGTTATGGGACAATGAAACAGCCATCTATACATATAATATATTGTGACGGAAATGAGTCACCGGAACAAACCAGTCATATACATCCAACTCACTCCCATAAAAGGATAAAATAAAGCCAAGATCTCCAGAACAACCAGAAGAGCAACAGAAAGATCTTCTGCAAGCATCCTCCAGCTAATCAAAGCCAATTATCAGGTATTAGACTTCAATTTCCATCTGCCCTCCATATATTTTACTCAATTAATAAAAGATAAATATGTGCTATGAGCATTTTCATGGCCAATCAGATTAATGGGGAGCCAAAATAATGGACTAGTAAAAGATTTCAAAGCCAAAAAAAGGCTATTAGACTAACAATTAATGAATCAAAAGGAGAAAGAATTTGTCCTTGGCCTGATAAATGCACAAAATGACAGGAAACAACTAAAACACCAGCAATAGAATAGGATCAATGAACTTGAGGCTTATAATTACTAGAACATATGGCCTTTAACGAATACAAATTATAGAGGAGGACGGGACAAAACACAGTTGCAGAGGAAATTACCACCTAGAATTGCAGAAAGATGGGCATCAAAATCCAACCTAGACATTTAACACGAGTTTCTTTGTCTCCTCCGTCAAACACATCCCTAACTGAATTTCAAATCCTAAAACCAAAACATGCAAGTCTTATACCAAAGCATGCAATAAATACTAGCAAACTTAAACATTTTCCTTTTATTTTTCATCCGTAGATCAAAAGAACTAATTAACATGTTACAACGTATATTTCACTATCCATAATACACAAAACCTATCAAACTGAGAATATTCCTATGCAATGCCACTCTAGTAACAGAAAAATCAAAAAAACAAACATTTAACGAAATTTCATCTTTCATACACGTCAAATTTCTACCTTTATGAAATGGGAAATGCTGATAAATCACTTAATTTTAAGAGAAATTCAGAGATACCCAGAAGCTAGCTTTAAAAAAAACAAATTAGGATACCTGATCAGAGATTGATTCGTGTGCAACTTTGTAATCCTTATAAAGGATGTAAAGACCAAAAGCCGATGCCGTTGCGGCACCTGCAAAGAATGACGCCAATCTCATCCTCAATATGTAACCCATGTTTCTCCTTCCCCTTCTTTTTGTTTTCCCTTCCGAAACATCTTAACACAATTGAAGAAGCGGGAACGGGTCGAGTACCCGTGAGAAGAGGACTAAACAAGAGCCGGGTTTGGAATGGATATGGATTTTTTATGGTTATCACCGGCCCACCCATTACATTCTAAAGGAATTCGGGCAAACATTCGCATTTATGATTTTATTCGAACATTCAACATAAAACGACATCGTAGATCGAACTATAGAGCCTCGGTTTCCCCTGAAAGAAAATAGAAAGTAGTTGAGAAAGACCAACTCAAAAGTAGAAAACAACATACGTAGAAGACAAGTTAGGCGTGACAAAGGAGATTTGTGCGGGTGCTAAGAGTACTAAAACTAAGATCTTCCTTAGCTGTGTTATGTTGTGAAAAACAATGGAAGATGTTGGCTTTATGGATGATAGTGTGCTTAATGTCGGGCACTGAAACAGGCTTCATCATTAATTTGTGCATTGTGCATGTAACAAGTTGGGCGTATTCATGTGCCAAATACGCAGCTACAGAACAACTCGATGCATCACGGATGCCCAATCTCAATCATCAAAAATGCATTCTCAGGTATGTTGGCTGATACGTTCCCTTTCCAAGACTTCTTTTATCTCTTTTTTAAGTCGTGTGCTTATACTGTGATGAGTTAACCTGCAGATGACCCTGAGCCCTCAAGTCTTCAATGCACCAAGAGCATCGCTAACTGCCTTCTCATCAGCAAGATTTGGTTGCTTCACAGATGGCGTTTTGCTTTGATAGAAAAGCAACAACATCAGCTAGTTCACGTACAACCACCAGGGCAAATGGGCATGAAACCTACGTCCCCCACTGGTACCATTTATCCGACATGCATAGTTAGGGGCCAACGCCGTTATGTTTGAGTGTGAATCCCCGTCCACTACTGCAATTCCTCTAGTTAACTCATTTTTTTCACTTTTATTAGAAACTCAGTTATTTCATCCCAAACGTTCCTCTCATCAGCTAGATTTTTCCGCTTACATACGAAATTTATTGATTTTGTACCGAACATACCGTTACTTTTACTGTGTTACCTTTTTGTGTTCTGGTTCTCTATTTCCCAAAGACTACATTAAAACTGAATGTGTTGTTATAATTGGGCTCGGTTAGCCATCGTACCCGAGGGCTAGAGCACAGTTACATTAGCAACATAGGTGTAAACCTTGCAATGGCAGTTTCAAAGGAACAGTGCATCGCGCAGGCAGAAACCACCTGGAGAGCTTATAGCTAATTGAAAACATCAACATCGCCAAAAACGAAAAAAGGAACGATGAGAAGGGAGGAATGGGGGGGTGTTGTTGAGTACTAACAAATCAAACATAAGCATTGGGATGCACAAAATGCAACTGTGAACAAGAATATCATTGTAGGTGCCTACCATCTTGAGTTTGTCCAAACACAGTAAACAAATACTTCTCCGACAGAGCAGGGAGTAAAAATGACAAGAAGAAAAATAATATCACCTGGGCTATTTCAAATCTGAATATCATATAGGACGCAGAAGATTGCTGGTAATTCCAATATGAAGGACATCCTACCAAAACCTCCATCCCTAGATATTCTCAGATCTTCAGGGGTGCACATCCCCATCATCATAACATTATCCATGTGATTCCATCTATCCTGCCATAAGAAATTGATAAAGAAAAAGGTTACACCAGGCACATATATTGTAACAAACATGCACTAGTCAAACCCAATAAGTTGGAACAATGCTAACAATCCACATGGCTTCTACTCAAACTTATAAGATCACATGCTTGTAGACCAACAGACAACAAATGAAGTGAAATGCAAAAATTTGGGCTTATCCTAAAATTTATGAAAGAAAACATATATTTATGATCTTGGCTGAACACACAGTCACATCCTGGTAAACATCCATAACTTACATTAAATAAATTAAACAAATTATACAAACTGGTCCCATCCCACAACTATGATAGGTAAAGAGACAGTACATATTATATAGACCACCCCCTTCAAATTCAAGAATAACGAAGTACAAAATAGTGCATTATCAATCCAAAATCAGAAAACAGTTTCTTTTTAATCATAGTATTCTTCTAAACTATGTTCTTTCAAGATACAACTACTGGCAAATATGTCAACTTTAACACACAAAGCATAACTGCATGTAATTGAGACTACAGATATTAGCCAAATTTCATAAACAATTGTACTTACTATCTGCGGGAGTTCAGAGCAGCACCAGTTGTTCTGCCAAATGCAACACATAAAGCTCAATAAGCTTCTCACTCAGTCATAGAAACTACCCCACTCAACATTAAGATAATTCTACACAGTTGAAGACCTACCTGCCCTGTTGTTTCCCAAAAAAATTTGGGTTGGGCATTCCTTGAGTTGAGCCCTTGCTTTGAGTGCCTATTGACCTCTCATAATTTGCTCCATTTAGCTCAAATGGCTCTCCAGATTTGCTTAAAATTTTAACATTCGAAAGGCCTCCAGCCATACCAAAACTAACACCGTTAAGATGCTGCTTTGGAATCACTGAGTAGGAATCAATTGATGGAACCTTTTTCAATCGAGATTGCGCCATTGGAGTAACAGCCACAGAAGGCAAAAATGAGGAGTAAGCAGAAGATGCTGCAGCTGCTGCAGCAACTTTGGCAACAGCTGCTGTTGCTGCTATCATTTCTTGTGCTCCATCTCGAAGTTGAATATAGTCACCATCAATTACAAATAACTGAAATTAACAGTGGCATTTTCAGATCGTATGACACTTTATTTAGAAAACATACAAACTAAACTTCCAAGAGAATCACCTTTGGGTGACTGGCCACAAAGTCATCAAGCTTTCCATATTGTTTCTTGTAATCATGCCAATGTAATGGTGCAAGCATTTTTCCAAGCCTATTTGGTAGCTGTACTTAAGACAGATAAAATATGATAAGTCAAAACAAAAACAGGGCAGCTAGAAATTCTCAAGCTAGTGACCACCAACAAGTTATCTTTTAAAACACTTCCTCACCGTTGAACTTATCCGAATTCTACCACCAGGTGGAATTGTGCGAACAATGCAAGCTAACAAGGATCTTTCATCAAGGAGAGCAGCCTCAGAAGTCTTTCCAGTTATCAGTGTATTCATCTGCCCAGTTGAGATCAAAGCTTCAGGCAAAGCTGCACCACTATCATTGTTGGTCACGGTTTCGCCAATATTAACCGAATTGATAGAAGAATCTGATGGAGATGCACTGGCAACAGAACTTGGTGGTTCGGTTTTTACAACTTCACCCTGAAGCCCGTGATCATTCAAGTTCATATCATTCTGTTCCTGAGGCAGTTCAATTCCAAAACAAGCTTATTCTCTGTTCCAAACTAACAGGATCACACAAGCCACCTAAACATAACTAACATCAAACCTTTGATTCACTGTTATGCTCAAGGGTGTTCAATCTCAAAGCCTCGTGAAATTGGGAAGAAATTTGCCGTAAATTCTGTTCAGGTTGGGAGGCAACCAAGTAGCTTCCATCCATTGGCTCAAGAACCTGGCAAAGAAGCATTGTGTTGGGTACTGTCAATGTCACATAGAGAAATCTATGACCACATGTGAAAATTGTGAACAAAAACTTTTGCAGAACCTGTGCTTCTGCAGTTGATGATGTGATCCCAGAATCTGGCTCGGTAGCTTCGCTGACATGAACATCCAGATAACCTGAATGAATATTCTGTCCATTAACGGGCATGTCATATTGATACTTGGCATCTGACCTCATATGGTTTTGATCAGTTTGCGATGGTGGATTCTGATTCAATGCAGACATCTGGGAGCCCTCAGACACAGCCTGAAGAAAAGAGAAGTTAGAGATGATACCACACATAATATTAATAATCAAGATAAACAGATGCTTTTATCTGATAATACCTGTTGGTTCTGCCACTGTTGGAGAGGTGACATTGTTGCCATTGAGTGAAAATGCCCAACATGGGATTGAGGAACATGTGACTGCAGAGAATGAGGAACTCCATGTTGATGCATGATGAATGAATGAAGAGCAGGCACCTGTACAGGTGGAAGGTAAGGTGGCAACCCAAGCAGGGATGATGGAGCAATTGGAACACCAGGAACACGATCCGTCTAATGATGAGACAACCAATAAAGATAATTAGAAATCAGAACTATTTATTGACAGATAACACTATGCTAGGTAGAAAGAAACAGAAAGTAAAGGGAAGGTGATAAGGAGAAAGAAAGGAAGACAAACCATCCTTCCCACTGCTCATTGGATTGATAGAATTGGATGGAGGTAAAATGTAGAGATTTGTTGTGTTCACTTGTTTTTGCCTAAAGCTAGTAAAAATACAAAATAATTATCTACCTCTAATATGCCTTATTCTTTTCTTTTCTCTTGCTCTACATTTATGTCAGAACTAGTTTTTGGATTTTGAGACATGCATCATCCCCTTCATTTCCTTTCAATATACTTTTCCAATCAAATAGGGAAAGTGTTATTGCCTTTATCCTTTTCTTTCTGGCCCTACCTTCTCTCCAACTTTGCTTCTCCAGAACATACGGTAAATACATGAATCTTATAGTTCCTTAGTGCAGGTAAAGCGTATGGCAAAATGCATACATCTTATAGTTCCACAATGCACATGAAGAAAAAAATTTCTCATTGAAAAGATTTACACCAAAGTACATAACTAGGAATCAATCAACCATTGAAAAAAATAAAAGAAGAAAAGAAAATCCTTTCAGAAATATTAACCATCCTTTATGCAGATTATTTGTTTCTATCACCTTTATGGACCGCAGCTTCTCACAATTGTACAATCATCATCCATGATTCTTTATTCCATGTCGAAATTAATATCAATCGCTCTATCTTCCTTCAAAGTTCAACATTTATGAACTTCAATATCTCTCTTATTTTCATTGTTTAGTGCCCCATCACCACTTCCTAAGGCATACACTTGCAAGAAAATAGAATCCTTTTCACAAGTACAGATTTCCATTCTCATCAAATACCCACCAATTAAATCAGCATACCGGCACATATTCCTACATACATAATAGTAAACTTCTCCAATAACTGTGATGAAATTATTAAAACATGCTAAATGTTTCCTTTAATGCATTTTTTTAGGCAGAAGCGGAGCATCGAACCACTCCTTTGCCAAATCATCATCTTCACCAAGACCGGAAAGAATATCCCATATCACAGCTAACACAATTTAAATTTCCAACTCAGGGTTAGTGATATTTATGCTGCTTTCCAGAAAATGTCTACAAAATTAATCCACCTTGTGCATATCGCTTTATACCTGCTCTTGTTCTATGAGACAGACCTTTGTTAGCCTTACAAAAAGCTGAAAGTTGCTAGTTTTCAAGAAACATGTGCACACCAGAAAATAACCAATCACAAAAAATAGATTTGTCAATCAACCAAGACAGTATATGAGGGAAGATAGTTCACCTACTATCTCTGTCCTAGATCATTTATATAACAAACGCTTGCTGTGCAATGACAATGTGGAAAAAGAATAAAACATAACAACAACCATGAGAAGACACAACCTACCTGCGTTGAGGCATTACCAGATGAAGCAAAAGAATTAGCATTATCTGAATTTCCATTAGGAAGGATGCCAGTTTTAGCACTTAAAGCAACTCCATTTTCATCTAGTTGGTTTCCATTGCTTGCACCAAAATGAGATGCATCCTTTGAAATTTTTTGGGATACATGTGAATCATCGGTAAAAGTTTCGCTCCTTTCTCTAGCATCAGCCAACTCATGTTGAAGTTGTTGTATTGTATGCAAATGCAGTCTCTCCATATCCGAAAACTAGCATTGATTATCAGGAAAACAAGTCAATCTAAAATGAGTGAATGGTAAATATAAAATGAAGCAAGGACTATAAAAATTAACAACCAAGTTAGTAATGAAATTTTGAAATCCCACAGTAAAATTGGTTGTCAAACATGAATACATGTAATACATTTTTTCTTTTCTTTTTTTAAAAAAAGAAGATATAAACCCAAAACCTAAAAATACGAAAGAAACTTCCAAAGACAATCAACCTGTCTTTGACATCCTAGCCAGAGCTGGTTAAATTGCTCTGTGCGCTCCCGCAATTCTGCCTGTAATGACTGATTTGTAGTTGAATGCAACTGAACACGTGCAACCCAAGCTTGTACCTCCCTCAATTGTTCATCCTTGAAAATAATAGTTTCTTGAGCAACCCTATGCTGGAAAATAAGCTTAATGTTAGGTAATGCATCTCTAAGTCACAATAATATACCATATTTACATTGCACTTTGAATTAATTAGTTACTATAATACCAACTTGCAAATATTACAACATTTTTTTGTATCATAGAATGAATATTTATGAAAGATGAATATTAACACTCAAAAGTATTTAAAAACCACATGTACAAAATATGCAACAAAAAACCTTTGACTTAACCACAATTTCAACAAAGTATTAGAAGTGCTTAAAAAATATCAATGTACAGACCTGTTCCTGCAAATCTGTAAGTTGTCTTTCTTTTTCTTGAATATGTTCTTGTAAATCATGTATTTGTTTTATGTGCTGAGCTCTTTCAGCCTCAGAATGATCACGCTCTCTTCTGCAAGGGACATAAACAATTTAAATTTGCTTAAAAAGTCAAATCTCAACCGCCATAAGTAGTCTTCAGAAATGCCCATAAACTGATACAGAAGCAAAGTTCAAGAAACAACCACACATACTCATGAAACTGTTGCTCAGTCAATTATGAGATAAAGCTAAGACAAAAGGATAAGGCTTAAAATGCACAAATACACTTCATAAACACACACCTGAAAGTCGCCAATTCTTTATTTTGTTCTCTGAAAAGATCCTCCTTAGCCCAGGCCTATAAAATAATTCAAAAGATCCTGATTAGCCTTAAATTCAACTGAAGAGAAAAGAGGCAGAGCACAACCAAATCAACAAACCGCTTCATTGTCTAGTTTAATTGCATGTAGCTCTCTGTCTTTCCCCTCCATTTTCCTTTCCAACTCATGTATAGTCTGATCTCTTTCAAGGAGTTGCTCCTGCACAAACCAGTAATGCAATTTTGAGGTCAAAAGTCAAAGTACAGATGTCCTAAAAATTGAATTCTAACGCATTTAGAAAAAAGATTTTTAAATGAAAATTCCAACCCAAATAACTCTTCTTTCAGGAATTTAATATCAAAAACTACAAGAGGTTCAACACATGATTGGTCAATAACAATCACCTGGGATAACACAGTTCCATTCACAATGATGATAAATTACAAAAATAAACTTTTGCACATTGCTTGGTAATATAACTTACAAAGTATATGAAAACTGAAATTATTCTCAGAAGTTGCATCGCATACATGACTATAAGACATAGAGTTGTTAAATTATAAATTCAAACCTGTAACTTGGCACCAGCATTAGCATGCTCCTTAATTTGAGATTCATAGTTGTTTCGCACTCCCATGATCTCAGTTCTTGTAATCATCTGAGCTCTAAGCTCAGTCTCCAGATGTTGCAGCTCCTCTCTTTGTCTAGCAACGCTATGAAGACGCTGCTGCAATAAGTTATTGTCCAGACTCCCATCCATTGTGACAGAACAGAAGTCTACATCAGCTGGCTCGCTTCCTTGCTGTACCTTAATTAAATATTGAATCAACTTCACTTTCTATGATCAGTACACTAATTTAATTAACTCAGACCAAAATCCTTACCTCATATATAGTCCCCTCATCAGAGTGCCCCAACTTTGATGGTTCCAACTCCTGCATATGACAAGTTTCCAGTATATTACAAAAGAAAATTCTATTAAAGAATACACAACCAGCACCTGCAGAATCGCAATTTGTTTACTAAATCCAACCCCCTTTAATTTGGGCCCCGGAGGACAGTAACCTCAATAGTTCGTCAATGTCATAAAAAAATGAAACAGTAAAGCACAAATCATATTCCATATTACTTTCCTCACTACCCATGTGCCGAACTGTCAATTCTAGAACTACATTTTCCCAAATGTATCATGTGTAATTTTTCATTCATACATGACAGAAACACGATAATGCGTGCACAAAGTACCAAACACAAGCAGCGTAAAGGACAATCCTCTCTATGGTACGGAAAAAAGAGTCAAAGCCAATAATCTTTCACTGGTTTTTATTTCACTTTCAAAGAACAAAATTCCCTAATTTTCAAACACCGATTCCTCCAACATTCCCACATTTTCTTAGTAATTAAACAATCACAAAATGCGATTAATGCTAGAGCAAAATTGCCACTTCATCACCTACGTTGCGAACAGGATGATGGTCAGAAACGGCGCGCCACTCTTTTCGTGATGACGGCATCGGCAGAGAACCGCCGCGAGTGGCAGCGACACCGGCCGCAGCCTCCATTGAATCACAAAATCAGAAACTCCACCAACTCACCCTCCCCTCGTCCGCTCTATCACTCCCTGCAGAAGAAACCCTAATTTCCACGAGCCAAAATAGAAACCCTTGTACGTTAGAAAATCTCTGACGAAACAACAATGAAGTTGAAAGCCATGATGATAGACAGAAAGAGAAAGCGAGAGAGAGAGAAGTGAGAGCGTATTTGAAGGACTGGGGATGTAGATTTGGGAGGAATTGGAGGGGTAAAAATGTAATTAAAGAAAGTTCCCAGACACAGAAGCATTAGAGAAAAGAGAGAGATGATTGGGCGTGTGAAGTTTCCACACTGCGTACGCTCCCGCCGTTTATAGGGCAACTGCAATGCCCGGACCAGTGTCTTCACACTACTTTTTGGCGCGTGCAACTTACGCTTCCGTTTCTATTATTTCCTTATGGTTCGGGGTTTCGTTAAATAAGAGTCTCTGCATAAAAAGCACCACTCTTCTGATTCCCGACTTAAAGCCCATCGCCTAGAAGGCCCATATTATTTGGCATCCTTTGTCCAAGAAGAAGAAATCATCCAAACTATTAATGTTTTTAAACAAATTAAACGCTTCCATAATTCTGAACATAATGTAATTAAAATAAATAAATAAATAAAATTAATGTAATGATATTGTTATTAAAAAAAATTATAAAACTATT
This sequence comes from Xylocarpus granatum, assembly GCA_019650275.1. NCBI lineage: Eukaryota > Viridiplantae > Streptophyta > Magnoliopsida > Sapindales > Meliaceae > Xylocarpus > Xylocarpus granatum. The sequence goes on along the minus strand of BNST01000560.1, from coordinate 237,355 downwards.
CTTTTTAAAAAAAAACCAAATAAATCTAAAAAATAATTTAGAATAATCCAAGCCAACAGCGGTCTTCGTTCTAGGCCAGGGCATATCCGTGCCCTTTATTCCTGTTCTTCCCGCCAATCGGATTGGTCGGATTTGTGCACTACCAAAACACTTTGCATTAGAATGCGACGTCGTTTAAGACACTTTCAGCTGTCTTGCTGTTCGTAGCACTCCGTGCTTAAATCGAATTGTTTTCCAAAAGCAAACACTTTTTTTAAATTTCCAAGTCATTACGGACATTTTCAACGACTTTCTATCTGCCTTTGTCTTGCTTTATAACTACCCCTATACTGTCGAATGCTCTGACTTTGACCAATCAAAGCGACGATGGGACATTGCTACAGCAAAAGCGTTTCCGACGTCAACAACAATGACTCGATCACCGCCGCTGACCACCCCAAACCGCCCCCGCAGACTCGGCCACCGAAAGTACGACAGCCGCCAGCCGACTCCGACTCATTCGCATGCAGTCCCTTCCAAAGTCCGCTGCCGGCCGGAGTTCCGCCGTCTCCTTCCCCCGGGAGGACTCCGGGGAAGAAGTTCCGGTGGCCTTTACCGCCTCCTTCTCCTGCGAAGCCGATAATGTCGGCCATCATGCGGCGACTGGTCTCGGGGAAGGAGGCGCCGAAGGAGAGTCAGAGCCCGATTACCGAAGGTGGGGGAGGGAAAGAAGGGGAAAGACAGCTGGATAAGAATTTCGGTTATTCGAAGAACTTTGGAGCGAAGTATGAGCTCGGGAAGGAAATTGGCCGAGGACATTTTGGTCATACTTGTTGGGCTAAAGGCAAAAAAGGATCGGTCAGGGGACAATCTGTGGCTGTCAAAATAATTTCTAAAGCTAAGGTTTGTCTTTCTATAGTTATTATTTGCAAAGCATTACAGAAGAAAAAATGTTGCCAAAAATTTACAACTTTTGCGTATGTTTCAGTATGGATAGTTTTTTTAGCAAACAGATTTGTGATTTGGGAGACCAAGATTTTGGATAATGTTTAATTTTGGAAAATTTTGATTATTTTATACACTTAGATTAGTGAGTGAGTGATTGTTAATTTGCAGATGACAACAGCAATAGCTATTGAAGATGTTCGGCGAGAGGTGAAAATACTGAAAGCTTTATGCGGGCACAAACATATGATCAAATTTCGTGATGTTTTCGAGGATGCAGATAACGTGTATATAGTCATGGAGTATGTCTCTATTTGCTGTAGTTTTATTTTTGAAAGATTTGTGTATGATAATCATTGTTCAACCTTTCATTTTGGTGCTTGGTTGCTGGTCATTTATGTATATAAGTATCTTTGCCTAGTTTTAACATCATTTGGCATGAAACTTTCACCATAAATCAGAAAATTCTAATCGGAATCTTGTTTCCTCCTAGATTGTGTCAGGGTGGAGAATTATTGGACAGAATTTTATCAAGGTAAACGGGAATGATTTATTTCTTTGGACTATTTGTAGTGACTTTTTTTACTTTTTTCTTCTTTTTTGGCTTTATGAGTTGATTTTGATGATATTTTTTATAACTTCTTCAAGTAGAGGTGGCAGATACCCCGAGGAAGATGCTAAAACAATTGTTGAACAAATATTAAGTGTAGTTTCTTTTTGTCATCTTCAAGGTGTTGTTCATCGTGATCTAAAACCAGAGGTATGGCTGTGGCCCCTGGGAGATTTTCAGGATTTTACTTATGTATTGTCAAAATAAATTGGCCACTGCTTGGCAAATGCATATGTTTGTTTATCATCATCAGGACTCATGTTCTGACTTTTAATCGATGAGCCTCATTGTTTTAATGGCTTCGCAGAATTTTCTTTTCATCACAGGAGCTGAGGATGCCCCAATGAAGGTTATTGATTTTGGTCTATCTGATTTTGTTAGGCCAGGTAACCCTCAAATATATTGATTACTTTGCTTTTAACTTCCACCTATAACTTGTGACAATATGTTGATGACAATGAAACCATTAAACTTAGTTGTTCCATTCTGTGTTTATATACTAAATATACAGAACATATTAGTACTTCAGAACTGTATGTATGGTTTATTGCATAATCTGCAATCCTCTTTGGATTTTTCTTTTGTGTATTTGTTTTCTGAATTCCTGATAGTATGATACTCCAACTGTTGCATATTCAACATTTTCTCTCTTGTCTAAACTGGCTTTGAGATAATTTTATGCGCATATTGGTTGTGAAATTCTGCTTGTTTGGTAATCAGTTGCTTTCCATTGACAATCACTTACTCCTAAATATATGGTTACTTTAGTTGTCTACTGTAAGCTTGAATGAAGAACATACAGTTCTGGTACTTCTGCAGGTCAACGTCTCACCGATATTGTTGGTAGTGCATACTATGTTGCACCTGAAGTGCTTCATAGATCATACAATTGCGAAGCAGATATGTGGAGTATTGGAGTCATAACTTACATATTGTTATGCGGAAGCAGACCTTTCTGGTCTCGGACTGAATCAGGAATATTTCGTTCAGTGCTTAGAGCTAATCCTAACTTCAATGATTATCCTTGGCCAGCTGTATCACCAGAAGCCAAAGATTTTGTTAGAAGGCTTCTGAACAAGGACCACAGGAAAAGAATGACTGCTGCTCAAGCTCTAAGTAAGTAATAGCTAACTATTTCAGAGAGCAGAACAAGATTTTTAGGTGTATATCTACTTGTATGCTCTTTGTAGTGGCATTTATTTGTTGTTTATGGACCGAAACTAATAAACACCTTTATATTTGCAGCTCACCCATGGCTACAAGATCAAAACTGCACTGTGCCTTTGGATATTTTGATCTATAAACTAGTCAAGTCTTACCTCTGTACCACAACTTTGAAACGTGCAGCATTAAAGGTTGTTTTACTAACTTGTCATCACTAACAAAGAGGCATATGATTTTTGTTCGTCCCTTAAAAGATATACATATACGCATGGATACATAAATACATATAACACATGTTTGTGTATCAACCAAAAGTTTGCTGCACTTCCATATGTTGTTGGGGCTTGCTTTCCTCTGTAATCAATCCTTACTAATCTTCATTTTGCTGGGGTTTTAATATGGGTGCAGGCACTTTCAAAAGCATTAACAGAAGACGAGCTCATGTATCTTAGAGCACAGTTTAGGCTCTTGGAACCAAAAGATGGCTGTGTCTCCCTTAGTAATTTCAGAACAGTTAGTTGATCGTTCCTCTTCATCCTGTTCTTTAGTGAATTTATTATCACAAGAAGTTGTACATGTTATGAGGTGGAAATCCTTTTAACAGTTTCTCATTGGTTATCCACCTTTGCTTTTTCATTACCAAAAAATTTGATATGAACAACTGCAGGCTCTTATGAGACATGAAACTGATGCCATGATGGAATCTAGAGTGCTTGAGATTTTAAATTTGGTGAGTCATCATTCACAAGTCTCTTATGTGAGATTAACCTAACTTCACATGAACTTAATCTATGATTATCATTTTCATCTTATTTTACACTCTATAATCCATGTTCTAATTCTTGATACCAGATGGAACCTCTTGCGTATAAAAGAATGGCATTTGAAGAGTTCTGTGCTGCAGCCATTAGTGTACATCAACTAGAGGCTCTCGAAGAATGGGAGCAGATTGCAAGTACAGCATTCGAATACTTTGAGCAGGAAGGAAACCGAGCCATCTCAATCGAGGAATTAGCACTGGTAAGTACATTTGTTGTCAATAATTATTATTATTAACTTCTGAGTTTCAACCTACTGAGATCTCAAATTCTACTCTCTGCAGGAAATGAATTTGGCACCGGCTGCTTATTCCCTACTGAATGATTGGATCAGAAATTCGGACGGGAAACTGAGCTTTCTTGGATATACAAAATTTTTACATGGTGTGACGGTAAGAAGTTCCAATACAAGGCACCGGTAACATATTTAGGACCGTATTTGAATAGTTTACAATATTATTTTCACTCAACTGTTGGCAATGCAGGAATCAAAACTGTTTTGATTTCTTTTTTATTTGTTTTTATATAGATACATTCTTTCTGAATTCAGAGATAGGAGGGTTATTCCAAATGAATTGTAGACAAATACATATATTGGGAAGCAACGCCATTTGCTGTGCGTTGGAATAAAATATCAATTTGACGATTTCATGTCAAATTCGCATAATATTCTCGGGATTTTGAACCTTTTATTGTTCACAAGCATCGCTAAGTAAATCTATGGATGTAAGCTTTCAACACACTTAGAATTTCACTCAACTCTGTCTCACAAGTACTCCACTTTTCATAATTAATCAAACTTTCTGCTGAGTTATTAGTGGATTTGCTTAATTATCTATTTGATTGAAATATTATAAATAAGAGTATATACATTGATGCAAAATTCATTGGGACCGGACATGCATTGAGACTACGACAATTTGGGACAATTATAATGCAACGAAAGAGAAAATGTATATTAATTCTGTCTTGGGGTATGCATATAATGTGTGTGTGTGTGTGTGTGTATATATATATATATATATATATATCTTAAATCTTAATCAAGTCTAGTCATCGTATCGAAGTCAATGGCTTCAAAATGAACCCTTTGCCCCGCTTCCAAGTATTAATCGTGTCTTATACGTTTATACTTTCCCCGACATATAACTACATTCTACATGTTCGCATTCAAATAAACAAAGCATTAGCTGGGGGAGTTCTCATCCGGGGAAGGTTAACTGTAAAGTTTTTATGAGGTCTGACATCCAATCTAAACAATTTCCTGACTAAATATTATTCGTCAACAATTCACATTCATTTTTTTAAAAAAATAAACGTTAAGGTGATAAATTTACAAATTGTAGAACAAGATCATGTTCTAAAACGCCAACCATGATGTTTGTGGTGAAGAGATTTGTCTTTATCAATCATGTTCCTAACGGTCTGAAAGTGTTCCACGTGGCAAGGCAAAGTGACGGGACCTTTCTGATGAAATCCATATTCTTCTTCGGTTTCTTTTAGCAGCTGCATGAACGGTGGATGTTTTATGTAAATCACAGGAACCACAAATTTTTTTTGCTGCTCTTTTTCTTCTTGACCCTCCAAAGTTGCTAAGCATCCCTTCCGGATCTCATCTGTCTTCCCATGTTGATGATGAAAAATGAAGGTGGGGTAAATGGAGATGAAAATTCAGATGGTGATGGTGTTTTTCTCTGCTCCCCATCTTTCAGGAGGGTAGAGCAAGAGATGGCGAGAGTAAAGAGAGTAAGGGAAGAATCTGTGATATTGCTCATGATAAATGAGAATCAAACATAAACAACATATGAAAACCGAAATTTGACAGAGTGATGAAGATGAAAGATCGGTAAAATCTATAGGAATTGAAGATGCGGGAAGGAGAGAGTTGTAGGATTTGCTTAGGGCGTTCTCAAAGGTTCTGTTTCTAGATTGAAATATTGGAACAGCGATATGAAATAGTAGTATGTATCTGGGGTAAGATATGCTTTGATTGTTGTTGCCATTTTGCAGCTGGGATTTTATACAATATCTACTACCCAGTGTTCTTCTCCTCTGTTCTCACTTTACATGTTCGGCAAGTTAAACACGGTCAAAGTTTAGACAATGAAACGACAAAAATGCTTGATCTTCGGTGTACATGAGCCTATTAACAAGATTAGGAGACTTAATCATTAGTTCACTTCTGTCTTTTTAATAACCCTTCCAAGATTAGAGGGACATAATCAAAGATGATTTAGTGTTTAAGATTTGAAGTTCAACTTCTGCCTGTTGGAGCTTCAAACGTAGGCATACCTAACAGACTGACTTTTCTTTCCAAACAGAAGAAAATCCTAATGGAAAGGAAAATGAATTGAACTTGAAACCTTTATTTTGTACCCGCAATTATAAGACCTTAAACTAGCAATTGTCACAAAAGTCTCGATAGCAGATGTTTGTTTGTTTTTTGTACTCGTTGAGAGGTTAAAATGAATAAAGTTCAGCTCAGACTAAGTATTAAAAAAAAGGACAAAACTGAAACATAAACATGAGATGTGTACAAAGAATCATATTATCTGAATTGATCTTCTCCTGCTTTTCTGTTCGTGCATCTTCCATTTTTCTACACACTCTCTTCATTGCATTCCTCCCCCGGCCATGACCAAATACTGGGATATCACCGGAAGCCGTTGCCTCCGACAGCCAACGAGTCGGCGATTGGCGAGATCACCAAAATGCCTAGCCCGACCACGGCACGCGCGATTGTGCTAAGAAAAGCGATGAATGAAACCAAACCAAAAGCTTGCTCCCCCGGCGACCAAAGCACGGACAATCCCAGAAACAAAACTTCCAGAGCTATACTTATTAATACCGTAAAAGCAAGAGTGTAAGTTCTTACCCTTAATTTTTTGTTGATGACGAGCGAAGCAACGCTCCAACAGGAGTACAAGAAATATAAGAAGTAAACAACGGAGAAAGCGCCAAACAAAAAAGTACTCAACAAAGGATCAGAGCACAACTCAATTTTTTTACCAGAACCCTTGTCCTTGGAAATCACAGAGCTCTCCCGAAAGAACTGCGGCAATTGCGCCTCCAATCGCTGGGAGAAGACGAACAGGAATTGTAACAAAGTAAGGGGAAAGCATGTAGCGAAGAGAAATGCTAAAGCCCAGGAACCACTCGGGGTTTTTTTCTTGATTGAAACGTGAAGAAGGAAAAGTAGGGTTACGAGAAAACCAGGTTCGAAGAACCCTAAAGAGAGAATGATATGGAATTTGCAAAGGGAGGATTGTTGCATTAGGGTTAGGTTTTGGAAAAAAGGGTAAATGTAATATCTGCGGAAGAAGGGTGAACGGAGAGTTTCGTTAAGAGTCCAGAGAAGGATGAAGACGACGAGAAGCAGTCGAACGGTCCACAGAGCATTGAAACTTTCTAAATAATGAGTGTTCTGTGTTTTGAAATGGAGGAAGAAGATTAAACAAAGTGAGAAGAAACAAAGGAGGAGAAGAAGAGAGATTAAAGAAAGGGTGGCAAGATCAATGGCGAAATCAGGAAATGGTATTGAAGGAAACTCAATCATTGATTTAGACAATGGAAATAATAATAACAAACACGACGATAAGTAGTAACGAAGGAAGAATGGTAAGGTCGGCAGAAATGGAGGCGATGATGACGACAATAACAAGACGGCGACGAGATACAATGCATAATTTTGTCAAATATATATATACAGAAGAGAAATAATACCGAAGGAGAAAAAGAGATTGCAGGGACAAGAAGGATTTTTCCCTCCCCCTGAATCCCTACCGGCGGGAAAATTGCTAGAACTCTTTTCTTTTTCTTTCTCGGACAAGAAAATTATCGGTTTGTTTATGAGACGGCTGCTTTGTTTTCGGGGTCGAGTGGTTATGTGTTAGTTATAGTTTTGGAAATTATTAATTAATATTGTACATGTCAAACTACAAATCCGTTTATGACTGATCACGAGTCTTAATTAACAGTTGTAACAATATAAAATTGGCAATTTTAGTTATAAATTTACTTGATCAGAAATTATATGGAATGCCATTACACGGATGAGTTGTAGAACAATCAAATAAAGGCTAAACGGATTCGAAATTGTGAACCGTAAGGCAAGTATGATAACATTATTGATGGAATTATTAATCTGTGCAAGTCAAATATACGTGTTAGATATTTAATTTAAGTGTCTGGCATAAAAGCCAAATTTGCCACGGAATCTTCTTCTTTACGCAAGAGTTTGTCGATTAAAAAATATGGGCAACGCTTATTCTCTGACTTCACAGGTGGAAGAAATTGATAACGATCAAACAGGGAAATAACACCTCCAGTTGTAAAAGATGTATTGCTCGTACATAGATTCTCCCACTCCCACCGACACAAGCCACGTTCACGGATCTTAATTATGCACTGTGTATGTGCAGTGTCATTTCATCGATCGGCAAACTTGTTTTGCGTTCTCGTGGAAGTTGAGGGGCCTGCTGGAATAATGTTTTAAAAGAAACGATGAAAAATTTTACCAGTTCAGAAGAAGCTAAAAAGACATACAACAGTGAAAAACATTTCATCATGACACCAATCTGCTAGTAATTAAAGGAAAGAAAAACAACAACAACAACAAATTATAACTACTTAGCAGCTAATTAATCATGCAAGTGGGAGAAGCTCAAAGGGAAGCAATTTTTAAGGGAGATGAAGCCTGGTCCGAGAACAGAAAAAGCTCTCAAAATATGTTCAGAATATGATCTGGGATCGTTCGATTTCCTTGAACAAGACAACATTCCCCGGTTATATACACGAGATAAGAGAAGAAGAACGTAATACTAATATTTCAACAACCCAATTTGCAGAAGGAAAAAAATAATAATAATTGGCCAGCCCTTTTCTTAAACCCGTTTACTGATCTGAAAAGACAATCACATACTATTTATATAAGCACCAACTTTGTAATGTGTAGACATATGAGAATGTAGAGACAGACCATACTTTGTTAATCCGACAACCAAACCGATCGATCGTCATTCGTTTAGTTCTGCAGGTCATTTCCTGTTCGGTTTTAATACCCAAAAAATACCATTCAAATTAAGATATTTAAATATGGCTGTATTAAAGAAAATGCTATCTAAATTTATGAACGTATGATTACTATATTATTATTGCACAATCTGTAAGAAAAGAATCAAAATACGACCACCCAGCTAATCGAGTGAAGGTAATTTTCAGTCACAAACTGATGATCATCGAGGATCGACCACTTGTCACCAATTGTTGAGTTATAAATTGACAATCAAATCAGGAAGAAGATTCATGTCGGAATTCACAACTCAGAAATGGAAAAGAAAAAGAATGTGAACAATGAATGCCGTCTAAAGACAAATTAGTGAATATGACATTTTCACTAAGTAGTTCTTTGTTGAGGGGATGCTTATATTCCTTTGACACGTAGAACCAACTATTCAAGAAGATAAGCTAAGAGAATCAGATTTATTTAATCAAAGGAGTTTAGTATTTTTGTCTCAACGTGCAAATATTTTCAAGGTTTGAAACTCTTGAGCGAACAAACCAGTGGGAGTTTCCAATTTTATTCACCTTACAGTTTTATTTCTGGTTTATTAGCAGCTGAATTTACCATCAAAAGAGTTCATCATTTGTGGAAGTAAGAATTGAAATGGGAAGATGCATAAATTTTCCAAAAGGACACTTCACACCAACCATTACTTTGCAGATTTGATTTGATTTGATTTGATTTAATTTAATTAATACAGAGCCAACTAGCATGTTTGGCTGGCCATTCATGCAAAGCAACGCCATATGTAATGTAGCCAATATTCCTTTTAATTTTCTCAGTGACACCTGCTTCTTGGAGAAGTAACGTAATGCCTACTTCAAAATCACGGGTGTCTCCGGCTTGCGTACGCGAATGAGACGCAATTTAACTTAATGGAATTGTGTCGAAAGCAGACGAATTCTTTGCATAGCAAGTCAAATTGGAAAGACTTCTTAGTCTTCTTAGATTGCCCCTCAAAAAGTATTTCGACAAATAAATCTTCCTTGTGACTACTCAGACTCAAACAACCAAACGTTCACAGTAGTAGACACCAGTTCCTAGTCTTGTTAACTATGGACCTGTATTTTTAAGCATATAAGAAAAACAACCGGAAATTTTATATTCCCCATCTAAAGAAAGAAAACTGAGTTTCTTCTTTCTCAGAGACAAAAGATTCTCAAGTTTTCTTCTGTTTCCATCAAGGAAAATGATTAAGCAAGGCAGACTTGTATTGTCCTACGGCGACATACTTAATAATCGAGCTGCAATGACAGAACTTGTACCAAAAAAAAATGATGAATGGATGAAAGTTTCCAAATGGGAAAGGAGAAAAATGGCGAGCCACAAGCCAAAAGGAAGGAGAAAGACATACGGTATCTAACTCTGTATGATTAAGGTAATCAATCAATCGAATCGTCTACAGTTGTCTGAAAGCAAACATGTTAGACACTTCCTTCACGCTAAACAAACAACGTAGGCCATACGCTAGCCATTATTTTTTGAGGTCACAAGTTCTCTTTCTTCTTTTAAGTTTCCAGCATATTTAAATCATAAACATCGTGGGGAACACCTAGTGAGTACGTCATTTTTTATGTATTTTTCTAATAAAAATATATTGTATGTATATATATTCATTTTAAATTTCTTGTCTTAATCTTGAATATTCTTGAATAAATATTAAGCATTAGAGTAAGACTTACCCAATTTCTAGAGCATAAATTACAGCCAAGTAAAAGTTGTAGTAAAAAGCATAATGTCTTCTTTTTAAATTAGTAGACAAGAAGACTTGGAACAAATGATACTTCCCTCCCATCCCAACTTCGACAAGTGAAATGATGAAGAGAATTGGAGAAAACTTCGCAGCAGCAGCAGCATCATCACCAGAAGAAAAGTCTGAAACATTTACCTTCACACAGCTGCCGCAAACTCCGAGAAAGAAGAAGAACAAAAGCACAAACACAAGGAGATTTAGCGATGAACAAATCAGGTTACTGGAAACAATTTTCTTATCAGAATCTTCGAAGCTTGAACCAATGAAGAAGTTGCAATTGGCAAGAGATCTCGGGCTACAACCTCGCCAGGTTGCTATATGGTTTCAGAACAAAAGAGCTCGATGGAAATCAAAACAGATTGAGCATGATTACGCTAAACTCAAAGCTAATTATGATTGCTTAGCTTCACGCTTTGAATCATTAAAGAAGGAGAAAGATTCCTTGCTTGCAGAGGTAATTACCATATACTTATAACGAAAATTTTAGGAGTACCTGGATTTCGATTTTCGGTTACACTAATTTTTTTTTACTTTCACTTTCAACAGTTGCAGATGCTGAACGAACAGATGGGAAATTACACAAGCACTTCGGAGAAAGGAAATATTAAGAGCGAGATTGAACCGAGCAAGCTAAGCTCCGTGGAGGAAGGACGGGAAAGCAAAGGATTGATGCATTTACAGGATAACAATAATAGCATTGAAATTGGGCTGTATGGAAATGAATTACTAAATGTTGAACGCAGAATAAATGACACTGTAGTATCATCTGAAAAATGGTTTGGTGGCGACGGCGGCAGCTTCAACCCCGGTGACCTGTTAGATCCGGCGACAAGCAGTGGCTCGCAGTGGTTAAACTTTTGGCCGGCTTGAAAAATTGTCATTGAAACTTTGGTAAAAAATTGTACAATCATTTTGGGAAGCTAATTCACATCAAATCTCGGGTGTTAATTATGTAAGAGCATTGAAGCTACATACACTTTGGTTGCCGATTGAGTATGGTGCAACATCAAAGCATGATACATTTAATCCAAGACACAGCGGCACAGCTTCTTATTTCAGGTTTAGGGTATGGTTCAGATTTTGGCTCTGGTTTTTAGTTTGCGTAACTTGGTTTCCTGTGTTTCTATGCTTCTCCGGTTCTCTTGTATGTGCTAATTCTTATGTTGATTTAAATACTTGGACAATAAAATTATAATTCAAGAACCCCAATTATTAATAAGATTCCAATCGAAATCTGACAAGAGATAGTACCCCACTACAACCAAATAATAGATAATGAAAATAGTGTTTGTTTTAGAATTAAAACAAAACATCAGTGTGGTTCCAAGAGTTATTAATTAAAAAACTTATGTTTTCCCTTTCCAAAGTTTGTTGACAGTTCGGCCGAGTTGTCTAAGGCGCCGGTTCAGGCTCTAGTCCAAGTAGTCGTGGGCTCAAATCCCACATCTGATTAATAGTTCTTTTTATTATTTTTTTTAATATTTCATTTTATCCGTTAATCAGAACAAAGGCAACCGAAGCAAAAGCGCAAAGAAATCAATACAGACCACATACGTGATACATAGCCAGAAACACTTGAAACTGAAACTGAATGTCTTTGCGTTTTGTCCGAGGAAAAATCGGATGGCTTTCTCAAGCTCAACACTAACAGCCTATTTCAGTTGCTTCAGTGCTTCCAAAGAAATCTCCCTTCCTTCTTTCAAACCTCCCAAACTCCCTCTCTTCTGGCCATGGGAAAAGGTAACACCGCTATTCTTCCTTTTTAATTGAAAGAACCAAAAAAGAAAGAATGCTTAAAAATGTCTGATGAGAAAATGGGCAGGTGAAATTGGGACCAATGAGTGTTTCTCCAATGGGAATTGGAACTTGGGCATGGGGCAACCAGTTTCTTTGGGGTTATCAAGAATCCATGGATACTGAGCTTCAACAAACTTTTAACTTGGCTGTGGAAAATGGCATCAATCTCTTTGATACAGCAGATTCTTATGGCACTGGCAGGTTAAATGGAAAAAGTGAAAAGCTGCTTGGCAAATTTATCAGTGAAATTCAGGGTTAGTGTGTTTTTCTTTTCTTTTGAAATGGTAACTATTGATTGATTGGTTGAAATTTGTCAAACTGTGAATCATTAGATATTCATTTGATTACTAAAATTCATGAATGATTGGCAATGATAATCTAACTTAGATTTCCCATATTATATAAGGACAAATTTTCTAGTCATTAAGCTTAAAATTTGGCTACAATTTCAGGGCAAAGGACGGTACAAGATAAAATTGTGATTGCTACCAAGTTTGCGGCATATCCATGGCGTCTGACACCGGGGCAATTTGTAAAAGCTTGCATGTACGTTGTCCTCAATTTTTTGTTTTGATGCTTGCATTGCACAGTAATAATGTGCAAATTAGTTTACACTAGCTATTTCTGTGGACTATAGAATTTAATGAAGAAACAATTTTCCAGGGGATCACTTGAACGTCTCCAGATTGAACAAATTGGAATTGGGCAGTTACACTGGTCAACTGCAAATTATGCTCCTCCGCAAGAGTTAGCTCTTTGGGATGGTTTAGTGGCAATGTATGAGAAGGTTGCCATTATTTACACTCAAATGTAGAAGCAGTTAACTAGCAGATATGAGAATTTGCTCCAGAATTTTTAGGCACAAATAGGAAGTCCAAATATTAGCTTCTTAGATACCCGGAAGGAAATGGTTTCATTTTGTTGTGTTTAGCAAGCATCGGAATTGCTTCTGAATTTGTTTAAAAAAATCCTGGAAATGGTTAATTGCAGGGTTTAGTTCGAGCGGTTGGGGTGAGCAACTACGGGCCCAGTCAGCTTGTGAAGATACATAATTACCTCAAAGCCAGAGGAGTTCCCTTAAGCTCAGCTCAGGTAAGAGATATACATAACTAAATTGAGAATATTATTTATAACTTTTAGATGGCCCATTGGCCTTGTTTGTGTTATGTTCCTCTTCCAAAACGACATGATCTAACTCTAGTATGCATCACAAACGTCATTGAAAATTTACTGAATCTGATATAATTGCTAGTTCTAATTAGAAAATATCCTTGTTTTAAGCTGGAATTCCTCGTCATCAGGTGCAATTTTCTTTGCTAAGCATGGGAGAAAATCAGCTAGAGATCAAGAATATATGTGATTCTCTGGGCATTCGCTTGATTTCTTATAGCCCTCTTGGACTTGGTATGCTTACTGGGAAATACTCACCTTCTAAACTTCCACGGGGACCTCGGTATAGCTTTCATTCACTATAATTGATGGCATGTATTCAAATGGATGAAAATACAATTTTTTCTTTTTTCTTTTTTTCAATTTACTTGCATCATGCATTGCTTGTTCTCATGATAGAATCCATTGTCTGCTATCAGTGGCCTGTTATTCAGACAAATCCTTCCTGGATTAGAGCCTTTACTGATCTCTCTGAAAGAAATTGCGCAAAGACGGCGCAAAACCATACCACAAGTATGTATTTTTGAACGATTTCCTAATAGTTGCTCCACGCAGATATGCCTGCGATTTCCATCTTGTCAATCATACATCCCTGAAGTTCGACTTTGTGTTACAAGGTTGCGATAAACTGGTGCATCTGCAAGGGTACGATACCCATACCCGGAGTTAAATCGGTAAAACAAGCAGAGGAAAATTTGGGAGCTCTAAGTTGGCGTCTCAGCTCGGACGAGTTGCTTCAGTTAGAATATGCAGCGCGTGAATCCCCGCAAAAAATGATCCAAAATATTTTTCAGACAAGGTGAGTCTGTTTTTCTCGAGCATTCATAAACATTTGCTTTAGAGGTTTGCATTTGAGACAAGATCATGATAATGCAGGCTTTGCTTTTTCTTTAAATTACAGATAAAAGGTGGAGAAAAGGGACGGGTAAGTAAATCTGCCTAAGGAGATGAAAAGGTTCAGCAAACTTCCATTTAAGCGTGCCAAGTTTAGTTGGCAATTAGCAGAGTTGATAGTTGTCCAGATTTTCTATGAATTTGTCTTGAGATGGTGGCAAGGAAGAGAAAAATTTGACAGATCTTCGTCATATGAGAAGAAAATAGCAAAAACTTGTATAAAAACCGAAAGAAATGAGCTCGTATCACACACACCCCGACCAAATAACATATCCGGCGAATATTGATATATCATTAGAGTACTAGAACAACTGGCTTCATCAACATTGCAAAAATAAACCGCTGAAGGTCTAGAGCATAAAAGACCAAAGTATTATGCTAGAACTACTCCCGAGATATTTGAATTCTTAACATGGCAAAAGTAAAAATCCTGAATGGTCCAATATTAGCCTACTCTTTAATGCTACACCGTTAAGAAAACCATCCAGTAACACAGTATGAGATGTAGCCTTCTTCCGCAGAGAAATGAATAGTCTACTTGATCTTCTTCTTTGGCCTCAGCTGCAACATATCAAGCAATGTGAGGTGTTGGGTGATCATTAAAAGATTATGAAGAATAAAAACATAAAGAAAGGAGTGAAAGCAGATCAATATATAACAGAACTATGAAATGATTTACCTGGTTGCTGTGTCCACATTTCTTCTTCCTGCAGTTCACAGCACGAGGGTGTAGGCGAGCATAACATCTGTTACATACATTACACCATTGTGAATTGTATTCGTCAACAAATTTGATGAGTCAACAGAAACAAGAAAGTGATGAAAATTTATCAAATTTATAAATGGAAGTACAACAAAAGCAACATGATCCACGAAAAATTCAGCAAAAAGTCGCACAATAAAACAATCAATAACTAAACATGAGCATATAACTCGCAATCAAACTTACTTTCGGCAAACCATTTTGTCTTGGTTGTACTTCCTTGCCAATGCCATCAATGAAGGCTCAATAATCCCACCGCGAAGCCGCAGAACCAGGTGGAGAGTTGATTCTGAAAATTTTCACTGGCATTAAAATAAAATCACCAAAAAGAAAAACCAACCAGCCACAGAAGAGCCAGCGCCTTCCAGTCTTCCACTCCATTATCAGTCATAAACTTAGATTACTTAAAACAACCACCGTGCTGGAAAATATTCTTCATGTGAATAAAAGCTTAGCTTAGTCTCATTTTCTTCTAAATTAATCAACTGCAAAACTATTTGTTTCCTTCATTTATAACTAGGAATTACTAGTTCAGCAACTAAATACTCGTCCTACATCAAAATTTTGATACATAACATATTATTTTCTACAATTCCATATTCTTCACTTCCACTCTGCTCAGTTATAATATTTTCGAATTACAATCCGAAGTAGAAGTCCAAAAAACTAACCCTTTTGGATATTGTAGTCAGCAAGAGTACGCCCATCCTCGAGCTGCTTCCCAGCGAAGATCAATCTCTGCTGGTCCGGAGGAATACCTAAAGAAATACACAATAGAAAATCACAGCCATCAGATTTTGTTCGTTAGTCAGACAAACTTCTCCCAGTTTTTGATTTTGATTCTTCTAATTACCTTCCTTGTCCTGAATCTTAGCTTTGACATTGTCAATGGTGTCACTTGATTCAACCTCAAGAGTAATGGTTTTCCCCGTCAGGGTTTTCACGAAGATCTGCATTTCGTTTTCGAGGTTTCAACTCTCGATGTCTTTTCTACATTAACCGATTTTTGGTTTTCGATTATCAGATTGTACATATACGGTGGGTTGCAGTGAGGATTAGGGTTTTCAGACAGTTGCTGTTTGGTTACGAGGCTAATATGTGTATTTGGGATACTAACAGTTGCTGACTTAAGGATCAACTAAGTACAATGAAAAAGATTACGTCCTTATTTGTATAAATTTTAAACCTTAGGGACCCAGATATTAGAAACCAAGTGTACCCTTACACATTTATCAAACACTCGACCACTTGTCCACCAAAGGTACGGCCAGACAGTGTAATTAACGCCACGTCACCAGACAAGGAACATGACCCAACTAATCTTCTGTTCCTAGTCAAACAGATCAATCACTGTACCCCCGGATGGCATCCACTTCGCTCGCTTTTTCAGGTTGGCTCCCCACTCTTTCCTCTTCCGCTCGAAGAACATTTTACCCCGGAACTCGTGCACAGTTAGTTAGATCAAACTCACTCTTACGATTCGGCGCCTACTCTGTCAGTCTTAAGAAATTGGAGTGTGTAAGAACGAAGGCGTCAATGGCTGGAACCGCCGCTGAGAAGAAAAAGAACGTACAAGTGTTTGATTCCGAGGAAGATCTGGCTGTGTCTTTGGCCAAATACACCGCCGATATATCTGCTAAGTTCGGGAAAGAGAGAGGTAGCTTCACGGTCGTTTTGTCCGGTGGTTCTCTCATCAAGTCTCTCAGGTTAGAATCTCATATAATATTGCCTTTAAATGCAAAAAGTTTTATATTTACGATGTGTGAATTGATTTAGCGACTGTTTGGTATCTGAGATTTCAGGAAATTAGTGGAACTGCCGTATATTGATTCGATTGAATGGGAGAAGTGGCATGTTTTCTGGGTTGATGAGAGAGTTGTTCCTAAGGATCATGAAGACAGCAATTATAAGCTAGCCTACGATGGTTTCCTGTCTAAGGTGATGTTTTTAAGTTGTTGGATTATTTATGAAATTTTATTTCGTTTGTCTTTGAAAATTTAATCATTTGGTGTTATATTTTAGCATTACTGTTTGATTGATTGGGGCTGTGGAGAAAGATTGGGAATACCATGAAGCTGCTACTGCATATCCGACTGATATTTTGTGATATTCTGTGGGGTAGGACAATTTCGTTTCGTAACATTTAAACAAAGTTAACACTAGGTTGACTTTCTGAAGCGGCGGCAAAATGCATAATAGTGTGTGAAAAAGTGTGGTTTGAGTTGAATGGCTAACAGCAAGTACCATGTTCGCTGATTATAAGGCTTAGGCTATGTTTGGAATTGGGGTGTCATGGCTTTGAAGCTGTTGTCGGATTAAGTGACTAGATGTCAAATATAAGTGAAAAATGAATGATCACCACTAAAAATTGGTGCTTATCAACACTTGACCTGCTGTACTTTTGAAAACTTAGCCTCGGTCATGTGAATTGGGTATCAACTGGTTTGTACTGAGTTTTCATCGGGAAAATGGTGTTTCATGGCCATATCATGAATGCCTTTGCTAAAAAATCTATTGAATTTTATTCCGGCATATGTACAGAGATTTACATCTGTTATTGTTTTTTAGACATGGATCATTTGTAATTTAGCAACCACTCCAAGAGTCCTATGTTTCCTATTTGATGGCATTTAGCCTCGTCTGAGAATATTCATTGCAATGCTACGTTAGCTGTTAACTTTTTCCCTGTTTTCCACAGGTACGAATTACCCCAGAAAATGTTTATTCCATTAATGATGCACTGTCTGCTGAGGGTGCAGCTGAAGATTATGAGACTTGTCTCAAACATTTGGTGAAGAGCAACGTATTACCTACATCAACAGCTACTGGTTTTCCAAAGTTTGATCTCATGCTTCTGGGTATGGGCCCGGATGGACATGTAGCTTCATTATTTCCTGGGCATCCTCTTTTGAAGGAGAATGAGAAATGGGTTACCTCCATTAAAGACTCACCGAAGCCACCACCCGAGAGGATCACTTTTACCTTTCCTGTGATCAACTCATCTGCATACATTGCAATGGTGGTGTGTGGTGCCGGAAAAGCTGGTCCGGTCCAGACTGCTTTGGGTAATGCCCAAAAATCTGTTACGCTGCCTGTTCAAATGGTTTCGGCTGAAGATGAATTCACTTGGTTTTTGGACAAAGATGCAGCATCAAAGCTGGAGGAATTGAAATCTTGAGATGTATGAGTGGATCCATATTATGTACTGCAATAGTTATTCTGGGCTGTGTCCTGGTTCCTGTAACCGGTAAGACTTATCTTCTTGTTGGCAGCAAGAGAAAGGATTCGAATAAAATGTAGTTTGATATGGGTGTACTCTTTTAAAAGAGAAAATGCGACTATTTCAGGATCTCTAACGTAAGTTTCTCGGCTGCTTTTGGTTAAGAAGTTAGATCTTCCTATTTTTTTCTCCAGGACAGACAATGCAAACTTATGTAGAATTCCTAGTTCTGTCATTTGAATCTTGAGTAGGAAACTCTCGCTAGCGAAGACCAAGCTGATTTGTAAGGGTTCTTAGATTGGTTTTAAGTCATTAAAGAAGCACAGTAGTTTTAAGACTTGACTCCTCTCGCGATTGATTTGGGTTGTATTTCATACTGGAGTTACGACAGAAGTCCAACAGTTCTGAACTAAGTTTCAAACATTTTAATTTACGAATGCCTGCTACTCTTGAAGAGGAGGGTGAATCGCATGGCTAACACTAGCACACGTGTAAGACGAAAATTTGGAATCACGCACATGCATCAACTAATTGACTTAATTTTTCTTAAAACGATTAAAAAACCAAAGCCTGGGTTAAAGCACTAGAAAATGGAAATCCCTGCTTCTAGCCAGTAAAGTCCAGTTGAAATGCGTATTGCTTTGTTTATTGAATGAAATTTGGCATCTTTGCTTCATCCCAAGGAAGGAAGTTGGATTGGGGCTTCGCATGTAAGTCCTCCCAATTCATGCTGCCTTGTTTTTGAAGCAAAGGGGAAAAGGATGCTCTTTCCATGAAGATAATCTTTCTACAAGTAAACAATTACTTAAAATCTTTTGCCCATGTCCATGGCATCCGTCAATCCTCGCTTTGATTTTATGCATAAATGGATTAATTAAAATTTAGAACACGTAATGTTACTGATCGCGTGGCTATTACAATGATTTAATAATCATGCATGGAAATGAGATCCTGTTTAATTCATTTTAAAGTATAATATATATATATATATATTGTATTGAATCGATGTGATTATTTCTATTGCGAATCTACTTAGTCCAGAAAAGCATTAGGTAAATATTTACTTTTTCAATTTTGCAAACTCCTTTATTAATTTATTTTCCTTTTCTATGACTAAATCGCCTCATTTTGTCGACTCCTTTGTTCCTGTTTATCATTCTCATTTCAGAAAAAAGTTGGATTTGGGGTAACCCTAACTTCGGTATCAGCCTGTATTTTGTATACATATACCTAAAAACTATGCCAACATTACGTACGTGTATATATATATATATATATATATAATATATATATATATATCCTAATTTATTGAATAAATAAAATTCTTAAACATTTTTAACGAAATCATAAATAATCATAGTTTTTATACAAATTAATGCAACGTAATAATAATAACAATAAATACGTAATAATATAAATATAAAAAAATAAAAAACAAGTTAATAAAAAAGCGTATAATACGTATGATAATAATTCGTATAAAATTATAAAATGAGGGTATGCTCAAATTACATTCATAAGGTGACAATTTTGTACAAATTAGAAAGTACATTCATAATTATTAAATAGAAAGCGTCGTCGTTTAAACACACCATGCGTCCACAATTTATTATGGTCTTCACTCCAGTCCACAACCAACCGGTTGATTCCCACCCTTCTTTCTAGAGAGAGACAGAGAGAGAGTACCTGCTTCCTTCCAGCACACTGAACGTAAAATCTACCAAAGAAAAACAAAATCACGCGCGCAGTAGAATCGGAAGACAGAAGAGGAAGAAGACGGGGGTGTTGTGGTAATTTGGCTAGCTAATCATCCATGTCCATCTTCAATACTCCAACCAGAATCCAACTCGGCGGTGGCGGATTCTGGTCCGCAGTTGCACCGCCGCCGTCAGAAATAGCTGTAGTCGTCACGGCTCTCGCTGGAGTTGTCTTCTTTGCCGCCCTTTTCTACACCACCACTAGGTAAATGAGATAGTAAAACAGTTTGCCCTGAAAACTGAAAACCCTAGTTGGATTATTAGCAGTGATAGTAGAGACAACTAAAATAAAACAAGTAAAAGTAGTAAATGAAAGCTCTAAAACGAAGTCACACTTCGTCGTCAAATAGTTCTTCACCGTCGTCGTCGTCTTCTTCATCTTCGTCGTCATGGCTTCACTTGCGTTCGGTTCTATTCCTTGTTAATTCTTCCTCACCAGCTTCTTCTTCTTCTTCCGATCGGTGAGTCCTTCTCTCTTTCATTTTTTTGTTCCCATATCCTTCATTTTTTCTATTTTATTTCATTTAATTCGATTGTTTCTCAGATTCTTGGATTTCATTGTTATTACAATCATTTCTAGTAATGCTTATCGATTTTGTTTTAGATCTTGATCTCAGGGTTCGAGTCTTATCCTTTTGCCTCCGTTTCCCTTCTGGGATCCCCGTTTAGAATTGTCAGATGTTCTTATATGTCTTTGTAAGCAACACTTTGTTTTTGGATCTGTTTAACGTGGGTTCACTTCTTGCGTGTGTGCTTAGGTAGATCCAGTTCAATCTGTGTGCATTGACTCCATCGAAACTAAATGTTATACCGATAATTTATTCTGTGTTTTGCTAATCTGAGACAAATTAGCACTCGGTCTGATATCCAATTTATTCAAATACATTAAAACTAGAGTATTACATATGTGGGCAACTTCAGTTCAGTTTTTCTTGCCCGCCCTTCATGGTTGAGATCATTGAAATCCATAACTAGCTAAACACAACTTTTCAGTTGCAGATCTCTTTAGTTTTCACGAAGACTGCTTAATATCTGTAATGTGATTGCATTCACTTGTGATATTAAGCACTTTGAATATCTATTTCAGCAGGTTATGGTTCATGACTGGTTTTCTTATTTTAGGATTCTACCTCTGTTTTCATGCCATTTCAGGGGTCGTCTTAAATCACCATGGTCTCGTAGGAAAAGAAAACATGCCCTATCTCCTCAGCAGTGGAGGAGTTTGTTTACGCCAGATGAAAAATTCTGTGATGGTGGGGTTAAGTTCTTGAAGAAAGTTCGCAGTGGAGTGAGTCATCATCTTCACCAGCGTATTGCTTCACTTTTTTTTCTTCCAAGTTTTGATTTTACCATCGGAGTGCCTTAACCTTCCATATTTGTGATGCAGGGTGTGGATCCTAGTATTAGGGCCGAGGTTTGGCCATTCCTTCTTGGAGTGTAAGTAATTTGGCCTGTTTTTTGGAAGTTTTTGATATTTACCACTTTTGGCTGAGAAGCGCAGCAAAGAGGATTGAACCACACAACAACCCCCTCCCCTAGAAGCATGCAATCCATACTGAAATCCCATATACTGACAGATTATATTTCTTCTCTTTAACAGCTTTAATTTGAACAGTTCAAAAGAGGAAAGGGAGAACATACGAACCCAGAAAAGGTAATTTGGACGAGCTCATCTCTAATTTTTCATTATAGTGTTCTTTCCACTAGACCTCTCCTTTGATAAGCATATCAATTTTGACCTTACAAAAATTAGTTTTTGATTCTTGCTTCTACCTTTTAGGTTTTTTGCTTCATGGGTCTTTTATGTCATTCTGTGAATGCAGAAAGGAATATGAGAAGCTTCGTAGGGTGTGTCACCGGCTCCTCAAACATAACAATGGGAGTTTGAAGTTGAAAGATGGGGACAGTGGAAGTGTCATTGAAGACACAGATACTTCAAGTTCTGAAGATGTGGTTAGTGCTAGGGAGTCACTTTCTGGCCAGGAAAGGAATCCAAATGCTGAGTACTTGGATGATCCCTCCAGTGAACTGCTGGATGGAAATATTAGTTCAAGACGAATCACAAACGCTGAAGCCTCTGCAGTTGACTCCGAGTCATCTGACTCAGACTCCTCTGAAGACCCTGAAGTGATTCAGTCATTTACATGCTCAGAAGGTCGGGAAGAGAGCAATTCAGATGAGACTTCAAAAGTGAATATTACTCCAGCAAGTACAGAAGTCAGGGCCAAACTACGCGCAACTGAAGATTTTGCCACATGGCAGCGAATTATTCGCCTTGATGCTGTGCGTGCTAATTCTGAATGGATGCTGTATTCGCCTTCTCAGGCAGCAGTATCAGAAGGTAGGGCATTCCGTTCTGCTGAGGCCGTTGGGTTGAAGGATTATAATCACCTAGAGCCCTGTAGGATTTTTCATGCTGCACGATTAGTGGCTATTCTTGAAGCCTATGCACTCTATGACCCCGAAATTGGCTACTGCCAGGGGATGAGTGATCTGCTTACTCCAGTAATTGCTGTGATCGCGGAGGATCACAAGGCATTCTGGTGTTTTGTGGGTTTCATGAAGAAGGCTCGGCATAATTTTAGGCTTGATGAGGTGGGGATCCGAAGGCAACTGAATATTGTGTCTAAGATAATTAAATCCAAAGACTCTCGCCTTTACAGGCACCTGGAGAAGCTCCAGGCTGAAGATTGCTTTTTCGTTTATAGGATGGTGGTGGTTATGTTTCGACGGGAATTGACTTTTGAGCAGACACTTTGCCTCTGGGAGGTAATGTGGGCAGATCAAGCAGCGATTAGAGCTGGGATTGGAAAATCTGCGTGGAGTAGGATAAGACAACGAGCGCCACCAACGGATGATTTATTGCTCTATGCAATTGCAGCTTCAGTATTGCAGAGGAGGAAACTAATCATAGAGAAATATAGCAGCATGGACGAGATTTTACGAGAGTGTAATAGCATGGCCGGACAACTGGATGTATGGAAGCTCTTAGATGATGCGCATGATTTGGTTGTGACCCTGCATGCCAAGATAGAAAAATCCTTGTGATAATTTGCTTAGCAAGAGTTCGCAAATTTATTCTGCTTATTTGGCTGCCGCAGCACTTTCAAGGCTACCAAGGTGAGCAGTAGCAACTATTTTGAAAGAGAATTTATTTAAATTTCTAATATTGCTCCACTTTCTGGAGTAACTGGACACATTTGATGGAGTAATTTGTCATGATTTTCAAATTGATGTACAATCTTGACAAAGGAAAATATTGGAATTTAAAGTTTGATGAGGTGACCTCCAAAAGCATTTTTGGCTCGGAGCGAGCAAACTTGCATGCATGCTTATTCTGCCTGTGTCTTCTACTTCTCTTCGTCCTCTGATGGGTGTTCTGTTCTGTCTATTATGTCCTCAGATGTTCCTAAAACTTTTACCAACGCTTCCGGAATTTATTCTTATTGTTAACCTAATCGCAAGAACAGAGCCGAGTTTCACGACAATCCAGTGTGAATGTAGATTATATCCCAACTTCTTATGAACCAACAAACCACTCAAGAACAGAACTTAATTTCATTAAAAAAATGCTGCCATATTATAATGTAACCACACAAACTAGAAGAAGTAAAGTTAAATGATAACATGATGTTCTTCCTTATAAATTATCATCCAATAAAAATCAAACATCGTCTTTATAGCCATTGAAGAAACTGTTGGAACAAGTCATTCAGATAGACGGACGAGACACACAGCTTTGGTCTCTGATGGACTATGAAGCACTATTCAATTTCAGCAAAAACAAACACCGCGGGGAAACTAAACAAAATAAGATGCAGTCCTAGAACTAAAATTGATGCAAATCATCAGCTTCTAACTCAAAATGAGAAACATATTTTGATTCAGCGACCTACTCTTTCTTGGCATGGTTTCTGACCCCGATGGCTAAGCCCAAGATCAAAAGGGGCACAATTAATTGTAAAATCCTGATTACAAACGCAGGAGTCTTGTCATGATTGTAAGCAGATTGCTGTGATGGGGTATATGCGCGTTTCTTAGGAACAGTTGATGGATCAATGTCACCAATATAGAACCGGTCCAACATCCCCCTAGCAGTGTCGCTGTGACCCACGTCTTCAAAATCCTTTGTTGCATCTTTCCCTACAAAAATTTGCAAAATTCACGTATCCACCACACATAATGTAATGATTCAAATCAAACATCCTATTCTTACTCATCGAAGGGAGAAAGGGGAGATTTAACACATAATGACTCACCAGTTGCGGAAATCAAAACTTCATCTCCACCAGGGTGATCATCCATGAACGAGGTCACATCATACACCTGCTTTAAAAACCTTTTCTCAATACTTTAATGCATTATAAAAACATATCGTCGACAAATGTTAAATTATTATTTGTTTCTTCTTATGCATTAAAATGATAACACATATGAAGCGCATGTCAAGACCAAGAAACAAGAAAGGAAGGGCAGCGAATCAGTAGAAGGTCCATAAATGAAAATCTTGCGTCAATTCATTAACGGTGAAGCAATTGCCTGAAGTCTTTGTCACATATAAATATATGACTTGTTTGATAGGAATTTCCAGGATGCTGAAATTCATAGTTCAACCTCAAATCTTCATACATCATATAATAGGCTTGTTTGGTACACAACCAAGATACAATTTTTTATTCTTGAATAAGAGAGAAACATAACATCTATAGAAAATGAATTGAGTTGGAGTGTGTTTCAAACCATATTCAAATACAAACCTACAAACAAGTTTAAACTTTATATGCAAACACTGGAGGCTCTATCTTTTGCTGACATAAACAGCTGAAGTTATCAAATACCAAATTATATCTTTCCCCATTTACATTCCAAGTAAGCGTTTCTTCATTAAATCTATCTATGTGCAAGCACCCTGTGAATTCGCAAATCATGGATCACTCTATTCTGTTACAAAAGTCTCAAATCTGAAAAAACATATTCCTCTTTGGAGGATTCTGAGAATAAAAGCCAGTTAAAAATTGAGACCAAATGTTGGATGGTAGACTTCGGGAGTTATTGATTTCCTAAATATAGCATGATAAGCATAAAACCATCAAACTATAAACATGAAAAGATAACTCTTGACATAATCACATAATAGGACAACCGTAGGCTAAGTAAAAAATAACAACCATATTCAATGCTCTTTTTTCTTAAAAATAAAAATTGCGCCGATTGGAATATGCAACACCATGATAACATCAAATAAGAAACTATTACGAGACATGTTTTCAAATCTTGAACACATCATCAAATAAGCAGCATGACAGTGATTTACTTTGTTTCATTCAACTGTTACTTAGCAGCAGAACAAAGCATCAAATCAATCATCAAAAACCATATTAGAAAATCATTTATATTAAATGATATGGTTAGAAGAAGACAGATTAAACTAAATCAAGTGCAAATATAATGGGATTTGACCTTCCCACACATAATGAGCCAGCAATCCTTATTTTGGTTGTGCTTGGAGATCTCTTCGAATGTGTGAATCTTCGGATCTGAACCCATTTCTACTGTCTGCTAGCTAAGCAGAAAACCCCAACTACAAAACTTCACAAGCAAAAACCAATCTAAACACCAAAAAGCAGAGACTTTTCTCCAGGATTGATCATACCCATGTCGCAAAAGACTCAAAAGGATTCGAATTTATACAAGTAACTGAGTGAGGTACCTACCAATCACTTACAAATAAGCGACTTTGAAGACGCAGTTGTTCTGTCAAAGCCTGCGGTCAAGCTCCAACACAAAACGACACTGGGGGGTTTTCTTGTACAATACAATTTGTAACAATTATATAAAAATATGTTGACAAATTAGTCTTCAAATTTCATAAAACTACCAATATGTATAACCAAAGAAGAGTCAACAAAAGGATATTTTTGTAAATGTACTCTCTAATTAGTTTCAAAGTTGCCATCCTTTTATTGACCCAACACTCGACTGAATTAGCTAAATTACAAAATTGGAATAAATTGTTTTGGGTTTAATTTATTTTAATACAATATTTTATTTTCGATAAATAAAATTTTAATTTATTAATTATTAACAAATAACACGTAATAAATTAATTATTATATTATTCGCATAGACAATAAATTACCTATAAATTACATAATTTTTTTTTAAATTTTTGATATTTAAATGATTATTTAGAAAATTGTTTGATGTAAAGTTCAAGGAAACGAGCTTGGGTATGGTCACAATTGGCTGGCTCGAAATAGGATTCCCCACACACATGAATCTAATTTGGACTTTATTTATTATTTTTATAAAAAAAAATGTATATGAATTAGATATTATTTTTTATTTAAATATAACATAATTAAAAATAATTTTTTAAAATAAAAATTAGTGTCTTGACTGCATGGTCATGATTCACATTGGATTGGTATGAAGTGTAGTCCACATTGGATGGCCAAAATTATTATCTTTTTTTAAGTATTAATTATTATTATTATTTTATTAATAAAAGTGTTATCATCAAACAAAAATTTGTAAAATTCAATTACAAATGAGTTTATAATAATTGCATACAGGAATGATGTCTCTTCGTAGTTTTGTAAAGTTCATAGACTTGGTGTACATACGTAGCTAACAGAAACAATTAGTTCATTAAGTACTCCAAACATTTATCTATTTAAGCATACAAGGAAGCTAGGAAAGTGATCAACAACGTAGGTTCAGACAATGATGCCATTGATAGCTTCTTGTTTCTCAGGGAGAGTCACCAATATAGAAATAATAGCTCATTCCTCCCTTGCCAGAGTCACTGTGACCAACTTGCTCAAAATTATCCGTTCGATCAAAGCATCTTTGCCTCCGGGGTGTTTATCCATGAACGGGGTAACATTATCACCTTGCCCGAGATAATAATCCAGCAATCCTCAGTTTTGTTGTGCTTTGAGACCTCTTCAAATGTGTACATCTTTGATTCTGAAGCCATTGCTATATTGCTACTGTCTGCAAAACAAAACACAACACCTCTCAGGAAATAGATCTTGGACTCAAAGCCTGCAGTGAACCTGTAACTCAAAACTACACTTGCATGTATAAGAGAACATTTGACATATTGGTCATCGAGTTTTGAGAAATTTACTAATTCTGTCTTCACAAAACAAAAGGGTTACCCAATTTTATGAATTCTTTTGTTATTATATCAACTAAATTACAAAATTTGAAGAATTTGGTCGAACCCATATTAATTATAAGTATATAATTATTAAGATAATAGTTAAATATAAAAAATCAAAAAGGGTATATATTTTTTTAAATAAATGTTTTTAGCATTGTAAATGAAAAGAATATCTACATTGCCAGTGTCACAATTGGCTGGCTCTAATGCAGATATTACAATTGTACATCAATTGTCTTCTAAAGCATTCAATTTTTATTTTTAATTTTTTAAATTGTCTTCTAGTTCCTGCAAATTCTCTGAGATTCGTTCAAAATCGGTGATAGAGGGAGGTGATTCGGATAGATGCTTGGAATCTACCGGCGAGGCCTGCGTTCAACAAAAGAAAACAAGGCCTTCGTTCTTGTAATTTTGTCAAAATCTAGGGAATCGGATATTATTATCCCAAATAACAATATTGACCAGCAAGATGAAAAGGGTCAACACGATTTAAGAGAGACCTGCAAGGGAAAAATGGGAACAATATGTCAATTATGTACTTCATTCGGAAAACATTTAAGCACTTATTCTAACCAAACAACATCAACTTATTCTTACTGTTGCGTAAATCAAATTTTTAAATCAATAGCCAGAGGTATATGGGACAGTCAAATGATCCATGACGTTCAGACGCTCATGCCTACCTGCTCATGCAATCATGAATTCCTTTACCAATTTAGGCAGTTTGCAGAATTTGATTGTATTATTATAGCCAACAACTGGTACTTGTATAACTCTTGTGTATAATTATATATGCCTAATCAAATTCTTTGCTGCTACCAGAGCTCACAAGGATACGTAATTGGTCGGGCAGCTTACACATTTATTCTAACTGCAGCTGCTGCATGCAATCTAAACTGGAGATATCCAGTTCTATCATTTCTATAATCCATGCAGCTGTGCCTACACATTAGCTCTACTTGTATGAATCCATCTACGGTTTTAGCTGCTCATAGAAATTCTACTTGCTTGCCAAGAACATCATGCAGATTGGAGGACGAACCTTGGCCAAAGCAAGGATTGATGACGGGAGGATCCATAGTCCGTCTCCACAGATCAACCCTGAAGCAACTGCTGGAATCATTAGACTTGCTCTCATGCTGTCTACCTTGTGCCATGCAAATACAATCAAGCTTCCGACACACATGTCAATGGCAAAGTAAGCCCCAACTAGGAATGGTACTGCCATAGCCATAGGAAGAGGAATCCATTTACCAATCTTATTAGGGGAGAGGTCTCTTAATAAGTTGGCTGCCATGGCAAATGCGAAAAAACCATAACAGAGCTGCAAACAATGCTGAGGCAGCGCGGAGAAGCCTTCAACACCTAGAATTGCCATGTTTCGGTAGACTATAGCATAAGGAGCTTTGTATTCACCATCTGGGTTCCCCACGTCAAAAGCCTTGTAGAATAGAAAGAACGTAAGAGGGGCTACGATGCAGCCTATGGCAGTCCCAATGGCTTGGCTGAGAAGCATTGATCTAGGGGAAGTGAGAGTGAGATGGCCGGTCTTAAAATCATGCATCAAATCAGAAGAGATGGAAACAATGGATTTAATTAGACCACAACCCACAAGTCCGGCAACCAGGCCATTTTCTTTCCCAGACAAGGCAGCAAGAACAAAAAGGGCTACTTTTCCGTAGTTATAGGCCATATTCATGTCAGTTAGACCAGCACCATAAGCATTACAGAAGCTAAGAGAGGGTGCCAAAATGTAAGCAACGGCAATGTAGTACCACTTCAGCTCAGGGAACATGAGAGGGATCACAATGATGGAAATTATGGAGAAAATTGTGTACCCTGCACATGCCATCCACATTGGGATGCTCTCCCGAATGAACATTTCATTTCGATGAAGATCATCAAGATGCTTGTTCTGATCATTTGAATCTGCATTATAGAGGAAAAATGAATTAAGTTGGTAAAATCTAACCTCACTAAGCATTTTGAGATCATGATGGACAGGGTCAAGTTGAGAAATTACGTGTGTTGCGATTGTCATGATTCACGCTGGTGTGGATGTTTCTGGCAGAAAAGTAAATAATCTTGAGAAAATTGTACAGTCCATCCCCTAGGATAAGAGCAATAGAAACAAAAACCTGCAACCCAAATTGGAGTAAATTTTGAAATTATCCGAAATGAGCCACTGTTTCTGTTGAGGTATTGGACATACAATATGTATTGTGACAAACCTTGTAACCATTTAGACTCTTCATACTACTTTCAGGTAAAGTTCGAGGAAACCAATCGCCTTTAAGCCCAGTTATCAATGGCCACATTATTCCCCAAGAGAGCAAAGCACCAAGAAGTAAAGACATGTTGACAAGATGAGAACAGATCATTCCAGCACCAATGTAAGTCATACTGAAGTCAAAGTAAAATCTGCAAAATTCAGTTTCTATAGTCAATGATGATGAAAGGATTGATCCCAGGCCAGGCTATAAGATATGCAAAGGAAAGACATTGAGAACGCACGAATTTGTCCAAGCTTTCAATCCAAATGTAGGAAATTGCACAAATCCACACTGCTCTCCTCCTGAATAGAACCACTGAAAGAAAGCCCATAGGAAACTAAGAGAAAAAAATTTCACGAACCCATGAACTTGCTTCCTGCAAGACGGATCAGAACTTGTGTCAGTTGTTTGAGACTCCAACAATATTTGGTGTTTGATCTGAAAAGATTACAATTGAGGCTGATGGATTCGTACTTGGCCATTTTGTCTCCTTTAGAAGTGTGAAACCCGTTAATAAGAACTGCAGTAGCGGTTCCACTTGGATAACTCAAGTTGTAATCTATGATCAAGATCTAAAACAACAAAAAGTGCTAGAGTATCATGTTAAGTTTCACAAGCAAAAACTAGAGGAATTCAGAATTTCATGACACTTCAATGAGCTAGATAACCTAATAGAACTCAGTAATGCTACAAGTGCCAAAATTTATCCCAAATATACCTTTCTAAGGGGCACAAGTGCTAGAAGCCCAACAAAACTGCTAACAAAGAGAAAACCAGTCATCCAACCAATCCCAGGTTCCTTGGTGCCACTCGGATTGTTTCCTGGCGTGTCAACCCCAGACAGCCGATATGTCTTCCTATTCAAACCCAAAAGATAAGACCCAAAACCACCTGCAGTCCACAATTAGCACATAGGAATTAAGGAATGACTGAAATGCTAATGGCCACAAAATCTGCAAATAAAGAACAAACGAGAAAGATAAAGAAATTCTCCAAACCTCCAACGGCAATACTGTAACAAGCAACTGCACAAGTCTGAATTACAGTATTCTCTTGTCGAGTAAACGGAGTTGTTGTGATTCCAGCCTTGTGAAGCAATTTAGTCCATGTTCTGACAAATACAAAAGCTAGGAGAGCAGCTGAGACATTGAGATTGGGTACTAAACCAGTAGTCAGGTTCAACTTCATAACTATCACACTGTATATGTTGCCAATTACTAAGCTTGCGATAATTCCTCGAATCGTGATATTTCTTGTCCATGGTGCAGTTCTCTTTATCTCGTCTTGTTGATCCCGAATCTCTGCAAGTTCTAATTCCTCTTTCTCATGATTAACTCTATCCATCTCTCTCAGTTCTTCGGCATTCAAGTTCGCCATTTTGATCGATCAAAAGCTTCTTTCTAGTTCAATTATCAACAAGCTAAAATCAAAACTAATATGTAAATAACAATTCACTACCAAATACAAAAATAAAACCGTTCTCAAATGAAAAAAACAATGTAAACATGGAGATACCGACAAATGATCTTACCCAGAAAGTTTCCGAACCGTTTCTCTGAACAATTCTTCACTTCCTGCGTTGACTTAACAGGAAACTTCAACAAAATGGCACACAGCAACAAAGAGCAATGGAATAAACACCAGCAATATTGCTAAACCTTGAAAATCTCACAAAACTCTTAAAGAAGCAATAAATGCAGGATTCAAAAACCTTGAATAGTCCACCAAATCCTGACATGGTTATCTCAATTTCCTCATTCAATGACCTGTCAGCAAATTTACACCGCCAATAACATGCTTATCAATATGCGGTAACCACAGTTCACCCGCCCAACATTTCGTTGGACTTACGAACCCATACGAGTGTACTGCAAAGAAGTACAAATATAAAAATAAAAATAAATAGCTCTTTTGTAGTACAAAAAATAAACCTTCTAACAACTAGATCATCTGCAATACAACTGTACGAATGTTTGGCCACAATTTTTTATTCCTCCCGTCGACTCCTATGGATAGAGGTGGGTGAAATGAAAATGGAGGCTTCAATGCATAAAAAGCGGAAAAGCTTGAACCTTGTTCCCTACCCTTCGAAGTGCCTTCACTAAAATTTTATGCCCAGTCTTATGGCTCAGTAGAATGAAAATGGCGCATTTTGGATGAAATTTCAATTAAAAAACCTGTCAAGTTCAACAGTCAAAATTGACAAAAACACAGAGGCATGATGATTCGAGGTAAGAAAAAGATCGACGAGAATCTGAGAAATGTGTGTTTCGGATCAATTAACACCGTCCATGTCCATATCATTGTCCGGCGGGAGTAATGGTCCGCGCAAACCCATTATTACAATTTCTTATTTGTCCACAAACATTTCCAAATTTTATAAAAATTCTAAACCCCACGGCCCCTAATTTTTTCAAGAATTAGTTTGCCAAAATTCTTAAGAATTAATTATGTTTTAAGTTGCGTGCAAGTAAAACTTTCAGACCGGAAAGAATATTTAAGGGCCACTTGACTGGAGGTTCCCCGCAAGTATGTGGGTCCCATCAATTTCATTCATCCATTTGGATGCCCACCATGTGTTGTTTGTACTGAAATCAATTGGTTTTTTTTAGCCCTTTTCATTTTATTCAATCAATTTTCACCAAGGACTGAGATGGAGGAGTTCAGAGAGAGATTCGATTTCCATAAAATAGGTGTCCTTACAAAGTCTCTGCCACCCACTTCGTTCTGGCCCAGCCCAATTAAAGTTAAACCGAGGCTCAATATTCAAAGCCCGGCTCAACATTGAGAAACCTTTCGTCTTCCCCAGACAGTCGAGTTTTGGTACGTCTGTTTCTTTTAGACTTAGTTTCATCAATGTCGAACCCCAATTTCGCCTAATTTCATATGATAACTGGCAGAGATATAAAAATCAAGAAAGTTATATGTTTTTAATTTATTAGTTCTTACTATCATAATTTCCTGGTGAAGAAAATGGGAAGTTCATCAGAGACGAAGTTCTTGCAAGATCTCGTTTTATACGCAGCGAGCGCAGCTCTAAGTTGTTTGGTTCTTTTCGCGGGGCTCCGACATCCCGACCCGAACCGCGAAGCCTCGAAGAAAGCGCTTGAACACAAGAAGGAGATTGCCAAACGCTTGGGTCGTCCGCTTATTCAAACCAATCCATACGAGGCAAGTTTTGAACCTGGTTCTTGTGTAAAATGGAATTTGTTTGCTTTATTCAGGAATTATTATATCTGTGTTTGTTCTAATATTAGGTAGTCCACTGTGCACAGAAATTATCATGTTAATGGCATGATATTACTCTAGGGAAGGGCTTTTATTTATTCAGTTCTCTCTCTCTTAGTATGTAACTTGGAAAAGAACTGCCGTATGCAATTTATAATAGGCAGGGTATTATTTGAACAAACCTCGCAGCATTTGGCTTACTTTCAGATATAATGTATGCGTTGTAAGTTTTATTGGTCTGGGTTGTGGATGTAGGTTTCTAATGCGGGTAGAAACCTATGGTCAGGATTGGTGTGGTCGAAGTACTTTCTGTTTTGATCTGTTGAATTAACTACTTGTATTTCAATATAGACACTGGACAGTCGAAGGTTTTGTTTATATTTTATTTATTTCTTAGTCGCGATTTTGAGTTTATTTTTTGTTGAAATCAATGCATTGGATATGGTTTTTTGATGCATGGGTATGAATTATCATCTTATAGTTCAGTGACCAGTGATCCATTTTTTTCTGTTAATGATAAACAGGATGTAATAGCCTGTGATGTTATAAATCCTGACCACATTGATGTGGAATTTGACTCTATTGGGGGATTGGAAACCATCAAGCAAGCTTTATATGAATTGGTGATTCTTCCGCTCCGAAGGCCTGAGCTGTTTTCGCATGGGAAGCTTCTTGGTCCCCAGAAAGGAGTTCTGTTATATGGACCACCTGGTACTGGAAAGACCATGCTTGCAAAGGCTATTGCAAGGGAATCTGGGGCTGTTTTCATTAATGTAAGGATATCGAATCTGATGAGCAAGTGGTTTGGTGATGCACAGAAACTTGGTGAGTGTAATTTATTACCACACTGCTAGTCTCAAGTATTATATGAATGTGTAAATGCGGCTAAAAATGAATTGTTAACTTATATCTTTGGTTAAAAAGTGAAACTGAACTTGGCACGCAGAGAAGATGGAAAAGATTTGTGATCAAAATGGGATGGTTGACTTTCTCAGATAAAGAATTGAGTTTTGAAGTTGGCTTTGTTGTCTTCATATTCCTTTCACAGATTGGGTGGCTTACTTTGGGTTTGTATTGAATTTTGTTTTTCAGTGGCTGCTGTATTTAGCTTGGCCTATAAACTCCAGCCTGCTATTATATTTATTGATGAGGTTGACAGCTTTCTGGGTCAGCGGCGTACTACAGAACATGAAGCTTTGACTAATATGAAGACGGAGTTTATGGCATTATGGGATGGGTTTACAACAGATCGTGAGTATTTTTTTCTTTGAAAAAAAAATTGTTACACTCTTTTGAAGTGATTGTGCCAACTGTAATTAGCTAATTTAGGACAAGGTCTTCTCTTTTTGATGAGTTTGTGTTGTTTTAAAGAGAATGCACATGTGATGGTTCTTGCTGCAACTAATCGTCCATCAGAACTTGATGAAGCAATACTTCGGCGTCTTCCTCAAGCCTTTGAGATTGGGATGCCAGACCATAGGGAGAGGGCTGAGATATTGAAGGTGATTTTGAAGGGTGAGAGGGTTGAAGACAACATTGACTTTCACTATTTAGCCAGTTTGTGTGAGGGTTGCACGGGTTCAGATCTTCTTGAAGTTTGCAAGAAAGCAGCCTACTTTCCTATCAGGGAACTACTCGATGAGGAGCGTAAGGGGAAACCCTTACCTGTAAGGATATCTACTTTTTTCGTCCTCTTGTTCTTCTATTTGTTGATGCATTGGGACTATCGAATTGTGGGTAGATTGATGCTGATTTTAATCCTACTCAAAATATTAAGATATAATAACTCTTTAAATTCCTAAATTGAATAATACTCCAACTAAGTTTCTTATTGCACAAGTCTAAGTATGAATTGGGCCCCTCCATCACAATCTCTGCTATATATAAATCACACTTCCACATATTTTCTTGGAAGTTTATCAATTAAACTTGTATGCTATAGCCGAAAATTATGGCTAAATCTTACCAAGTCTCTTTGTCCATGTTTCCTTTTTCAGGCTCCAAGGCCACTTTCCAAGTCAGACTTGGAGAAAATTCTTGTCACATCTATGAAGACAAGAGTTGCTGCAACGGAATACACTATGTTAAACTCACAATCACCAGGATGGTTGAGGAATAGGGATTCCAATGATTATCAAGTTCAAGCTGCAATCAGTGAGCTCTCTCAGCTTGTGGTTTCCCAAATAATGAATATTCAATCAGAACCAGAATTGCAGGACCCTTGAAATTTGTTGTCTCTGCCCCACCAGCTATCTTGACATGATCTTATGTGTTTTGTAATATATGCCTAGAAAAACTATATTCTATTTTCTGAAGTAATTTGCTTATGGATATGCTACAGATAGTTATGTTAGACTTTTCCAGGCAGCCAACTGCTTGCGCTGTTGATTTGGAGCCACTTAACATATTCATGAATGTACATGAATTTTCTTAGAAATGATAGCTTGTTGCATTGTGCATCCAGACCTGTATCTACCTCACTATAGAAACTGACCATGTTGGAAGGAAAGAAATTTTGGTAGTCAAAAGTGTATTCTTTTAGGCTTTGGATATTTTTACATGTTGCTTATTGCCTCTTCATTTTCAGCTTCACCAAGAGCTATCACATTGTCCACCACATTTTTTGTGGTGTTGGAATTTTACATTATTGAATTCTTTGTCTGTTTGCACCATGTTTAATGTGAAACTGAATTTTTCTTTTTTTGATCTTGTGTTCATGGTTTCCATGGATTATTGGTAGAAAGCAACCCAGAAGTCCTTGATCATGGAAATGAGGTACGGATAATAGAGATGGAAGACCATGACGGGAATGAGGATGTTGACGAAGCTACAAGTACAAGTACACAATGATGTGCATATATGGGGGCTTATCATGAAGGTAGCAGGCAAGGATTTATGTTCACCACATTTCTATGACGATTCAATATCAGTTGATATGATTTGCAAGTTGCTGCAACCCCATGAGTGAAATATGCCTCTTAGAAACAGCTGTAGTGGAGTGGAGTGAACTGACTTAAGTTGATTTTAGACTTCTGGTCATGTCTCTCTGTGATTCTTTTTTCAATGGTAGGCAGTTCCAGTCTAGCCATTAAAGTTTCCTATCCCTTGATAGTAGCAACAAGCCTTCAACACTATCATGAATAGACCATAGTTATAGTGCAATGGTTGACCATAGGAAATGCACTGTCCCACTGCCATGCCTTTTGCCTATTTTTTAAAAGCCTGCTTACCAAACTTTGAAACTTACATTCTACTAGTTCAAAGTAAGCGTTAGTTATTGATAGTCTCAAGCAATATCATATATTTATGACACTATCTGTCACAAGCGTGGTCACTCTTAAATACACTTAAATATTAAATGAGGGTTTTTCTAGAACTCTTAGTTCTAAATTATAGAATAAATATTGACAACAATTCTGATCAAAGAAAGACGATTGAATAAGATGCACATATGCACCCATTCTTCAAAAGTCCATCCTAAACATCTGTGTCCCGGAGTTTTCATATTTTCATAAATAAGAATACAGTTTATTCATTTTTAACATACAAGTCTTTATTCTCTATTCAAATGAAATCACTGAGATGTTTGTTTAGGGTAATTTCGTTATTTCCATGGGGCGTGGAGATTTTATTGTTTCTAATGGACAAATTATGTACGCAAATATAAAAAATTTAGGGGCCCAGATGTTATTATCCTCAATAATAATCCGCACTAAATGCAAAACGAACACTTCCTCCCGCCTCCCCTTCAATTTGCCGGCTCAAGGCTGATTGCAGTAACTCCACCCCATTTCCACACAAGCCATTTCTGTTTCTCTTGTTCATCCCAAATTCCCCCCTCACTCGTCTTCAACAATGCTCCTCCTCTTCTTTTTCTCAACCCTAACCCTGATATTCCTCCTTCGCTTCCTCTCAAAAACATCCTTCTTTCTCATTCTCTTAGAATCATGGCGATCCTTCGAAGACTGGTTTCAAGTCTACCAGACCTTCAAAATCCCACAAAACAACGAAAACTTTCAGGAAAATCAACTTTATCTTAAAGTTTATACTTATCTCAAATCTCTCCCTTCTCTTGAAGATTCCCAGTTCACCAACCTTTTTGCAGGCACCAAGTCAACTGATATCTCTCTCAATCTCGACCTAAACCAGACCATCGTCGACAATTTCCTCGGCGCGAGAGTTGCATGGAGGAACGAGACGACGTCGGATGAAAGCAGCGGACGGAAGAATAGTCTGTTTATACTTTGGTTAAGGAAGAAAGACAAACGGAGAATTCTACGTCCGTATTTGCAGCATGTTCTTTCTGTAGCCAGCGAGATTGAAGAAAACAAGAAAGAGACTAGATTTTTCATGAACTTGGAGAACGGACGTTGGAGATCGATTCCCTTAACTCATCCGGCGACTATGGAGACTGTCATTCTTGATGGCGATGCGAAAAACTAGGTAAAGTTTGATCTCGAAATGTTTCTCAAGTCTAAGCAGCATTATCAAAGGCTCGGTCGTGTTTGGAAACGGAGTTATCTTCTCCACGGTGCGCCTGGTGCAGGGAGGTCAAGTTTCGTTGCGGCTATAGCTAGATTCCTCTGTTATGATGTGTATGATATCGATTTATTGACGGTTTCTGATGACTCTGATTTGCAAAATGCTTTTGTTGCAAACCACTTTTAAATCTTTAATTTTGATCGAGGGTCTTGATAGATTCTTCATTGAGAAAGAGAAATCAACGGCTGTGAGCTTGTCGGGGATATATAATTTCACGGGCAGGATTATTTCATGTTGTGGGGATTATTCACGATGAGTGGAAACGATCAGATCGGAGATCTGTCGGCGTTGACGCCGGAAAGGATAGACGTTGAAGTACACTTTCCCTTGTGTGATTTTTTCTACGTTCAAGATTTTAAGTAAAAATCACTTGGGTTCAGTCAAGTTGAAGAAGGCTTTCACTGCATTTATCAGTAAACTCATGCTTTCGAACCGGACTTCGCCCACCCGGGCCTTGAAATCGGTCATTAAGGCCCTACAAAACAATTCTGAAGAGAAGGGTGAAGTGAACAGAACGGGGGCAAGCTCTACTGAAAAGGGGCCGGGCCAACCTGTCGAAGATGGATTGTTTTGTCGGGAGAGCGTCCATACGGTAACGGAATTTCGGAAATTGTACGGATTGTTGAGGATTGGGGGCAGAAAAAAAAGAGGAGCCGCCTTTGGATTTAGGCTCGACTGAGAAGTACGGTTCACGACATGAAACTTAATTTTAATTAACTCCTGTTTAAAGATTCTAATGAATTTGACTTAACATTCTAAACGAAATTAAATTTACAAATAATTTTGGTAATTTGTTGAGAATTATGTAATCATAAGATGGAACGGTCTAATCATGGTAATTTTTAACTTGAGTACTTAATACAACATAAACACCATCGACCATTGCGCCATTGGCATAATTATCCCAACAAACGGGTCTACTGGATAATTCATAAATAATTAAGGAAACACAATGATATTAGCCTTCCCACAGCATCACCTGCAATGATCGGGAGAACGACCAGGACTTTCGTTTGGGAAACTATCAGTGGTCTTCTTTGCTGTTGCCTCCCAACTGTCGAAAATTTACATCGGCGAAATCATCATTTGTTCAACCAAATCTCGATTAGAAGGAATTAAGAAGTTGCCAAGATCTTCCAGTTACCTGAATTTTGTGCCATTTACATTTCATCGTCTGATCCCAATCACCTTTTTCTAGGTATTAGATTAAATCTGCAAGTTTTCGTATTTTATTAGTGTTTTAAATAATAAGCGTTCCTTGAATCAGAGTTTTGGTTTTTACAGGTGTTTCTGAATTGAAAAGGTTTTGTAATCGGCACTAGACTGTAAACAAGCATGGTAAGGTCACGATTATTCTTGCCGTTATTATTTTTAACCTTTTTTTTTGGCTGGACGTATTGTTCAAATTACTGGGTTAATATTTCAGAATTACCTCATTGGAGCTTTCAAACCGGCATGCAATATTTCAATAACATTTGCTGATGGAAAAACTCGCAAGCAGGTAACTTCTTGTTGTTTATCTAGTTGAATTTTGCTAAAAGATGGTGTTTGCTGTTTGAAGTGTGTGAATGTATTGGTATTGATACATAGAGTTACACTTTTATACCTGTATTTTCGAAGGTTTCGCTGAAGAAGGAAAACGGTCAAAGGATCATAGTTCCAGTTTTCCATAGTCAAGAAAATATTTCTGGGAAGGTACTTAGTTTGAATGTTGAGGATTATAGCATACATATCTTCTTGCAATGCTCTTCATTCATGATCGTTGATGGTTCAAAACTTTCATTGATTTGATTTTCAGATTTCTGTAGAACCCATTCAAGGCAAAAAGGTAGAACACAATGGTGTTAAAATTGAACTCCTTGGACAGATTGGTAAGTTCTTGATGTAACTGTAACTTTGCATTGCGGGACATTTTTGGTAGAATAAGAGATAAGAGAACCCAGATTCTAGCACAATAATTTTAAAATCAATACATTGTTACTTTTGAAACAATATGCATTCTTAGCCTTTGCTATTTGTGGCTGGTGTCAGTGCTCTCACAACTTGTTTTATAGTTGATTTGGCTAGGAGATTTTTGGATAATGGGTGATGAAGGAAATCTAGTTTTTTGATCTTGTCTTGAATATCTGCATCATTGTTCCAATGTTTACATTTTGTGACTCAATTTCCCAATGAGATGTTGTTCTTTCTTATCTGTTGAACTGGAAATTGTAATGCTGCAAATTTTTTTTTCACTTTCCAGAGATGTATTTTGACAGAGGCAACTTTTATGACTTTACTTCCCTTGGTGAGTATGCTCTTGCTATCCATTCTTTTTGCACTGGCTATAAACTAAATTCATGGTTGTTAATTATTTGGTGAATAATGTATTGATTTATAGTTTGTGACACTCTGGGCAGGAAAACATGAAAAGTAATTTCAAAATTTTGTATTCTTCTTTATCATTGCAAAAATCCAAATATCTCTGAAATTTATATTTTTATGTTAAATCGAATTTGGTTAATTGATTGTCTTTACCTTGGTCATGATTTCTAGTTATCTTGTTTTTTAGTCCGTGAGCTAGATGTTCCTGGTGAAATATATGAAAGGAAAACATATCCATTTGAGTTTTCTACAGTTGAAATGCCGTATGAGACATACAATGGCGTGAATGTAAGGCTAAGGTATGCTAATTATTCAGTCCCAAAAGTTTTCAAGGGAAATATATATGCTTATTATCTTGGTTGATTACATTTGTAAGTGTTAAATGGTTTTTTTGGTCTCACATGAACATTTTAATTACAATTCTATTTAACATAAACCAAAATATATAATCTCTACCATATCAAGCGGCTTGGACCTAGATTCTTTATTTTTTTCGGCCTTGTATTCAGCCTAACATTCATTTCTTCTTAAGCTGCTTCATTTGTGATGCGTAACTTGCTTGTGAAGTAAAATAATTGATGTGTTCATGTAATTTGTCAATAAATTAACAAAAAGGTGACTCTTCTGGCACTCCGCGTTTGGCTTCTCTCCACTCCATACTGTTACATAGGAATTGGAATGCCAATAACAATCAGAAATTGAAGGCCAGAATGCTCATGTGGAATATAAAAAATGCTTGCCCCTAGCTACTTGATAATTTGTAGGATAAAATTGTTGAATGTGATGTTATAATGGAAACCTCATGTTGAATAGTTTATTTGCATTCTGTAGGTATGTTCTAAGAGTGACTGTCAGCCGTGGTTATGGTGGAAGCATAGTTGAATACCAAGATTTTGTGGTAAGATCATCTATTGTCTTTTTTTTCATACACATTCTCTCTGTTTCTGCTAGTATGATTTATGATCATTGCGAACAACTGTAAGCACTTAATTGGATTTGTTGTATACTGCAAAAAGCATGATTAGAATGTGGAAAATTTTTAAGTACTGGCATGAGAGTGACTCCGAGGATGTGGAAAATTTGAAAGTTCAAAATATTATAGAAATCAAGCTCTTTTCACAAAAGAACTAGCTACACTGTTCAAATATAAATTCTATTCTATTTCTTAATTTCTTTTTCTATGCTTCAGGTTCGCAACTGTACGCCACCTCCATCAATTAACAACAGCATTAAGGTGAGTTTCAGTGTCTTTTTGGGATACATAGCAAACATGACCTTAATCCTCCAGCTTCCTTTCACCCTTTGATGTAACTATCATTTAGGTTTCTATCACTTTTGCCAGAAGCACTACAAAGTAGTTAATCTTAGTGATAATTCCTTAAGCTTTATCATATTTTTTACTCCTTGTGCAGATGGAAGTGGGAATTGAAGACTGCCTACACATTGAGTTTGAGTATAATAAAAGCAAGTAAGTTGGTTGCATCTCGTGTATAGAATTTGAACAAAACTTTTCAGATTGTTAAGCTGTTAATCAGGCATCAATCAGTAGTCGGTCTTGGAATATCCAAGAACTTTGATTTTGAAATACAGTTGTTTCATACTGTGGCCTGACATAGTTTGAGAGTGTGATATTGACATTGTTGAAGTTAATTTACTGTTATGCAGCTCATATCATGTTCATTATTACTCATTCAAATTTCTGAATTTTATAGGTATCACCTAAAAGATGTTATTATTGGCAAGATTTATTTTCTTCTTGTGAGAATCAAAATTAAGAATATGGATCTTGAGATCAGACGTCGGGAGTCAACTGGATCAGGGGCCAGTATGCATGTTGAAACGGAGACACTGGCTAAATTTGAGTTAATGGATGGTGCTCCCGTCCGAGGTATTTGAGTTAATGAATGCATTAGAAATGGATTCCACTACCATATAATAATATATATAATTGAGAAACACAAACACCAGAATCTAGCTATTATGATGGTCAGGAATAGGCTGAAATAAATTATGAGAAGTTAAACATGTTCACTTTGCAAATATAATGTCGCATGTTTCAATTTCCTGTTGATGCATATGCTTATGGGCATTATTGCTTTTACAGGGGAATCGATTCCAATCAGACTGTTTCTTAGCCATTACGAGCTGACGCCAACTCATCGCAATATTAACAACAAATTCAGTGTGAAATATTACTTGAACCTTGTTTTGGTTGATGAAGAGGACCGCCGATACTTTAAACAGCAGGAAATTACCATTTACAGGCTACAAGAAAATTCCTGACTACTTGTTGCACATTAAATCCGCCTTTTTTCTTGTCAGAAAACAATACGAAATTTACTGCTTCATAACACTTGTAAATTCTTAAAAAGTTTTGGATACAAATTGCTGGAATGAAGATCCTGGCTCCTACAGTGCCTTGTATATTTGCTTGGTCAGCTTTGATTTGTGGCTGTTTCAGTTTTGAACATGGCACAAGTTGGATCGGGGATGACCTCTGGTTGCGGGCTATGTTTGGTATTCGTCATCATTACTTGAAATTTGGTTTCTTTCCAGGATTGTCACGGTCAATTTTCGTTCATGTTGATTGTTCGCGGTTCCTTGTGTACTATCAGTTGTCTGGGGCGAGGGGACAAGTTTATGTGATATCAGAAACAATGGCAGACTGCAACAGCAATCTGTGCATTCCTTCGGGAATTTATTACTCTTTATCGCTTTCCTCAAAATTGATGGCTTTTGTGCTTATTTAAATTGCTATGAGTTTGCTCATGCCTCGTCAAAACATGGTTATACACCAAAATAGAGCATGCATTCACATCTCGACTAAATTTTGCAGTACATATTTCTAGTTTATGTGGTAATATTCATGTTTCACCACCTCTTGGTGCGTCCGTTGCAGTAATGTGGAAACAAGGATTGTGTAAGAATCTCCGCGGATTATGATAAAACTGAACTCAAGTATTGATACAAACAACATTTTAAATCGATGGATAAAACTGGTGTCGGTCGTGGCATGATACAAATACATCGACATTGGTTATCCCGAACAAAACTTGAGCAGCTTCTGCGGAAGCGACAGCTTTCAACAACACTGATCATTTACTCTCAAGAAGCTGCGGGCA
The DNA here is from genome assembly GCA_019650275.1 of Xylocarpus granatum. Taxonomy (NCBI): domain Eukaryota; kingdom Viridiplantae; phylum Streptophyta; class Magnoliopsida; order Sapindales; family Meliaceae; genus Xylocarpus; species Xylocarpus granatum. The sequence continues at coordinate 194,723 of BNST01000560.1, read as the reverse complement.
ATCCCTCCTTGAACCATGCATAAAGTCCTCCTTCTAAGTGATACACATTTTTGTAACCATTGAGGACAAGCAAGTACGCTGCTATCAGTGATCTGCACCCAGAAATGCAGTAAGCAGCAATTTCTTTTCATTCGATCGGAAGCAAGGAAAAACACCATTATTCAATCTTGTTTTGCAGTAAATCGTGTGGTACAATGCAAAGTTTTGTGACGGGCAGAGTTACCTTGATTGCTGACCTTCGGGGAGATTTTGTGATGGCTTCATAGTACCTCCGGAAGAGCAAGCCACAATAATCTTTGCTTCTTTATCTAATTGTGACTCCACACCTGGTAGAACATAACCAAACATCTTGTCACTGATACTATCTGTATATTGTCTGAAAATGATACAACGAAATTGAAGCGTGATCAGCTTGTTCTATTGTACTCTGAAGAAACTCTGGATTCTCTTCCGTGCCAGAAAAGATTCCAAAGAATGCAAATGCGGCGCGCCTGGCAATGTCCCACGCCGTCCACTCCTTTATTAGCCTGTATACTTGCACGTTGATAGCACCCGGCGCATGAGCCTGCAAACATGACACTTAAGACCTAAGTACCACACTTGCTTGTAGAATAGAAGAGGTTCACTTTAGGCAGGAATTATAATTTTCTGAACCCTGTTTTCTTAGCAATTTTCTTCGATTCCTTTCACCAACCTCTTTAAATTCTGCTTCAGGCCTGACATCAAGAATCACGAAGTTGTTTTCTTTCTGAAGGCGCAAAGCTTCTTTCACATCCACACTCCTTACCTGCAAGAGAAGAAACATTACTACAGTTATCATTTAATAATCAAATTTTAGCATCTGCATACATCCTTAAGCTCGTCCTAATTAACCAGATTACTCCAATCGAGTTTTATACACAATCTGAGGTAAGTTTGACACATTGATCTAAAACTTACATCACTGCTTAGAATTTGCAAACTCAGAATGGAACTACATACTGAGGGAGAACTATACCCTTTTCTGAAGCAGAAATTCCCTCTTAGTCTTCCAATCTTCTTCAGCTGATCTCTCCAAATAAGCAAAGCAAAAGAAACCGAATCAGTTGTGTCTGGATTTGTTCGTCTAATTTTATCTCCAAAATGTTTTGGGAAATCATGTTTAATTACCTGGTGACTTTGCAGGTTTTGTTGCTGTATTTTGGATTTTCAGGCCCCTTGACACGTTTGGTGAAGATAATCTTCTCCTTGTAAATGGAACTGCTCTCGCTGTAAACCAGCAGAGATTTTCTTGATTAGTTCTTGGAGCAAAAATAAGTGGTGAGGATTGGTAATTGGGATATAAAGAAGGCGAAGAAGAGTGCAATTGGCTGATTGTAGCAAGAGCAGCCATAATATCTGATCACCGTAGAGAGTTGTAGCATGTGCTTTTGCTTCTGCTGGAAGTGCTTCAGTCTATGTACTTATTTTGGCAACTCTGCAAGGGAGTGAGTGGGACAGGAGGCTTGTGGATTTTTATCTCTCTTAAAATCTGAGCTTGTGGTTCATATTCTAAAGACTTCCTTCCCATTGGATTTCTCTCATCTTTATCATTTTTTTTTCTATTTTCTTGATGTTCTACTAAATGACAAATAACATTTGCAATTTAAGCAGGGAATATCTGCAACTTCACAGTTTTCTGTATACATTATTCCTTTTTGTTATCAACGGAGGCATTGAGCGAGATGGTCATGGTAGGGATTAAAGTTGAGATAAAGTATCAATATTTAAATTTATTTATTATTTGTTGAAAAATATAAGGGCTTATTTGATATTAACCAGGGATACTTAAGTACGCTTGGCAGCCCATGTATTGGTCATTAAGTTGTTGAGCATTTTAAATTGTTAGTCAACTTCTATGGGTGTCCCGTCCTTGGCTTGGCAAAAGCAAGCACATGCTTTCACCTCTCGACTCGACATTGACTTTGTATCATACAATCTTTTATTTTTTATTTTTTAAACAAAAAAAAGATAGAGAAATGCTACCAAACAAACAGTAGACTAACGGCGCGATAATATTAGTTATGCTGTATTACATACCTAAAAATTCACTAACGCTAATAGATCTCCACCGTCAAAAAGCCGTTAGAGCACTGCATCAATGCAAGGAATTTCCTATCATGATTCTCATCGGATTTAATTAATTAATCAGACGACGTACAGAACAAAATGAGAATTAGGGTCCACCCTCTGTTCCCACCACCGGATCTAAGAGGTGCTCACAAGTAGCATTCTTCGCCTGTAGAACCACCGACAGCCAGATTACGAATATAATAATATAATAAAACACGTCTCATATCTCGCCACGTGGCACTTCGCTAAACAGCGGAGATGTAAAAGAAAAGGAATAAACGCGTCGTAGCTAATATCCTCTACAACACTATCCACGTTCGAACGCTACACTCTTACGCATCATATTATTGTACCATAGACGTGTACTGTTTTAACGCGAAAGTGAAGTCAAACGTACAACCACAGTTAGAACACTTGAGAAAAACACAAGAGCGAAACAAGCAGAGGATTGAAAACCCAGCTTCGGCTTCAACTATTATATATATATATATATATATATATATATATAGCCATCGCTTGAGTGACCGTGCTATTCGATTCGTGATAGAATCTCACTAATTACGGTTCAATTTTTGGTGGCTTTTGTTTGAGTTTCTTGTGGCTCATCACGAGCGAAAATGGAGATTTTTTACTACTTGGTTTTTGGTGGGCTGGGCGCAGTGGTGGCGGCAATGGAGCTAAGTAAAACGAACAAGGATAGAATCAATACTTCATCTGCTTTCAATTCCTTCAAGAACAATTATCTTTTTGTTTACTCACTGATGATGGGTACTTTTTTTTTCTTGGGTCTTACATTTTTTCGTATTGTTAATTTTCTTGGATCTGACATTTTTTTCGTGTTATAATTTGTTCTAGATCTCACTTAATCACTTACTGTATCTTGGATCTCTGGCATTTAGAATTTTATTGAGTAAAATGCAAATACTCATTTCTTGTATTTGTGTTTTGAATCTGCTTTGGTTCTTGCTTTGACGCCATTGTTGGAAGCAAAAGAAAATTAATTAATTAATATAAAAGAAATGCATTGTTTGTATCTTAGTTTTAGAAGCAAGGAAGTCTTTTTAGATACATGGGATCTGGGTTACATTTGTTTGGAATAGGAGAATAGGCTGTTTTTCTTATTCTTTTTTCTTTTTCCTTATTTGCGTTCAGTTCGATTGCTGGGAAAATATGCCGAAGTTTAATTACAAGTTTTTCTGTTGTGTAGGGACCAAAAGCGAGCTCAATAAGGCAATTTATCTTAGTGTCTGTTAAAATTACCCTGTTCTGGTTTATGATTTACATTTGTGAAATAGATCCCTTAACAAAGTTTAACGAATTTTCTCTTTAGCTGATTTAGCTTTTTGTGAAGGATCATATGAAGTCGCGCTGCTTATTTATTAGAAATCTAACTCTAAAAACAGAAATTGGGTAAACACTTTACCAATCTATATAATTAGACTTTGATGTGTGATCTTTCCACAATCTGTCAATGCCAGTCATATCCTGCCGCTCAGTATTGGATTTCTTTGAATTGCATCTTTTAAGGTCTTGGCAGCCTGTTACTGAGCTTTGTCCATGACCTTGAGGCTCCAAAAGCATTCAGTATAATTGTTAAAACAATTTCCAAATGATCAAAATCACAATAAATGTAAAGTTACTGAAACCTACATGATTTATATCGAAATGTTACTGTTTTGGTTGTTTTTGCTATAATTTTCCACTGGGATGCCTCTTCTGCAATGATCTTATCTGTTCTAATAGTTTTTGTATAAACTAAACTGTCTGAATTGGATTGAAGTTCTGGTTGTATTTTTGATTCATTGTCTAATGGATTGCTGTTTACTTGGCAATAGCTGGGGACTGGTTGCAGGGCCCTTATGTCTACTACCTTTACAGTACATACGGGTTTGGCAAAGGGGAGATTGGACAGCTTTTTATAGCTGGTTTTGGGTCCTCCATGCTGTTTGGGACAATTGTTGGATCTTTAGCTGACAAACAGTAAGTTTTTCTTCTTGTACTTTTATGGTTCATCATTAATGGAGCTATTCAAATCAATGATGCATTCGTGTTTTTAATTCAGGGGTCGGAAGAGGGCATGTGTGACATATTGCATAACATACATTCTAAGCTGCATCACTAAGCATTCTCCTCAATACAAAGTTCTGATGATTGGTCGTGTTTTGGGTGGTATTGCAACTTCTCTATTATTTTCATCGTTTGAGTCATGGCTTGTTGCCGAGCACAACAAGGTAAAGGAATGCATCTCTTCTCTGTTCATGCTAAATATATTGGTTGTTCTTAGCTGACAATTCTCAATTGTTGATGTGTTATTTATTAATTGCCCCTTCTGTTGACCATTATGAATACCTAGCTACTGACATTTTTCTGTTCATTGTTCTCACAGCCATTTCTTTCTTGTCAGTGCCTGAATGTGCTGTCTACTTCACATGTTATCTCATTTTAATTCTTTGTTTTCTTATGTAATTTGTGCAGAGGGGTTTTGAGCAACAATGGCTGTCCATAACATTCTCAAAAGCAGTATTTCTTGGCAATGGTCTTGTTGCTATTTTGGCTGGATTATTTGGAAACCTTCTTGTTGATTCATTTTCTCTTGGCCCTGTTGCACCCTTTGATGCCGCTGCATGCTTTCTTGTAATTGGAATGGCCATTATTTTATCATCTTGGACTGAAAACTATGGAGATCCTTCAGAGAGCAAGGACTTGCTTACCCAATTCAGGGGTGCTGCTGTGGCAATTGCTTCTGGTAAGAGTTCAATATTTATGTTCAGACTGTATGTATATTGTGGTGGCATTTGATGGCCCAAGACTTTCTTGGTGGCTCACTAGTTGTTTGTCACTCGCTCATGATCTATTAATCTAATGCCTTTAGATTTTTTTAACTGGTTTCACTTTCCCTTCTTCTCCTTTATTGTTTAGTATCATATTTTATGTGCTGCAGATGAAAAAATCGCCTTGCTAGGGTGCTATCCAGTCCTTGTTTGAAGGTTCAATGTATACCTTTGTGTTCCTATGGACTCCTGCTTTAAGCCCAAATGATGAGGAAATTCCCCATGGTTTTATTTTTGCAACTTTCATGTTGGCTTCCATGATGGGAAGTTCACTTGCATCTCGCTTGATGGCTCGCTCATCACCCAGGGTAGAGAGCTACATGCAGATTGTTTTTATAGTGTCATCGATCTCCCTCTTGCTTCCAATTATAACCAGTGTATGATACTGCTTTTTTTTTGTTGCTTTGCTGCTTCTTTTGTTTCTATAGATAGGTCTAATTTCACTAATTCTTGACAGTTCCTAGTAGCACCTTCCAAGGTAAAAGGTGGCGGAATCTCATTGTCAAGTTCTATCCAGCTTCTCGGCTTCTGTACGTTTGAGGCTTGTGTAGGCATATTCTGGCCATCCATAATGAAGATGAGGTCCCAGTACATACCTGAGGAAGCCAGAAGCACCATCATGAACTTCTTCCGTATCCCTCTCAATATTTTTGTGTGCGTTGTGCTGTACAATGTATGTTCCAGGCATAACTCTAAATATTGTCTCATTCTACTGGTCTAATAATATAACCTAGTTTAGAATCTCATTTTCTCTCTATCTGTTGCTTATTGATATTTTATTGTCTCTTAAGGTCAATGCATTTCCCATCACTGTTATGTTTGGTATGTGCTCGATTTTCCTCTTCATGGCATCAGTCTTGCAGAGGCGGCTGATGGTGATTTCAGACAAACCAAGTGAGTATAATCTTCAACCTCCATTTTTGCTATTTATATTCATCTTCAATTGCAAATGAAGTAGAGTCAGGGCTTTCCTTAACATATATCATGGAATATTTCACATCCACAACTTCAAAACTTCTGTTACTTATAGTCGCTAACATTTGTGTTTGTTACAGAAACACAATGGTCAATGAAGGAAAGGGACACCGAGGAGGAGCCATTGAACGTTTGATTTGATTTCTAGGAGACAGACCACTGGCCTTTCTTGTAAGGTTGATAACAACCACTCAATTCATTCCATACAGAGTTACAGTTGTTGTTTGAAGTGTATTCGATTTGTTTGTGAAGATGAAAAAATGTATAAGCAAAAATAGTGGCATGCCCAGCAAAGGATTCACTCTGAGCTTTTAAAATTGTTCTTTGGCCGCTATTAGAATCAACAGTGTGGTGCAATAATCAATTAAATTTTCTAGCAATCATTATAGGAAATTAAAAGTCTATATCTGTGATACAGATGTTATTCTTTCCTCAAGCTGGGTTTATAATTTGTACTGACAAGAGTGATATTTTCTTCCACATTTTTGTCTGTTAGAGGAAGCATCTTCATATTTTGTTGAGTAAATTGTAATTGAATTTTCAGATATTGCATGCTTTTCTACATTTTTGTGTCATCTTCATAGTTTTCAGATATTTTGTTTTTGGATATTCTAAGAGAGCTGAGACTGCGGAACATATTTGCACTGTTTTCTGTAGTACCATTGTCGTTTTATGTTCTCTAAACCAGAAATAGCAGATTTCAGGGGATATCGAAATTAGTAATATTTTTTTGCATTGTTATTTTGTCTTTGGATACATAAGTACGTTTGACGATACTTATGGCTTGAAATTTACTGTTATCCCATCCCCAGCATGCCCCAAGTATCTGGGTCAAGGGAAGAGGAGAATGCCCAACTCTTAGGACAAAAAAAAAGAAACAAAATTGCTGGTGTTCTTTTGTCTAACATTTATTGGTCAAAGTGCGAACAATGCATTTCCTATCCAATTCTCACGAAATTGCAAGCTGAAGAATGCCTACCCACTCACATTAAAATCGAAAAAAAAATTTAGTGAATTCATTTTACTTCGAATTTTACCATCTCAGTGACATTTTAACATTGTCGTAACATGAAACTTGCTAGTTTTTCAATCATATATGCAGATGATTACCTCTAAGAATATGAACAAAATATGATATGCTTGCTTACATTACAATTCCCACAAGTATACAAAAACACAGTATCCAATTTCTGTATAAATGCAATGTTAAATTGTGTTTTTTTGCAATGTTGCTTGAAATATTCACATCACAGCAATCGGCTGCGTTTGGCATCAGTTGAAGCAACTTCCAAATCCCCAATGAAGAAAAGAATTCTATCCAGAATACCTTGGCTGGAATTCGCTTCTTCCATGGAGCTTTCTCCCTCAAAATCTTCCTTCGAACCAAGAGATTGAATATCGACCCCTTTTCTTTGTCGTCTTGAACCCAGATGGCGTTGGATTTCGCCTTGGTGAACAAGATAGTAGTCAACACCTTCTCGGATTATCTTCAATCCCCTGGAAAAGATATACATTAACTTCTACATCCAACGTATACTCAACAAAATTTCCAATGATGCAGATCGCATTGAGTGGGGATTTAATCTTACAATCCTACTCGATCACATCGGTCTTGCACCTCGTACGCATCTTTCCATGATCTTGAACCAATAGGAGCATAGAACTCAGCGCGATCTTCTCCCCATCTTTCTTTGAAGAGATTTGACCACAGATTGTTCTGCGATGCTATCCCTTTCCACTTCCTACATACTTTACAACACCAAATTCCAAGGTTTCTAACATGTTAGAAAGGAAACTCAAACTCGATCAAATCCAGCAAAAAAAGACTAAAGGCAAATGAGTCGGTGATTTCATTGTATAGAGGAATAATCACTTTTGTTTGGGATACAATGTCAAAGGAAACAAACCGCCCGTTAATGAAAGCAAAATTATGTGATTTCTTCCCTTTCTAAATATTCCCATTTGCTACTGTGTACCTCAAATTTCAAGAGTTTAGAAACGTAACAGATCCAAGAATTTGAGGGCAGAGGCGCAAAAGCAGAACCAGATGAGATTCAAGAACTGACATAACAACATCTAGACATTGAAGCTTGACAATGTCACGGAAAGAATACAAGAATTCAGCTAAAACGGAAGAGTACTATGGAAACCGAAAATCCTTGAAATGCAATAATAATAATAATAATAATAAATGTTCCTATATCTGGAATCTTACAATAGATTTTGCAGATTACTCGCTTCGATTCACCAGACAAGAATTCCATCAGCATATATAGACCAATGATCCATAATCACAAATCACAAGTCAGCCATACAAATCTGAAATTGGGGATTAATGAAAAGGAAGCAAGAAATTGCACAATTCAATGCAGATTCAAAATACCCATTTCAGATCTTATCACTAATTTAACAATAAGCCACACTTAAAAAGAAAAAAAAATCCATCTCATCTGGTATTGAGAATTCAAGATATTCGTTTACAGAAAATCTAAAAGCTTAAATTGACCTTGTTGAGCTGTGGCAAGATTCTGCTGATCCAAGAAACAGAAAGTTTTAAGACACAGATCATCTGATAATCCATCCATGTTGAGTTGTACCAGAAAGAAAATTTCAGATTCTAGATAGAACAACTTCTTTTTACTTGAGCTGGTACTGTTTTTGTCTGCATGCAGAGTTGAAATGTCAGTTGTCTCAACGCGATCGAGTATTAAAAGAATACACTCGCTCCTGCTTTATAAAACTGTAGGGCAGGTATTATTCATGGCAAGTATCGGGACCTTCTTTTTATAACTTACCGTTCGATTTCCATTTCCACCACGTGTGTTACATTTTACAGCGAAACCTCAAACTCTAGTTCCCTGTCACAAAACGAAAAGCTTTCATCCAACGTTACTAAGAACTCATTTCCTCAAGAGAAGACTCTTCATTTTCTAGCAGTTGAAGCTGTTTTTCCAAGCACTTTCAGACTAGCTTCTGCTACATTGAGGATACTAAGAGAAGCATTTGTATGCATGGATTTTGTAATAACAAATCCAGCTAAAATCTGCTGATCTGCCTTCACAAGTTGTGGCATAGAGGCAGGGAAGAGGATTCTTCTGAAAAGATGCAAGTCGTTGGACATGTTTCTGCATTGGTTTCATCCTCCCTTCGAAAGCTTTGACAACGGGGTTTCTTGAAACTGGAGTGAGAAATTTCCAACTGCATAGAATAGACATGAGAAGATAGTAGTACACTTGGAAGAGCTGGTGCAATCCCGGAGGATAACATGAGCTGCAAGAACTCATGGTCCTTTCCGATTGTTTCAGAGATGCCTTCCTGTTTCAGTTTCTCCAACTGTATTGAGTTACTACAAATGTATACCTTCGTATGACAATAAAAACATGTTAATGTGATGTAAATTCTAGATTAATTCTTTTTTCTTATTAATTTTGGTTTGTAAGAAGTTGATTGAGTTTGATGGAGAATTAATAAGCAAATGAGAGGCGAGTTCAGCCGTTAAGTTTACATTAAATTTTCAAATAAAAGCTGTTAAAAGATTATTAATAATAATTATAATTATTATAAATTTATTTTAAAAAGAAAAATTAGAGTTTTTTAAAGTGATTAATAAAATAAAAAAGAAAATTTTTTATATAATTTTTTATTTTTGAATTTGTTTGATTGATTTTAATTTATTAACAAGTTTTGTAAATTTTATTTTTTTTTGGTGGTTAAATTTTAATTTTGAAGGCAACATAAACTTTGATTTCATTCAAGCCTTTGGCATCATCCTCATCAAGCAAAACTCTGTGAGATTTTGATAACCAATGATCAATCATTCTCATCGTATATGGAGATAAATTTTTTGAAAATCTCCATCCAACATACATGCAAAGGATGAACATAAGGAGACTTCTGTTTGGTATCTTTTTCAAGAGGTTTACTTCCTGAAAGCTTTCCTATCCCTCGTACCAATCATCACTGCCCCAATTGTTTGCACCGTTGGAAGCTTCTACGAGGCTACTACATTGTTAATAACGAAAAGCCCTTCCCACACTTCTAAAATGGCTACCAGAGCATCATAATGAGGATCTTTACTGGCACCTCCACACAACTTCAAGAAGCAAGAAACAGCTGTCTCAATATTTAAAAGATCATCAGGGGTAATTCTATGCTTGGTGAGATACTTGCCGCAAGCAGCTGAGTCTCGTTTTAAGGGCAACCAAGCTATTTGCAAACCTGCTAGAAGTGTGCATTTTCTCCGTAAACCCCTGAATGGTACTCTTTTTACTTGTATTGACCGACTCATCCCACCCTTCCCAAGGCTTCCACTCTTTCGGCGGTCCTCTGCTGAATTCCATTAGCATATATTCTAGGTCCACAAAAGGGAAAGCCTTCTCTGGCAGAATCTGCATATCTCACGACATGTTTGCCCATTCATTATCAGGTCGTCCTGGCTGCCGTCGAGCAAACTATGAGGGTATAAGAAGAAGAAGAAGAAGAATTTGTTTTACACTTTTTTTACATCCGAACGAGCCTCAAGGAAAAAATCTAAATCTCCCTCACGTTCAAATTTATGTAAGCAACATCACCAATTTGTTGATGAAAATTCATAGAATACAGTGGGTTTATTATCAGACAATATCAAATGGCTCTAATTGTTGATGAAAATTTATCACCAATTTGATATTCAAAATTCCAACTTCATCTTCATTATTGCCATATAGTTTCATGAACTATAATGGTCAATCATCCATAAATAAAAGGGAAAGTGGGAGGCTTTATACAATCATAACAGATGACACTTTAGCCCCTTCTCTTTTAACAATGAATTAGAGATTCCATGAAAAGGAAAGATGACAATCCTTGCACAAACAACATTGAAGAAGTGAACAGAAAATTCAGTTAAAGAGAGCAGAATCCTTGATGATCCCACTTCCAGAAAACAGATAAATTGCTCAACTCTTCCAAACATCGTGGAAGCCCAAGCTTTCCACTGCCACACATCCTATCTGTCAAGCCTCATCCAGAATCGAGGACTGCCAGCACAGTCCTTTCACTAGATGAAAAGAATACGCACCAATGTCCCGCAAAAGACGTTTTGCCGTCCGAAATCTATAGAAAGAATCAACATTTTGCTATAATGATCGTAACATTTTTGTTATAAGAGCACGTAAGTATAACATAAAAGGAAATTTAACAGATAAGGCACTCAACACCGACGTTTACTGCAATGTCATTCAAAGAGAAAAAGTCAAAAGGCACTGGTGACTGAAAAGGAATAGCAAACTTGATAAAAAGCCAATAATCTCCCAGTTTCAATATGACCTTCTGCTATTTTGGGTCTCCTCTCAAGGCCATCAATAAAATTTTCACTAACTGCTGAAGTTGAAAAGCTCTTTAATGATCAAGAACAGATGTTCCAATATGAAATTCATCTAGGAGCTATACAGAAGCATGTGTGATATTTGCAGTTGAGAATCCACGTATAAGGTTCAAAGTCCCAATAATTCATACAGAAGGCAAGCATGTCTTAAATTGTTTGGTACTGTTGAGACACAAAATGACATTAAACTAGGTCCGTATCCATTAATATGTCTTAAAGGCAATCTAGTTCCTAACAAATTTAAAAGTTTAAAGGGGTTGAGTTGGTCAACCCATTCCATTTCATCCACTCGATCTAATTCTTCCACAAAAAGACAAATCAAGCAATTAAGTTTTGAAAGGATAAATCAAGTCATTAGAGTCTTAATTGGAATCCAATGGAGTATCATGTGGAACTAAATTCCACCCCCATTAACGACAAATCAAGCAAAGCTTTTAATGACGTTGTACTGGCTTTAGAAACTCTTGTCGACAAGACAAGGGGTTGCATAGAAAAATAATTATATATATGTGTGTGTGTGTGAAAATTGGACAGAACAGGTGGGAACAACATCTAAGGAATTTGATCATGCCCTATTGCCAGAACCCAAGACTTATCCTGATAAAATAACTCAATCAAGCGGTTGTCGTGATTTGATACATATTGGATTTGCTTTTAGTTATGAATAATTCAGTCAAATATTCATTCATTCATTAATCAACTTAATTAATTAACAAAACAAAAAGAAGGATGAACCTTTGAATATCCTTAGCAGGAAGGCAGGAACACAAACATCCCAACCCTCTTTTTAACACTTTGCCATTTTCATTGAAATTATTTTAAACAATTCTGTTAACTAAATTAATTAACTTTTCGGACAAAAATTAAAGCACGTGGTGGGGACATGATTTATGGTGAAGCTAGCTGGCATATCCATAAGATTAAATTAAGTAATCTGATCCTTAAACCAGTGGTTTATAAGAGGATTGGGTTTAATAATATTAATAAGCAAATGCCAATACTGTTCTATAAACCAATTACGAACCTAACTTTTAAGTCATTGTTGTTGTTAACGCTTTCCAACTTTCAGCTCTTCCATGTTTTGACCCGTGAGCCTCTCACAATAAATCATGTATTTATTAAATAATCTTGTAATTTAATTCATAATCAAACAGATTTAAAAACTGCGGCGGCAACTCTTCCACAACGTTTAACCACAAATTATTTTAATAGTTAAGGTTATTATCATACTCATCTTTATACTTTGCAAAACTTACAAATCAGTCCACAGTTTTTATTATTATTATTATTATTACCATTTGACTGTAGTTTTCTAGTAGTTGTATGAATTGACAATTCTTCTTCTTCTTCTTTTTTTACTTTGCACTATTTAATTTTAGTTGACGGATTGGATGTGATTTGAAGGAGGAATAGTGGTGTATGTATATGTTGATATATGCATACAAGTGGACTAATTTGTAAGCTTTGCAAACTGTAAGAACGTGTTTGATATAAAACCATTTACAAATTAGAATTACATTTACTCAGTGACATTGGCAATTCTACGACATGAAGTGACTCGAAAGTAGGATGGATTCATCGGTAGTGGGATTCTTAAATGTATAGCTCTATATAGACGTAGATAATGATAAAAACAATAATAATATTCCGTTAATTGATTGTGTTTTCGTTAACAAATTGATTGTGTTATCATTAACATAACATATTAACCAGCGCCCTTCCTCGTTGACTCACGGATGGAAAATCATAGAGACCGATAAAACCCTTCCTTCCCTTCTCTTTCTCCTATATAAAGGGATGGGACTCATTGAAGCCGTTCCATGGAGCGGAAAGTAGAAGCAGAAGAAGAAGCAGAGAAAGAAAGCGATTTCTCGGAGAAGTAAACATGGCGTGATATTGCTTCGGTTCATCTTTAGATTTTTGTAAATTAAACGTCAATAGACGAGCCGAATCAATATCACTCTTGTATGCTTTCTCTCGGCCCTTTCCTTTCAAGAAAATTAGTTAAGCAGAGGCCAGAAGCTGTAGTCACTGTGAGTGTCTCTGACAGATCTTCTTCTCGTGCTTTTCTTGTGGTTTTGGATCTATGCATGGCTGCTAAAATGGTTGTAGAAATAATCCGCTATAATTTCATGCCTGAACCAAAAGAAAGAGAAGCACTCCTCAGTGCTTTTTGGTTTTCTTCGCACCAATGGTAATAACAATAACATTCATTTGTATATTAACATAAGAAGCCTGTTCTCCAAGTCAAGAGTTGACTGGCCGGCAATGTAATAAAATTTTGTTTAACCATGGTTTAGAGGAGCAGCAGAAACATTTTTCTCATATTCTAAGAATTTTCCATAAAGATTTCTCGAGAAAAATGATGACCACAGTACAAATATATGTGCGTGTGAGAGAGATGGAAACATACATATACCCTCCAGAAATGAATTGTGTATCTCTTTGCCTAGCCCTGATCACTCCCCTCGTTGATCTATTTCTTTTCTTAGAATTCCCGAGTTAAATTAATGGTGGAGCTGCTGCATGCACCATGGAAAAAGCTTCGAAGAGTCTCTTTCCCAAACGAAGAAAATATCTTAATTGAATTTATTTATGTTGTAATTTTTGCAGATTGGATTTCATTTTTATTTTATTTCTGCAGCTCTGGTGTGGCATATATATGTGAGCTTTCACCAAGAGAAAAACTTGTATGTGTCTTGTTGAAAAATTTAACTTGCTCATTCAATCAATCTGTGAATCTTGTCTTGATCAATATTGATACTCAAATTTGGATTGTGTGTTGAGTAATAGAAATAATCAGTTAGCTTCCGGCCATTCAATCAATCTGAATGGAAATAATCAGTTAGTTGTTTTCAAGTTATAGTGAAGTAACAAATCACAATCCGAATTTGACAAATCCCTACTGAAAATATTACATAAATCTCTCTTATCTTGTTAGCTTTGCGCTAGCGCTTCAGATGTTTTCTGTATATTTTTACTTGTTTAACTAAACCTAATGTACTTACTAGCATTAAATTATCTTTGCAAAAAGCTAATCAATTCCGTCCATCAAATGTAATGATGACAAGTGTTGCTCCATGTAGAATAATAGATCATCCCTCGAAATAATCCACAACTAATGCGTAATTTGAGTCCATAACTTCTGGATGGTATATGCTTAAACACACTCCCTTTCTCTCACCCTTGTTGTTGTTGAGCTGCTAGTGAAAACCCAGATATCCCACAAAGATTTATCGTCTAGTTGTAAGTTCAAAATGTCATTGATTAAAATAATATATGAACTAAAATATGCCATTGAAGTCTTGACAGATCTAACTCGTAAGATTTTGGGATTTAATATTTTAAAACTGGGAGTTGATGCCTTGAAATGAAGTAATTCATTGCAAAATATGGTATGAATGCATCGAAATTGAAAGATTTTGAGAACTGTGTGCAACACATGAAATAACAGTAAACCCCGACCATCTTCCCCGTCTCTCGTCAGTCAGAACTGCCGATCAAAGCTGCTTTTCATTTCAAGCACCTCCATACATTAAAGACAAATATATATATATATATACATATATCTATATATATATATATCTTCATGATTCGGTTGAAAACGAAGATGGAGTAGTAGAACTTTCTTCAGGCTCTGGCAATACCGGAAATGAAATGATTTCGAGATGGGTGTGGTGTGGGTCTCTACCGGGCAGAAATTATTTCATGCTTGAAGTTTAAGAGTAGTAACGCAAGAATAACAAAAGTGTAGGGACGTAAATGTAATTTCATACAATTTACGAGTTTCGCCGGAATGTGTACGGTTTACTTCCACGTGTGTACCTGTTTATATAACCGACACATAAGCTTGCTGGGATCCACGTAACAAAGATAACGTGTCGGACTCTGACGCCTTAGAAGTTTTTTTCCCTCTTGTTCTCGCTGTTCCCCATTATCTGCTGGCAACGGCTAATTTTAAAAGTCTGGGCGGTGCGTCGGCCATTTTCATTTTGCGAGAAAATGCGAGCTGAAAACGTTTCAATCATTGATCCCAGCACAGCGATTCCATGCACTGTTGCTCCGCCAGCGTTCTCGGCTTATATAACCTTTAACACGAATGCAAGTACATTTAATTAAGTTGCAGATCACAATGCCATATTTTGTTGGTTATGCTTCTCACCCAATTGATGATATCCTTTGGAATGAAGATTGTTCAACCATTTTTGCCATGATCAGGCTGCAACAAGTGTTTTCTAATCACAAATTTAAGCAAAAACATATTGACTAGTCTAACTTATAAAATTATCAAATAGATTAGGACTACTAACAGTTCAAAACAAGCTGAAAACTGAAGTTATAGGATCAAGTTACAACGGGGCAGCCATCAACTCTAACCCCTCTTGCAGCCGGACAAGACGCTATAGGACAACCTTCTCCATTGTTTCCCCACCAGTCGATGCTAATGTTCCTGGATCCCAAAGCAATGAACAACAGCACCGTCATGAAAGCAGTCCCAGCATCAAGGCCACCGGAGAGAACGTAATTGTAGCGTTTCCACAGTTCTGGTCGGTACCTGAATACCACAAAACCAGAGAGGAAACCGAGGAAAATCCAACTGGTATAGTTCACAGCGGAAGCTGGAGGCATTAAGGCTGTTGAACCTAATAGGACGGGCATGTGGATGAGTCGTATCCATTCCTTTTTGGGGAATGCTTTGTGGGCAAGCCAAACTAGGAGAGGGGCTACGGCTCCCCCTAGAAAGAACCAATTGATATTTCCGTACTCACCAAGATCTCCAAAAATTCTTCGGGGCCCAACAAGACCCCAGATGACAGAGGCGTCATAGAACACGCGATCCATTGGACAAGTCCACGGGCTGTCTCGGGGCAGCATGGTGGTATCACAAAGATGGGGGATTGCTCCCATTAGCCACCATGCAGTCAATGTGTATGCAACTACTGCTATAAGTGTTCCCACAACCTGAAAGCCCATATTACTTGCATTTTAATACTTAGTTCCAAAATATTCTACTAGACATTGATTTAACACACAAAGGTTGGAACTGACCTGAGCCATGAACATAGCTCTCGGTGGAATCTTCATGTAGTGGCCCAGCTTAAAGTCAGCAAGAAAGCTTAGAGCTTGAACCATGCTAATATATCCATATACCTTGAAGCACATATTAGCAACAGGGCGCTCAGGGTACATATAACCAATCACATATTCTGTAATGATGTTTAAACCTGGTTGCTGCTCACCAGAAAAAGAGTATCAATATCAGTGAAGTTAAAGGGAAAAAAAATAATCAAACTTCTCTTCAACTCCTCTGCAACTTCCTCTTTTAACCGTGAAATTAGCACACTTAAAGCACATATCTTTAAGCTTGTGACCTCCTCAAAAGAGGAAAAAGATAAACAGAAATGGCCCAAATTTCTTCTCTGTCCATCTCCCCTTCTTTTCATAATCAAATCATTCTAGCACTTCACTAAATCAGTAGTCATATTATAAAAATTGCAGGTGATAATTTTTTGGGTGGATTTTCATAATAACACATGTATTTTTAGTTTCAAAATAATATGATTCTATTGGCTATGAGCTGTGGATAAAATCTACAAAGCTCATGTAAGTTTGTGATGATGCCGAAGCACTTTTTACCTGATTTGTGGTGGCATTGATGACACCAATTGGAAGAGTAAAGAAAACAGCAATGCCGCAAGCTAGCAAGACACCCCACCAAGGCAATTGAAGGGACTCGTTGTAATACTGGCAAGCGAAGATAATAGCAGCAATGTTGACCCCAAGGATGAGCCAAAACCACCACAGGGGTACAGACATGTACTTCTGCATAAGTTTTGTGTGTACGTCAATTTTCTTTCTCCCTCCAAAGGCCCGTCTTGTTTGCGTCCATAAGTCTCTACATGTAGCAAGCACAAATGAGGAACATAAACCATAACAGAGAGCAAAAAAAATAGACCTTTTATCTTTTCCCTATGCCTGTGTTTCACAGGAAGTTAGATAATCATCAAGTTACTAAATGCCAAACATAACCACAATAGTGGAGTTTACCTTCCGCTAAAAATGAGGATGTGGACTAGTGTAGCAGAAAGTGTTGCGAATCCAAGACCATAAGTCATAGCAAAGAAAGTGCTAAGATGTACTGGCCCATTCTTTGCATAAGCATCTCTATCAAGATGAAAGTTGGAATCCACGATGCTCAAAATATCATACTCTTCACCATTTGATTTGAAAAGGTCTTTCGAGTATATCGGGAAGTTCTTACCATTGTAGGCATTAAGCCAGTAACAAAGGGGCGTCAGCACATACATGACAAGGAAGTATCCAACAGCAACATTGGCTGTGGCAAACCATGGGCTAGCAAGTGGACTCCCAAGATATGCTGAAATTGTAGACCAGTCTATTCCAATGGAACCAATTCCGAGCCCTTGCATTCCTGAGCCCAGTTGTTGGACTAGAATAGACTTGGGAGCAAGCCAACAGACCCATGATATTGTTGTCAAAGTAGTAAATAAGAATCCAGGTAAGACATAATAAGCAAAGCTGCTGAGCAAAACTACAAGGAAGAATTGGTTACGACTCATTCCACCTCCTGGTCTTCTTTCTTTCTCATGTAGAGCCCTGAAATTTTACAGTAATATTGGAAAAGATACTCAGGCTATGAAATCTCTACCAACTAATGAAGGTAATTTGCAGAGACATAAATACCTGAATAGTGAGACCTGAACCAGATTATTTGGCCACCACATTTCCCCTGGCTCAACCAGATATTTACGGAAGATCCCAGCCCAACCAAAGCCTAAAACCTAATTTTAAACAAGAAGGTGAGGATAACTGCATGATTAGATACCTGTCATAGCAGCTCAAGTACTATAGCAGCACAAATTGCATAATACTTATTAAACCAGAAATTTTGAAATTAAAATCCAAAGTAAGCATGCCTTATAAAAAAAAGAACCCAACAATTACTGCATTTTCATAAATAAACAAGTCCAAAACAATTATGTAATGAAAATTTTCAACGGCCACTCTGATTTCATGAACTAGCATCGGTCACCCTACACTGATAATTTGAAATATGTTACTTGTCGTTGACATCAAGAATAAAGTTCAAATAAACAAGGGATAGTCGTCTGCTTCTGAAAAAAAAACAAAAAAAGCCATTGCCAAAACTTCGCTTAAGAAGCTGAAAGAAAAGTAGTACCTACCTGAGTGGTAAGCATAACAAGGAAGGCAGGAAGAAAAGTTAGTCTTCTCTTATACAAGAGCTTAACTGCTGTCAAAATATGAGCAGCATAAACAGTTCCAGCCCCCGAGTTAGCAAAGATAGTAATCAAAACATGTTCTTTCATATTGAAGGGACCTGGGTTTAGGGTAAACTCAAACATGGTACCCTTCAATAGAACACGATCTGGCAGCGTTTTAGCCATCAGATGGCCGAGCGGAACCACAGCAATCTGTGCAGAAATTGCCGTGATGGTCAATGGCTGTGTTCTGTACCAGAAGAATTGGTTGATAAAGGAGAGTATAACACAAGAAAGAACGCCTAAAACCCACATTCGAAATGTCACAACGGGGATGGTTGTATCATCAGTTTTAGGCACTGTTAAGTCCACCTGTTTTATTACGCACTGTTCATTCTCCCCAACCTCCATAGCCTCAACTTCAAATATCTCAGCAGCCATGACTGAAACATAAAATCTTGATGTCCTCCCTTCTTATCCAATGGTCACATTACAACATAATTGTCTGCTGAGTGCTGAACTTTGAAGTAGAAACCCAGAAAAGGCTACGGTTGGAATTCGGCAACAGAATAAGAAAAGAGTAATAATAAGCCGAATTTGATGCAAAACAGAATTAGTTAATAGAGTACCCTGGATTCCTAACTAAAGGCATGTGAAATAAGTAAATAGCCACAGCAGGAAAATCTGACTAAGCATGGGAGAAAGTCGGCAAAAGATTTATCAAAATTTAGAACATCAGGGCTGAGTTGGAAGATTTTGCACTGGTATTGAATGATGGGCTGTCAACTTGTCTTTGCATTAATAATGAAAAAGACACTTTGTTACAAGATAAAGATAATAAAATTATTTAATTACTAATATATATTATTAATAAATATATTTTTATTTTATTAATCAAATAATATTATTACATTAATAATATTAATTATAGACACTCATTTTTTAATCTTATCTTAGAACAGACCTCTTTTCATGTTCTACTGTAAAAAAATTCAATTAAAGCCAAATTGACGCTGCGAATATATGACGGTTCCTTTTTGGGAAGAGTGAGGTCTAAGCGGTAGAACCAGGGCAAGTCGGAAAGAGTTGCAAATAAAAAGCAAGGATCGACTCACAGAGCCATAGCACATTGGTTCAAGCCAATATAATAGTCCGTTACCTCAGCCTGAGGGTAGCAACACGTTATCCTTTTGTCTTCTAGCTTTGGCGACAGGCCGGCCAAAAGGACAAAAAATTACCAGTGAAATTTCTAATGCCATCGCGCTGTCTTTAATCACTATTTGAGATTTTATCATATAGGTCCCTGAAAATAAATAATTTATCCATTTATATCAAAAAGAGTCCTCACCCACAAAATAAGGCCAACAACACAATGATGTTACATCAACGGGGTCGGGGAACCTATCAATATAGACGAAGAAGATAATGCTTTCACCTGCAAAAACATGAACATCCAGGGGCACAGTTTATAATATCATTATTATTTCCATCGATATCATTACCCACAGTTCCATTCAATTATCTCTTGCCGTTCTCCTTATTTCTCCTGTCCCATTGCCCATGCACACTTGCAATGTCCGCACCAATCACGATAACAAACTTTGACTTCTCTCAATGAAATGATAGTCATAAAATTTTCGAGTGAACTGGACTTGGATTAATATTTTGGGACAATGCTGTGTTACATGCAATTATATGGGGACAACTTTCCAATTTTCTAGTTGCAATCTCTAATTTTTCTATTGTCATTTTTAACTTTTTAGCTGCAATTCACAACTATTGAAGAGGTAACACAGAGAAAAACTATTGAAGAAATACAATAGAAGAAATGCAAATGCAACCAAAAAAAAATTGAAAACATGCATGGTACAACTACATGCACCATGACATGACCCAAGACTTCGATGCAAGCAGAATCCAATTCTATATTCAAAATATAGCAAAACATACGGGACGGGAAAATTCTTCTCAAGTTATAAATATTCAACGAAAATTACTAAATAAGGAAGGTTGGTATTCCGTGACCATCAATCCCTGCGTAGTCATCACAAACAATTCTATTCAACTCTCCTTCTAATACTGCCAATCCGCAGAAAAACAAACTTTATCCGAAATCTCCCGAGTTAGAAACATAATTTTCTGAATTATTCGACAGCAATTCATGTAAGATTATAAGATAACCCAACCTGAACACAAGATCTAAACTAGTCATCTCAGACACACTGTCTGAAAATATTCACTCTAGTTGAATCATGAAATCTGGCCCATGTCTAAGGGATTGTGTGAAAGTATTTGTATTTGGGAAATCTAAGGCACCAACTAGGAAGAATTATCAGACAAATATTATCTTATAGCCATTGCCAGCATACAACTCCTTGTACACTAACCTTTCTATAAATGCAGCAGCATAATCAATAACTACTACTTGTTACGAGACCTAATATTTAAATAAATTCTGCCAAAGCATCTTCACATTGAAGAATACTAAAATGAAGGTTGCATTATTAATGATCATGATTATTAATCAACTCATTATTCAACCATCATTAAAAATTCAAAAATCCACAAAAACTTTCATCTGCTGTAATACTAGAATTTGCTAAAACAAGTATACGACGTATCAACCAAAGTGCAACATGGATTCAAAAAGATCAACCTATGAAAACTTAAAGGATTTGGCTGCTAAAAAGTTGAACAAGAAATCTAATTCCACCGCTTCGGAAAATTGTTCACATTGATAATAGTTTGGAAACCAAACCATGACAGATGCCACAAACAAAAGAATTAATGTGAGTATACAACAAATTAAATTGGTAATCATATCAAACAGGAATCCATTTCCCCTATTTTATCTAAAGGTAAATCTGCAATATTGAAAAACAAAAGTAGAGAAAATACAAACAAACTCATTTCTGTGTGTAGAACCCACAACAACCACATGGATTCCTAAGCACAAAAGATAGATAAACGAACTTGGTTTGTTTTCACCACGTTCAACCACAAATAAGATTAGCAGAATCTAGGTAAAAGCGTGCGATGATAATCTTAAGTAATTAAGAGCATATACAGTTTGCAATTTTCCAACAGGATAACATCCCCAATCCCGAGTAATTGCCCAGCAATTATCCAACATGCACACAATTTCGTTCATCCTAATAAATCCGCACATTAAGAGATTTGAGTAATCCTTGAAACAACAAAGCTGGCATATCATCCCTCATTATCATAATCTCCCCAGTTTGCGCGAATCCTACAGACAAGTGTCGTTCCACGATATAGCTTGATTAATCGTTTTGTAATGAAGTTTCTTAGACGGCATCTAATGGCCATTAGTAATTAACTGTCGAGCGGATAAAAGAATAAGCATCAATCACCTGCAAAATCGCATAACTCAACGCTTCCCACGATACCCGCCCCCTGACCTCGCACCAGGATAGCGAGCAAATTGCAACCTCAACTTGACCGACTCACGGTCATGCTCATCGAATCTATAACCTGCAAAATTGAGCTTAACTCTTTTACGCAGCACAATTGGCTCACGTGACTAATAAGTCCATCAGTAGATAGGTGTCACAAGACGTGCAATTATGACTTAAATCAGCTATAAAATTTTCATCATTTACTCCTATGACAAGGTTGACCAAAAAGCACCGAGGGAGGAACACGAAATAGACCTGCTACCTTCCCGAAAAAAGTTCACCCACCAGGTTTTTTTTTCTACTCTACCTGACGCACATTGGAGTCTTGGTAGAATTTCTTGCTCCCAGCTTTCCACTTATTTAGTTTTCAGCTCAAAATGGCACGCCAAGGGAAGGATGGGAAAAGGACCTGCTAACTTCTCAAGATATAAGAGTTATTCACGACCTTTCCTTCCTTAGTCATACAGGAGATGGGCAAATTTCTTGCCCCCAACTATTCATAGCTTCAGGTTGTCTGTGGCTTATGGACAGAGAAAACAGAAGAAGATGCGCTAGACGGAAGATAAAAATATTATGGCCTTGTTAATTAGCCATGGTACTAGACCCTTCCCATAATGGTTGGTCAACAAATAACCAGATAGAGATTCTGTAACCAGTCCAGTTAGCCAGCCAATTTTGCTGATTAGGTTTAAACAAACCTGATAAAGGAAAAACAACTTCAAGCACCCCAAGAAATTGTGATGAGTCAAATTGACAAGCAAGGCAAGTGCATACCATTCACTAAAAATCTTTAAAGGGCCTAACTTGAAGATTGAATCCAAGATTTAACAAGCCGTGAACTTGCAGATCGTTTCTTTGATAATACAACAAAAACAATACTTAACGGAATGGAAAAATTCACTCAAAACATCAGAAAGGGCAAATGCAGAGTAGTATGTATGAGCAGCAGCAGCACTATTGCTTACCTTTTGCAGAGTCTTAGAAGCTTAAACTTGATGATATTATATTAACTCTCATAAATTAATGCTTCTTCAATTTCAAATTTCCAAATTCCTCCAAGGATTTATAATTTTTTACCTCATCCAAACAGGCAGTCTGAAATGAAAGTAGTAGATGCACAGAACGCTTTAGGAGAGGAATCATAATAAACAAGCTTGTCAATTGACATTTAACCTTTAATTATCTGTCAACATCTGTAAAGCACCCTCCCAGTAGAAAACATGCCCCTGACACACCATAACTCTTGGTTGCGCCCATGTGTATTACACACAATCGATGTCAACTATTTCAGTTGTCTTATTTTTGTTACTATCTCTAAATTTTCCCTTTTGTTTGATTTCTACACATCATAAGTGTGGATTATGTGATATTGTTTCACACTAAGGTATACAACATCAAAGTAGGTCTAATGCTAATAATTACTGGTCCATAGTATAACCATTTTTTGGCATTCCCTTGACCGCTGATATATGTAACTTGAGTTGCACAATATTTTTTAAATGCACACATATTTTCCTTAAGATATATTTACATGCACTCTGATAAAATAAAATTAGATCCCTAAAACACTCACCATGTAAAGCATCCAAAGCAGTGGCTGCATGAGCAGGACTCACAAAATCAACAAAACATAAAATCAGTGGATCTCCCCCGGGCTGCAACAAAACATAAATTCATAAATGTATGGAATATTGACTCCACAACAAAAAAGAATTACAAATAAAAAAATTATACTTACATGTCTTGATTCCTTGGTTACAAGTCTAACTTCTTTGTAGCCAACAAAAGGGCGAAAGATATCTGCCAACCCAAGTGAAGGAACAAATGCAGTTAAGAAAGAAAGCAATGAATATAAGCATTCATGTGGTAGCTAATGAAAGGATACGCGCTACTTCTCGTCGCGTACAATCAGATGGCAAGCCCTCCACATATAGAGTACTGGTAGCATCAGGGGGAAGAGCAACCTCAGCCCTTCCACTTTCTAATCCCAAGGCCCTGTCTTTTGCAGTTGTCCTTGGGTCCATACCACCAATACCCACAATACGTGGATCATCAACAGGACGGCCAGGTATTTCTCCACTCATGTGTCTAGCAGACTGTCCACCACCATAAGATGAAATTTGCTGGTACATTTTTTTGATTCATTAGCGCCAAGCATATAAATCACAAAGAGAAATTAAAACTATATAAATCACAAAGAGCAATTAAAACTATGGTCTGAACATGCTAAAGTAACCCCAAGTACCGCACTACGCAGGTAACGATCATAGGATGCTCCAAGAGAGTCAGTGTCTCTTACTGCACGGAGAGCTCCTCGGTCATCATCACGGGGATAATAACTGGGCAGTTCATGGCCACTCGAAACATCTACACATTAAGCAGATACTTAAGCAAATAAACCACAAAAAATCACAACAAATCCTGTAGCCCTATGTACCAAGTACAATGGATAATAATCAATTCAACCACTCAGAAAATAATTTTCAACAGCTTTGCGGGACATTAATAACATCGCTGTGTCAAATGTCTAGGCTCTTATATCAAGTGGAGGGACAACAACCAGATAATGACTCGGCACAAATGCAGAAATTAATTATACTAGTTTTATTATAATTATTCTAATTTATCAATGTTAATCTTGTAACTGTTCTAAAATGAATCATATAAAATTTAAGAAGACTAGAAAATATATCAAGAAGCATGCGCACTAATAATGGATGAATTTCAAAGCACACATTAATAGACATGGCCTCTTTTGCATGTATGAAATCAACTTGATTAGATCATTAGAGGACAAACTTGAAGATATAAACTTATGAGGTAACATTCTGTGGCAGTAGAATAGATATTATTGATCAACTACATTGATTACAAATTACAGAGACTGAAATCTATATCACATCCTACCCTGCCACCCTTAATGCAGGGTTAACAAAATCTGCCGGCCCAAAGCAGTGTCATCATGAACAACCACAATGGCCACAATAATTTTGGCCCATTGATGTGTAAATTCACCATCAACACGCTTCCTTCTTTGTAGCAGATCAAAGTGGAAAAATATCTTGAGCACTAATTACTTGCCATTATTAGAAAATGGCAAAATGCGATAACCTACTTCCAGTAAAAGTTAGCAATATAAAAATGTTTCCAATTCTCACCGCATAATTGTTCATCAAACTGACTGGAACTTTCATACGAGAGAAAGGTTGGCCAAAGTGAACAAGCCCTTGGTGTTGTAATCAAAGATCCAACAAAAAGATGATGAAATATTGAAGAGCAGCCAAAACATAATGCAAGATTAAATGGATGACTATGATGGACATTTAACCATAAAAACAAAAACAAAGATGACGTAGCAATTAAGACCAGCCAACACGTCAATTGACCCATTATTGAATTTGTACTAATTGGTTTCGCATCTTCTCAAACTGGATGTACTAATTAAATGCAAACCAGATGCTACGGTGAAATATTATTTGTAGTTGATTCAACATAGGTGATACCAATTCTCTGCAGCACTCGCAACGAAACATCATGCCAGTATCAAAAAGGCAGGCTCAAAAAAAGAAAAAAATTTAATTTCTAACCCCAAACAAGGGCTTAATCCAAGTCACATAGACAGCGATAGATCGATCAAGCTGTTATTACCATTAAGCTCTATCCGATTTCCATCAACAAAAATTATGGTCTATACCACTAAAAAACTTCATCAAATCACAAATTGTTCGAAATTTTGAGCAGAAAGTAATTTCACCACATACCAGCAGAAATACAACTTCAACAGAGCACAAGTTTACAAAAGACTGAAATTGAAGTAATACCGAAGTCGGTGCGAGGGCGTTTGGAGACGAGAGGCGGAATCGCCGACGGTGGCGGTTGCCGCGCTTCGCTGTACCTCCAATAAGCGTCCGCCATTTGTTCGTTCGACTTAAGGAGAGATAAAGCAAAAGCAAAAAAAAATGAAACAGATGGTAAAACGAAGCAACTTCGAGCATTTAATCCACTAATAATGAAAATTACTATTTTACCATCACCCGAATATAATAAGTTAATAATTAAATAAAAATAAGTATTACTGTGTTGTTTAAAAGGTTTGAAGAATATTTTGTGCCATTATTAGAAGTTGTGTAGGGCACAAGGGTCTTTTTCAATAATTAATATAAAATTTAAAAATAAAATTAAACATAACATTATACTTTAGACAATTCCGATACTTAGATATTTATTTCTAAAAGTCAAAGTCTACATGTTATATTTTAAGATAAAGTTTACCCAATTAAAATTCGAATATACGAGATCCTAAACAAAACAAAATTCCTCTTAATAATAACATAAATGAATAATTACGCACGCGCGTGTTGACGTGCTAGTAAACCTGCGCGTCAAACTCTCTCTTGAATAAACCACCAACTCTCTCAAAACACTGCAGAAAATCCTGCCACGACTCTTTCTCCTTATCAACCATTAACCTCAGGAAACGAACATATAATAATTATTAATTATGTAAATTAATTGAACTTAAAACCCTTTTATTCTCCGTAAAGGTTGTAGTTTTCAATCGGCAAGAAAAGAATATAGACTTTTGTAAATTTTCATTTTAATTTTTTATAAAACCATTTTACAGCTCAGATCGTCGTCATAATCCATTTCCATTATGATTACTTCATCATTACAGTATTAATTGTTGATGGTGTCTCTATCAAAAGCCCATTTGTTTACTTATTCTTGTACTCCAATTTGGCTCGCTAGCACTTGGTTTCTGAATCTTTTCTCTGCCCTTTTCTTGGCAGACTTCTGCTTCGTCATCATCTGCATCGCTGAATTTAATTTGTTATAGGTAAAGAGTTTTAGTTTTTAACTTTTAATTTTCCATTTGGTTTCTTGTTCTTGTTTTCTCAATACCCGTTTTGATTTTTTGTCTCTCTTTGTTTGTTCTTTTAGCTCACAAGGGAAGTTTTAAGCTTGAAATTTGCGGATTGATGGCTGCTGAATTGTTGGGTCCAAGATTGTACAGCTGCTGCAATTGTCGAAATCACGTTGCCGTTCACGATGATATCATTTCCAAAGCTTTTCAGGTCGATCATTTAAACCTCTAAATTATATTCTTTGTTATGGAAATTTTAGAGCTTTGTGTATAGTTTGACATATCTTGTGAAGAATTTGAATTGAATAGGATAGAATTTTTGTTTTACGAACGTGATTGCACGAAATAATGTAGATGTGGTTGTATGCAATTTCTCGGATCACTTTAACTTGAGTCTTGACTCTGATTGTGGTTCTGGGAGCATGTTCTAGCACAAGATTTTTACAAATATCTTATGAAGAATTGAATAGGATTGAATCTTTGTTTGGCGAGCATGATTTCATGACATGGATGTAGATGTTTTTGTATGTCATTTTCTGGATCATTGTAACTTGAGTATGGACTGTGATTGAGGTTCTGAGCAAAGTTTTTAATGATGACAATTTGTTTTTTTTTGCATACTTTTGTTTAGGGAAGAAATGGTAGAGCCTTTTTGTTCTCCCACGCAATGAATGTTCTTGTAGGGCCAAAAGAAGACAGGCATCTCTTAACTGGTCTCCACACTGTCGCCGATATCTACTGTTCAGATTGCCGTGAAGTTTTGGGTTGGAAGTATGAACGAGCTTTCGATGCATCACAGAAGTACAAGGAAGGGAAATTCATATTTGAGAAATCAAAGATTGTTAAGGATAACTGGTAGTTCTTCATCGTTCTTTACAGTCGTAATTCATTCATTCCTGTGCGTTGATGATGCAAGTGCATTGATGCTTCGTGATGTTCATCTTGTACAGAAACTTATCACCCATTATTTACTAATTTGTGATTCTTGCCAAGAACTATGACTCAATGATCGTGAACAGATCATCAATTCCTTGTGTATAAATCCAGAATCTTGCTATGTTTGTGGTTGAAAGGGTTGGTTGCTATGTCCATTCATCATCAAGTGTGTCTCTAGCAGTTATGATAGTAAACTTACATGCTTCTTTTTTCTAATTGCATTCAAGAGTATGTCAATATGCTCCTTTCCTTCTTCTTAATAAATCTTGGAGCTTCTTTTGTGTTCTGTTAGTAATATTGTTTAGCATAATTTAACTGCATGTAATTCTTTTACTGGTGACCTTTGAATTGGCTGACACTGAGGAGTTGGCCTATTGTTCTCTATACTATGTGGGTGTTCTTGCCTTGTTCTCGCCCTACCCGATAAAGCTTTTCATGTAAGAATTGCATCGGGTGCACCATTGACAGCGGGATCTTTTGTTGCCGCTGCTGCTTGTGCTGGTAGATATGGCATTCAGGGCTGGCAAGGTATCAAAGCAATACTGGTTGCCAACAGCTAGACATGGGGAGGTCATTTGACATCTCTAGGTTAAATATGACACAGTTTATTTCTTGTCTTAGCAATGGCCAAAGCCATTTCTTCTGCTAGAATGATGTCGTGAAATCAAGAATTGAAGATGGAAAATGCTGTAAAAAGAATTGAATCAGTAACGTCGCGTAATGCAAGGTATATGTTGGAGCATATCATAATACAGTATAATTTTTAAAAAAATTAAGAAATTGTTGAATAAAAATTATTTAATTTAAAATATTCCAATTTTCCGACTTGTGCTTTTTCTTCTAATAGGTTAAGGTCGTCGTTCAGGCAACCAACGAAAGCTCGCCAAATCCATTTTCGTTTCAGTTTCAGTTACAGAGAGAGGGAGCGAAACTGAGAGACGAAGCTGGAAGATGTATTTGAAGAAACCATTTTGGAGCGAGGGAGTGGAGAAGCAGAGCGAATCCTCGACGGAAACTGCGGCGGCCCCATCGGCGGTAGGAGAGCTGGTGAATTCGCTTTAAAAACAGGGAGAATACAGAGAAATCACTCTCGCTCTACGCACCGGTCTACGCGACGCGCACGCGGAGTTCTCGTTCCTCCGGGTTCACGGTCTCTGTTCTCTCCTCAAAATGCTCAGATCCGTCGCCTAATCAGACTTCACCATCAACCTCTTTTGCCATTCGCAATCTCTTCCCTGATCTTCAAGGTTTCTAATTAAACCTTATATCAATTAAATTTAGCCAATGCCACAAAACGTACTTATTCTTTTTTACAATTTTTCCAGTTGTTCCTGTTTTGTTTCAACATTCTTTTAAAGAAGAGTCGGTAGATGAGACACTAGCAAGTTTGGATCATATATTTAGTGTGGATCCTATGAAGATATCTAGCCCTTCAACGGATGAGGAAGTTTTGCTTGCTCCCCGCGTGCTGGAAGGATGCTGTTTGCTTCGCAGGGAAAGCACAGTTTTGGCACATAAACATAAAGCAATTCAGGTCTTTTATGTTGTTTTATCCATTAAATTTATTGATAATGAGAGTGATTTTGGGAAATGAAAAAAATTGCCGTCGATGGAGATGCGGTAATTTGATATAGTTGTTTGTTCAGGTTTTGATGAATATATTATCAAGTCGAGGAGCTTTGGAGCAACGAGCATGCTTGGATGCTTTAGTTTCGATAATGCTCAATTCATCAGCCAGTCAACTGGTATCTAATTGCTTATTTGTTCTTGTTCCAATTTCATTATTGACTTGGTTGGCTTTTTCGGATTACTAGAGTAGATCTCTTGACTTGGTGACTAAATTTGTTGGCCATCAAATTCTTGCCAGACAGGCTTCTGTTGAATTAAGTTTGTTGGGGTGCAGCTAACTTTAGAAAGGGACATGTAATACAATAGGAAATGTCTCACATAATTACTGAAAAAAAATCCTTACATCTTTGAAGTTTAGCATAGATTGTCCTAGGCCTTCTAGTTTCTGGCCTTATTAATTACTTTTTCAGTGATTAAATCCTTGTAATACATGGATATAAGTTTGCTAATTGTTTACCAGGAATTTGAGGCATGTAAGGGTATTGAGTGAGTTGCAGAGCTCATAAGAGCCAAGCAAGTGGATGAAAATCTCAGGTTTCTTTTTTCTTCCCCCTTTTAATATCAATCTAGTCACATCATTATTTTTGTCAATGTAACATCATTTGAGTATGGATATGTTATTGGAATACCTCCTGATGTGTGAAGTTAAGAGCTTTATCTCTTGTTTTACTTCAAAAAAATATAGAGTTGTTCAACTCAAAGTGTGAATGCAGAAACTTGAAAATGAACAGAAAGAAATATTTACTTGAACTTGAAGGATGTTCCAATCACACACAAGCTTCTTGTTTTTACACTTCGGTACATCAATGGCTTTCAAAATATTTAGAGAGGCTATGATGGTTATAGTTAGAGGTTTTGGTTCCTCTGGGAAAAAAAGATTTATTGTTTTCTTCACTATTGTCAGTTAATAATGTGTCTGATGAGGTAACCCAGGGAAATTGGTTGGAGAGCATTAGGATATTAACAGGTATATATGCTTAGTGACTTTTGGTTCGGAGTCGTACGGAGATCCATTTGACCCATTATACTTGTTTCATATATTGCTAGCTTGACATCTATCATATATGAGATGTATTTTATGTTCTGATTAGGTTGACACATGGAGAATTCTTGCTGCTATTTATCAGACATGTAAATGGGAGGCAAATGGCTACCATGGCAACCGTACACGAAAATGTAAGGCAGTTTTCGGGTGAAAAATCAGCTTCACTGATATGGGCAGCAAGTCAATTTGGTTCTACCCTTAATCCGGAGGAGAGACTTACCGCACTGCATATTCAAGCTCGCAGGGTTTTGAAGTCACTTGACTTGTTCTGAATCAAATGCTGGAATATATAATCTCATGGCAATTTTCCATTGTTGATTAGAGGGTAGAAAGATGTTCTGTATGTTATTCATTATTGATGATAATTTCATGAGGAATCCTACAAAAATTCAGAATCATCCTTTGTATTTTACCAAAATTACAAAGCAGAAAATGTCTTGCTAGCATCTTGTATTTACAAAGCAGTTGTCTCGTAACTGTGATTTCAAGTTCAGGGTTAAACCATCCAAAATGGTATAAATCTCTTCTGTTCTGTCATGAGATCTGTCACTGGCAAGAAACATATGAATCCCATCTCTGTCCTCAATCCAGCTGCAGCCGAGGCTTTTATGCATTCCCCTATCCTTCATTTTCTGTCTAGTTCTTGTCAGATCAGACCATTTTCCAGCATAGGCATATAAATTTGCCAGCAGAACATAGTTTCCAGTATCATCTGGTTCCAACTCTATGAGCTTATCTGCTGCAGTTTGCCCTAGCTCAATGTTGCCATGAATGACACAACCTCCAAGCAGAGCACCCCACATCACTGAATCAGGCGCCATGGAAGTTTCCATGATAAGCTCATAAGCTTCTCTGAGCTGCCCTGCTCGACTCAAGAGATCAACCATACATGTGTAGTGTTTTAACGAGGGTTTCACATTATAATACGCCATCAGATCAAACAATTCATGAGCTACCTCAATGGAACCAGCATGAACACAAGAATAAAGGACAGAAAGGAAACTGACATGGTCCGGTCTAAAACCGCCAGCTAGTATTCTTTGAAAAAGAGCAATCCCTTCCTCCCCATGTCCGTGCAAGGCATACGCTGTAAGCATCGCATTCTGGGAAACCAAATTGGGGTTGCATATCCTCTTATAAGCCACCTGGGCATGCTTTAAGCTACCACATTTTGCATACATGTCCACGAGGGCTACACCTATGTGAACTTCTGAGTCATATCCACATCTGATTGAATACGCATGTACTTGCTTAGCTCTTTCCATTGTGGCCAAACTTGAGCACGCCGATAGAATGATTCCAATGGTGTAAATATCAGGTGTTAGATTTAGAGTATGCATTTCAGAGAACAACTGCATTGCTCTATCATGGTGCCCATTTTCTACAGAACCTGCAAGGATACTGTTCCACGTGTAAACATTTGGCTCAAAACCATCTTCTTTCATCTGTTGAACAAGACTTTCAATATTTTCAATCTGATTGCAACGAGCATAGCCAGATATCAAACAGTTCCAGGTTGATATATCTCTTTCAATTACTTCATTGAAAGCCGTTTGAGCAGCCCCCGAGTCTCGACATCTACAGTACATTTCTATCAGAGCTCCACCAACAAAGGTATTGGACTGCAGACCTAAAAGAATGGCACGTGCATGTATCTCCTTCCCTTTTGTCAAAGAAGCCATATCAGCGCAAGCAGTTAGAACACTCCCGAAAGTAAAAGAAGTGGGTTCAATATCGTCTTTCATCAACAAATCTCTAAACATGCTCAAAGCTTCGTCGTATAGGAAGTTGTCTACATATCCAGATATCATAGAATTCCATGAAATTATATCCTTCTTTACACCCATTTTTTCCATCCGATCAAATATCTCCCTGGCTTCAGAGACCTTGCCATTCTCGCAGAACCCTACAATCATTGTATTACTGGAGACTTCATTTTTCAGTGAAAATTTTGAGAACAACTTGAAGGCACTTCTCATATCAGCACACCTTCTATACACGTCTACTAATCCATTCACGATGAAAGAGTTAGACATAAATCCATGTCGTGTGATATAGCCATGGAATTCTTTTCCGAGCCTTATCTTTCTTAATCTAGCACAGGCAGGAAGAAGACTTGCTAGAGTCCGCGCATTTGGTTCAATCCCTTGTGCTTGCATTCTGAAAAACATCCCAATGGCTTCCTCGTCGTAACCATTTTGCGTGAAACCAGCTATAACTGCACTCCAAGACACAAGATTTGGGATTTTATTATCCAAAGAAAACATTCTTTCAAGAAAGTCCAATGCGTCAAAAGCCATTCCATTTGCAGAGCAAGCCGTGACAACAGAATTCCACGACACACAATCCCTTTCAGGCATCATTCTGAAAACTTTCTTAGCATCCTCCAGGCTTCCACATTTACCGTACATATCAATTAAAGCATTGCCCACGTAAATATTCGAAGCAAACTGATATTTCATCACAATCCCATGTAACTGCCTTCCTAATTCTACCATTGCAAGGCCACTACAAATCTTCAATACTATAGGAAACACAAAAAATTCCAAGCAGATATCTTCAAAGAGTAATTCTCGAAAGCGTGAAAACGCTTCCCTCGAAAAACCCAGATCAGCATACAAGCTAAGCATAGCTGTATAAGAATACAGGTTTCTGATCAGCATTTTCTCAAACAGCAAATTTGCATCCTCTAAACAATTACTCCTCCCGTACATTTGGAGCAACTTAGTTTCCACAAACTCGTTCCCACGAAACCCACTCTTGATTGCGTGGGCATGAACTTGTTTTCCAAAATTGGGGCATTTGCACGATTCGAGAACAGAAGCAAATGCACTTGAATTTGCAGGTTTGTCAAGTAAGGATAAATGGGGGTGGTTAATTTGCGAGGAAATGTTCATGAGTTGGTGATTTGATTTAAGGGAAATTTCGGTCAGCTTGCCAGGGGTATTCGAATCACGTCGATGAAGTGGTGGTGGTGGAGGATAAGTTATTGGCTCCATTATTTGAGCCGGAGTAGCCATTTTAACATACTGTCACAACGACAAAAGAGCAGAATGAAATTGTGCTAGCTTAGCGTAATTGTACAGGCATAGTTATACGAAATTACAAACATATTTATTTAGGTTTAGGGTAGAGTTACAGTTCTGAGCCCGGTTATGTGTTAATGTCTGAAAGTTATCCACATGGACAATCTTCATGATCCATTTGTTTCTCCATTTCACATTTAAGCTTATCAACAAAGAAAATGACCTCCCTTCTTGCACGTCCATTTTAATATTAATGTTACGGTATCGTGTAAGATTTTTGTTACTGATCATTGTTGTCGTTAGCACTGTTACTTGAAGGAGCAATGTTTGTAGGTCCCATAAAATACCAAAGAAGGAAATTGCCAGTCAAACTTGGGATTCTTTGCAGTAAATAAAAGAATGAATATGCAGAAAGGATCACAAGAAGAATGGCAAGGAAGGGTCCATTACACTGCGTGCCTGCTTTAAGAAACCATTTGGTGGATGTCAAGATGAGCATATAGTGCCGATGAGACCTGACACGATTCTGACCTGTTTGGCAAGCCGAAAGAGATAGAAGTTAACAACAGGCAAGAAAACTTTTGCCTTGGAGTATTGATAACAATCATAATTCCATCTCACTTCGATCTCAAAACGAAATGACAACAATCTCTTTAAAACGCACAAAATCTCAGAATTAAATTGAACTAAACAAGTCATTTGTGTTCATCAAACTCCAAACTGCTTACATAAACTTTACTTTCGATTACCTAAACACAACATTGTCGTTAATTTTGCAGCAAAATTATGGTGCAATAAACTCAAGAAAAACTACCCTAGACAGTCTAGTAATTGCCTTTTGAGATTATGAGTCCACTGGTCAAACAGTAAAAAAGTTATTTACTGCTGATAGTTTGCCACGATCCTCCACTCAAAAGCCTATTCCAGTATCCTGTAGAATCTCGTCGCCCTCTATTATTTTGTCCAAAATAATCTGTAGTGGCTGTAATGTTTGAAATTTGTGGCTCCATTTTTTCTCGAGGAAACAAAATTCTTTCACCATTATTGTTACTACTTCCTTGAAGCTCATTGTCATGAAATCCATTGGAAAAATTGAGAGTTGGTTTGGAATCTTGCCGTGGAAAACCAGTTGAAGGGGCTGCTTCTTGCGCCATAGCCATGAATGAACTAAATCCCACGGAATAAGTAAATTTTTTATGGAATTGGGTTTTGTTTTCAGAATTATCAAATGGAGTTTCAATGAACTTGGAAATGCCGTTATAATTCTGATGATCAGTTGGAGGTTAAGCAAGTTTGAGATCTTGGCCTCCATTGATAGTATTTTGAGGAAATGTTGTAGGAGTGATCAGATCAGCAAGATTCATAGAAAAAGCTGGAGCTGTTGGAGATTTTGATGATAAAGAAGAAGATTTCTTGTTCTTTTCTTGATCCTCCACCTACAGGAACATTTCTCAGAGCTCCACCTTCAGTCCAATATCTTTTACAGGTTTTGTAGAAATATCTCGGCTGAGAAAAACTATAGTTGGACTAACAAGACTTTGTATTAGCTGAATTGCATCTTGGACAGTTCGAAGTTCGATCTCTATAAGGTTTTGGTCTTCTTTCTAACTTGGGTTTTGAATTTCCCATCGGTACAAGGAATCCAAATCCCTGATAATACTCAGAAAGTGAAAAGATACTAAAAGAAAAGACGGAAAAAGTACAAGTTTTCATGATCAAACAAAAGCTGGAGATTATAAAGTTAAAAGAAAACGATCAACAGACAAAGAAGATCATTTTTTTTCAAGTGCGTTTTTGTCCATGCACTTGCACTGTAGTTTAAATTTACTTCTTTTTTCTGACAGAAGAATGAGGAAATGAAGATGATTTGTAGCTCAATGATCTCTTTTCTTGAGTTTAGTTGGTGGGTAGCTCCAAGATAATGAATTCGTTATTGCAACTTTGTAATGTCTTTGGTCGAAAATCATTGGGAGATACAAATGATCGAGATTGAATCAGTTATGTAAATTAACTAGAGAGAATTATTTCTACGGCTGTTGTATAAAACCAGTCATAGAATTCAGCCGGCGGGGATGCCACAGCGGCCACTCGAAGCCGGTGAAAGAGAGAGAATCTCTACTCTACATGGTTACAAATTAGAGAAGACGGAAACGTGAATAATTTACAGAGAATTACTGGGCTTAGGGCCCATTGGGCCTTGGGATAGACTGCCGAGAAAGTTTTGTACAAGTCCCATATGTTTATCTTAAAATACACCTTGAATAAATATTTTTAAAATATGATGAAATTTTCCATTAAGAATAGGACCTTTTTGAGTTTTTCAAAATATTGAATAGCAAAAATATATGACTTAAGACTCATTGAACCTTAGATTTGAAAACGGTTCAATGTTTATTAATATTAATTTAACAATGGGGGGTTTCAATAATAGGCGTTTGACATTTTCTCACTTTTTTTATTTTATATATCATAAGGGACTTCAGTGAAATTGTGCAATTAGCAGCTGCAGACCGATCACACGCGCCAAATGAAAAGCAATAAAACGAATATCTGTGCGCGCCAAAAACCATTTGCCGCGAAACCAGGATGTAGCGCGCGAAAGCTCTAATTCGCTCCACGATTAAATTCCCGAACCCACAGTTTTTACCACTCCGCTTCAATATTCAGCTATGGTTTTCTCAACAAGAACAACAACGATGATTCTGAGACGCAGAACTGTAGCTCAGAGCCCACATTCCGACCCGCCGTTTACCGATGAAGCCTCGCATTACAACGATGCTTGCTGCGAGATGTGTGGGTCCGGCGACTTCTCGTCGAAGATGCTTCTGTGCGACAAATGTGATAAGGGATTTCACCTTTTTTGCCTCACACCTATTCTCGTTTCTGTACCGAAAGGCTCTTGGTTTTGCCCCTCTTGTTCAAATCACAAGATGCCCAAATGTAAGTTCATTTCTACTTTTTTGAGTTTATTTGATTGGTTTATAGATTTTTTTTAGGGTTTGTTTTATGCGATTTGACTTGTTTGACATGTCAATCTTATTTATTTAGTTTATGGGTCTGTGTTACTCTTTCTTGCATCGATTCACATTGTTTCGGATGTCAATCTTATTCTTCGTTAATGCGTTTATGTTATTTGGATTATGTTGATTTCAATTTGTGGTTTCTTTATATTGGTCCCAAAACTTCAGTTACTTGAATGAATTGTTTAAGGATTTTTTTTTGTTCATTCTGATTTGATTTTTGAACTAATTGTTTAGGGTGTACCATATTAATTATTTTCTTTCTTTCTTTATTAATATGTGCAGCATTCCCTCTTATTCAAACCAAAATTATTGATTTCTTTCGCATTCAGAGGTCCACGGACTTAACCCAGAAACTAAATCAAGGTATTTGTTTGGTAATTGACAATTTGGTTTTGTTGGTGATGATTTATATGCGCAAAGCTCATTGATGGATAGAGATTAATTGGAATTATTGTTTTTTTATCAGACAACCTGAAAAAGCGAAAACGAAGTAGTAGTTTAGTGGTCTCAAAGAAGAGAAGAAAACTGTTGCCGTTCAATCCAACTGAGGACCCCGAAAGGAGATTGCAGCAAATGGCATCACTGGCGACGGCACTTAGAGCATCCGGAACAAAATTTAGCAATGAACTCACATATGTGCCCGGTATGGCACGACGGTCTGCAAATTGTGCAGCTCTCGAAAAGGGAGGAATGCAGGTAAGTTAGAAGACAGTAACATATGAACAAATGTTTGAATACAAGAAAGAGTTTGATCTGTTGTTGTCCTGTTTTGATGTCTTCCCTGATTGTAACAATAATTTAAGTGTTCTCTACATGTATATTGCTTCACTGGACAAACCGAATAAGTATTTAAATTCCTTCACTCAAATCTAGCGTCCGGGTTAACGTTCATAATAAGTTGCATTATAAGCCAGAGAAATTTAAATGCCCGTGCTGAGATGTCCAGGCAGCTAGAATGTAAATGTGGAGACTTGTAAACCAGTCAAAAACAATCCAGGGCGGCATCTCGGAACCTCTAATTGTCTATCAGAATTTTGGTTTGCATGCATATGCTGCTTGATAGAATAGCTTTAAGTAAAGGATATGGATCCGATAATGCTGTTGCTCTTTAGATCATGTATGACCTAGGACTATTGTATTAGTAACGTATTTAATCAAGAATTTAGTAAGATTACATTTGATTGTATTCCAGGTATTGTCTAGAGAAGATACTGAAACCTTAAATTTGTGCAAAAGCATGATGAACATGGGAGAATGTCCGCCGCTCATGGTTGTTTATGATCCAAAGGAAGGGTATGTGTATGTAATATCCATTCTCTTGTTTTTTTTTAAT
Organism: Xylocarpus granatum; assembly: GCA_019650275.1. Taxonomy (NCBI): domain Eukaryota; kingdom Viridiplantae; phylum Streptophyta; class Magnoliopsida; order Sapindales; family Meliaceae; genus Xylocarpus; species Xylocarpus granatum. Next base: position 156,945 of record BNST01000560.1, on the reverse strand, counting down.
ATATTTGCATGCGGATTCTCAGCTTGCAGTTTTTATTTTTTGTAACAGATTCACTGTACAAGCAGATAGATCTATAAAAGATCTGACAATAATTACCGAGTATGTTGGAGAAGTTGATTATTTGAAGAATCGTGAAAATGACGATGGAGATAGTACAATGACCTTGCTCTATGCTGATGATCCCTCGCAAAGCCTTGTCGTTTGTCCTTACAAGCACGCCAACATTGCCCGCTTCATTAATGGCATCAACAATCACACAGCGTAAGTTCATCTTCGGAATTGAATTTAAAAAAATTCGGCTGATTCATTTGAGGGTTAACCTATTTGGTCTAGATGTCTGTAAATCGCGTTGCACCTGTGCTGATGCAATTTTATTTGCCATTGATCTCAAACTGCATGGTTGTGGCATTCAAACAATTTTAGATTCATGAAGAACAAAATGGACTTGCGACGCACTCTTACCACACATTTCTTTCAACTGAAGTTTTTCATTTCTTTCTTTTGATCGGATGAGAGCACGTTTTCTGATGCAGTGACGGGAAAAAGAAGCAAAACCTGAAATGTGTGAGATACGATGTCAATGGCGAGTGCCGGGTTTTGCTGATTGCAAACAGAGACATACGAAAGGGAGAAAGATTGTATTATGATTACAATGGGTATGAACACGAATACCCAACTGAACATTTTGTCTAACTTCTGCTTTTCCGTTACCGATCCCTAAACTTATACAGATGGAAGTAACGAGCAAGCTAATTGTATATATATGCCCCTGACTGGTTTTTCCGAGCTCCCAGTTATGTAACTGATCCAACTTCACTCTGTTTGAAAAATGTAACATGTTTTCTGAAGAGGGAAATGTCAAGGGTTGATTCAATACAAATGTTGATTTTATTGATTTACTTCATTTGTGCACAAATTTTGTTTCATTTTCTATTGTTTTGATTTACTCGCTGCTCTCTTTCATTTTAGATCACATTTAGAACCTGGCTGTCTCATTTTTTACCTTGATTGATGTATTTAACTGGCTGTCCTGTAACAGCATTGGAATTCTTCAAATGAATTATTTCATGCATGTACGTATGTGTCTGTATGTATGTATGTATGTATGTATATGTATGTATTTTGGAATATCCTTCTTTTGATTCAGATGATATTTTATTTGCAAAACGATTCGAACAACATTTTATATTACTTAATTTTTTAAAATTATTTTATGAGATTCATAATTGTATTTTTAAATTCCATATAATAATATGTTAGGAAATAAGATTCTCAATTTAATCCGAAAAATTTGTTCATTTATATAGGCCCATCAAGGCCTCATCTTTTTGGGCCAATTTTTAAACTGGCCCATGTTTTTGGTCAACACGGAAGAAAGCTCGAAGAAGAAACTAATTTAATGGACTAAATGACCCCTTCAAATGAAGGCCTCAATTACAATTACAACCATAAGAAAGAACATTTTTCACTAGAAGTTACACCAATCCGACAAGAGTTGGTAGCCGAAGGATACTTTTGCAAATGATTCTGGAAGTTGATAATTTCATGTCTTGAGTTGTCACTAATGCTAAGCCGCCGTACGTACTACTGTGGACAGAGGCACTGAGACATGCATGATTTTGTGATCAAAATTTTGGACCACCCTATGCTATGATTTCTGGTTGCACAAATGCAGCATTGACATTGCCCGAGGGGTAGGGTGGTCCAAAACTAAAATCACAGGGCGAGGGTGAGGAGAGGATTGGCAATCAGATCATAGAAGTGGTCCCACGCAGTCATCTTGTGACTGCCGTCAGATTCACCCCCACCAGAGAAAAATTAAAAATAAATTGTGGTCCGATCTTATAGAATTTAACCTGGGGGAAATTTTTCCTAAGTACTTGCCTTTGGGTATTACTAAGACCAGGCCACAGGCCAGTGCCAGCACAGTCCCAGTGGTTGTATACCTGTCACCAGGGATTTCCTTCAGAATTCAGATCCCTAGGCCTTTTAAGTTTCTATTCGTGCAGTTCCCGTGTGGTCCTCGTGCTTAAACTACAATTTTTCACAATAATATTATTATTTTCTTGTATTATTATTATTATAGCGGTTTCTGCCTAATATTATTTATTTATTTATTTTGTTTGTTTGGATTTGACATTTATGCGTTAGCATAGTTGAGTGATGGGCATTTGGGCCAATTTAATTGGGGACAAGGACAGGACAGGACAGGTCAGGACACGACAGTACAGAAGTAGTCCATGACCCAGTACTATTACAATTTGGACATCCCAAGCTCGTGTTGTTAAGGTAACGTCCTGTTTTCTCTCTTTTCATTGCTTCGAGCTACCACGGACCTTCACAATATACATGCTAGCATTGAATTCTTATTTTAAAAAGTTATTAAAACATTAAACGTTACACTTATAACGTCGACCCCCAATGGAATATAATTCGAAATTTTTTTTTGGATTGAAACTTTTATTATCAGGTTGGATACAGTGTGAGAGAGAGAGAGAGAGGGAGTGGGAAAGGGGGATTGGTTGGAAGACAAAACGGGCAGTGGGTAGCCCATACCAATTAACACAATGAATGCAGCCATCAAAGACAAAAAGACAAGGACGCAACCACCAGCTTGATTGGGCGAAAACTCTCCGCTAACACCAACAGTCCTTACCTCCCCTTCACACACAACCGTTTACACTATCAATTTTCAGCATTTTCTGTGCCTTTTTGTTAATTTTTAAAACCCAACCCTCGTGGCTTATGATTGTTGCATGTTCATGTGTTTGTAAATATCTAGAAAGCGAAGACAAACACTCGTATCAAGATAGACTTTGATGGATATTTTGTTGCATATCTCATGGATATTTTGATGGTAGTTCATAGAATGACAAAGGTGGGCATTCATTATTTATATTCATAGGCTTATGTTATTGATTATTTAACAATGTCGGCTGCCAAATTATGGAGTAACGTATGGAGCCAGTTATTCACGCAGTCTATTCGAACGATACTTGAACTTTCATCCTCTTATCCAAGTCTCTGGATTCATGCGGCACCCAAATTTGAGAAACTGGTTAGAGCTTTAACAGTTGCCCTAAAACGGTGCGTTGGCTCACCAACTTTTGCTCGCTTGCGTCCGTATAAACCAACGCCACGGTCAGTAGCAAGCAATCAATAAACCAGAAGCCACATGGCTGCGGGCTTTTTCATGTGCGTCAAGGAATTATCAAATAAGCAAATTTATAAAGGAAGAAAGCCACATACAGATATTCTCTTCTCTATGCACGTATCTGCACTCTGGAAGCTGCTTTAAAGAAAAGCAGCTTTTCTTGTATCTATTTGCTTTAGCTTTTGCTTAATTTGGACGCAATTTTGTTCATGCCTGACGATTTTGACACACACGTACGTGATTATGCCATCAACGACCCTGACCCTCATGATTTAGATGTCGGCAGTTCGATTTTTTTTTAATAGATAATTTTAAAATAATAATTCATGGATGAACTTGGCGGTTTTAATTTGCCGAGAAAGAGTTTTAAGTTACGATCATGATGTCATTAAAGTTGATATATGTATGAATAACATCCACAGGCTACGGAAATGCTTTTGAAAAGCAGAACACGACAACACTACACTATGCTAACCACTGATTAATATATAGATTAGGGTCTATGTTAATCAGTTAATGATTATAATTTTTTCTATTTTTTCAATTTATTAAATAATTATTAATACAATTGTTAAAAAATAATAATAACATAGTTTTAAAAAATAATTTTTATCTTTTGTAAATTTTAAAATTTATACGCATAAAAAATTATATATTTAAAAGTTAAATACTAACTAATCTTTTAAAATTAATTATAAAAACTTAATAAATAAACACTAATTTAAATAATATCGAAATATTATTTGAAAAAATAATCATTTTATATAATAAATAATTTATAATAATTATAAAAAGTTATGCATTAAAGACTAAATACAATTCACCTCCTCTAATTAACTCTTACACTATGGAGCATAGGTAACTTTAACCTAAACAAAAAGTAAGTAGGAAAAGGAAGGAAGTAGAGTAGCTACAATCAGGCAAATTGGTGTGTACTAAGTGTCATCTTGTCTCGACAATGGGGTGATCATGTGTAGCTTAAATGAGGGCAATAATCATAACTTTAACCACTTTATTTGAATTTAGATGCCAATTACTATAATCAATGTCGGATTACTTTAACAAAACAGCTTTTTATAATAAGATAGTTTATGTCTAAAAATATTAAATAATTATAACAATTACGTGCGTAAATTTGCCTTCTTTTAAAGAATTTAAAAAATTAATCTATTAAAAAAAATAAAATATTATATTTTTATAAATTAAATTTTAAATTTTTATTATATAAAATTTCTATTAAATTAATGTATTAATTGAGCTTAAGATGTTGGGTCACTTGGAAACAACGGCAACTTTTGCTTTTTGACCTTTTTAGGGTTTTTGTGTGTGGCTTTAATGGAGACATCAAGTTTTACAAAAGTGGACAAGATTATCATTAATTTGATTAATCTTTTTCTCCTTTTGTTAGGTGGGGTAATTAATGCTAATCACAATTTAAACATTCAAATGATTATACCACAGACTTCACTCTCATATCATTAACTAAATGACAAGATTACCCTCATGTGAGATTGAATAATTAATCAATGCCAATTAATCTTCATTATGCAATCCCTGTGATCTCCTTTCCCAGTAGAGATATTATAAATTTCATCAATTGTTAGGAACATGGCTTTCATTTTTTTATTTAAACATGGGTTCCAATTGAAGATGAATATCAAATAAAAATAAAATAATTGAAAAACACACATGTTAATGGGCGTGTGATCAACCCTTCCTACCATACATACCATGACAGGGTTAAAGACATGTTTGACTTGTCAGTGTGGGTAATTTTGGAAATGTAAAGAAGTAAGCAGGGCTAATTTTGTCAAAATAAAATTTGCACATGCCCTGTCCTGCCCCGAGCTAAGGAAAATTTTAGCTAGGAAAATGAATGACGGTGATGTGAGCGTCATGCGATGCCGGAAAAAAGAGTAATAACGTCGTAGCCCCTATATGTTTATATTTTATAAATAAAAACATAGTTTATTATTTTATATCAAAAAAGTCCTATTTTGAGGAAATACTTAATACTTTGTTCAAATAGACATATAATTTAGAAATAAATTAAATGAATATCACACAATAATATTATCTGATTATGGATAGTAGACCTCTATTTGTGAAAACATGAAAAAGGAGGGATTTTTTATGTTATTTCTCCGTCACAAGATTTCGTGAGGACTGAAAACAACGTGAAACTCACAGGCCACCAATTAATTTTCTTCATTCTTCTGTGCCAACCGGACAACCATTGACCAACCAATGTTTGGATTGTTTCCAAATTAACGTAATCTCTTTAGTGATGCCATCTTATATCTGTAAAATAAATTATTAATTTTGTAAAATTTCCGATACGATGTCAATACACAAAATATGATTTTGATTTATTTTAAATATTAGTTAATTTAATTAATAATTGTTTTATACAACAATTTAATTTTATCGAGTTAAAAAATTAATTTATTTTATAATATTTTAATAAATAATAATTAAAAAAATTATTTCTATTCAAAATAAAAAATATCTCACATTTGATCGGTCGCCTAAGCACAAGTTTTACAAGTGATATATATATATATATATATATATATGTATGTATGTATGTATGTATGGAGAGGGTGATTCCTAGTGGGATATCAACCTAACCTAACCTAATCGTACTAGGGCATACTCCACATTATTATGAAATAAACAAATATGAAATTTCATACCTAATTGACGATTTCAGTCTTAATTAAAATGGATCAACGTTACCAAGTAACATGCAAAATTTACAAGGTGCAAGCAATTAAACAATGCATTTCGTGAATATATTGTTCCAATTAATTTCGTGAGAGGAAGGAACACAGAAAGAAACACACCCCAGTCTCGGTCCTCTTGGAATCTCGTTTCTCGGGCAACCCGTTCACAAATATCGAGGAATGATTATTGTTGTCGTTGTTGTTGTTGTTCGGTTTTACCCTTATCCATATTTTGTTGTTTTATTTTTTAAACACAGTTAGAATTTTACGTGTTAATCGACTATTTTGTAGTGTTATTCTGTTCTCTCTACTTCGAGATCGAGAGAGAGAGAGAGAGAGGGGGGGGAAGGAATGGAAAAAAAAAGCTTCAAAAGATTTTTAGTGGATGCTTCGATCTAATGCCCCTCCAGTTACAATGAAACCTCATAGAAACAAACCCCATGTAAGCAATTATTTGATCTATCTTCTTTCAAATGTTGAGGAAAGAAGTTGCAAACTCGTAAATTTTCTTTTTATATAATTTTCTTCTGATTCATTTCTTAAAATGCAATCACATGATCTTCAATTTCCGTTACTGGGTTTTGATCTCTGTGTACTCTTAAGACTTTTTCGTCCCGTAAATTCTGGGTTGTTACAGTTTTTTAGTTTTATGAGCCAGGTTCAATGAGTCTGGATTGGGATCCATGTTGGATTTGGTTTTAGTTTAATTGTTAGCCTTTTGGTGGTGATTTAATATCAAGGGGTTTTCTGCTTAGACTGATCTTGGGTTTTGTGTTTTTTCTTTTGGCTTTTTTAGTTTTCTGGGGTTGCTTGTAAGGAGGGAATTTGGAATCTGGCACATTTAAAAGGTTGTTCTACTGAGATGGGATTCATGGGTTGAACTCAAAGAATAATGGGTAGTTTAAGTGAAGATGAAGAATGCCCATTTTTTGATGCCTCTCAAGACACTGCAACAATTTCTGGTTCAAGTCCTGATGGAAGTGAAGGATTTAATTCTTATTATGGTTTTAATAATGATGTATGGATTAGAAGTCCAAGGAGTGTTAAGGAGCGCCGTACCAAATTTTTAGACTGGATGAAAGTAAGTTTAGATTCATTACCGGGTGATAAATTGGCAGATGTTCATAGCTTGGCAGGAGAGGTGTATAGAAGCAGCAAGACTAGCGGGGCTGTGTTGAGAACGTGTTGTTCCGAAGAGGAGTTTGGTTCAGTTGGGTCTTCAATGTCAAGTTGGTCAAATGATAATGTGGAGTTGTTGGGGAATAATTTTGAGTACAGAGATGGGAATTTGGATGGTGGAATGGCCTGTGATGCAGACGACACAGGAATGGATGGGAAGATGAGTGATGGTCAAGAACTGGGCATGGAGATCGCTTCTGGGCCGTTGTCACTTGTGGATGAGAATGTTGTTGAGGAAAACAGTCCAGCGGGATTGAGAAAGGGAGTTAAAAGGGGGTGGTTTAATTGGTTACGTTCCTTGGCTTGTGTTGTAGATAAGCAAGGGGAAGCTGAGAAATTGAAGCCCAATCAACTTGATGCAGTTTTGTGGCCTAGGGTTCAAAGAATCAAGGTTCACCAACACAAGAAGCAATCAAAGGAACTTTCGGCTCTTTATAAGGGGCAAGAAGTTCAAGCCCATGAGGGTTCAATATTGACAATGAAATTTAGTCCAGATGGCCAGTACCTAGCAAGTGCTGGGGAAGATGGAGTTGTGCGATTGTGGCAGGTGGTGGAAGATGAGAGAATGACTGAGCTCGACATTCCAGAAATTGATCCATCTTGCGTGTACTTCACGGTGAATCATCTGGCTGAGCTGAAACCACTGTATATGGATAAAGAGAAAATAACTAGCTTTAGGAGCCTGAGAAAAACATCAGAATCAGCTTGTGTCATTTTTCCCCCCAAAGTCTTCCGGATATTGGAGAAACCATTGCATGAATTCCGTGGGCACAGTGGTGAGATATTGGATCTCTCATGGTCCAAAAATAATGTAAGTTATGATTTGAAGGAAAAATCCTCTCTAGCCAGCCAATATCAAATAACCATTTTCACTCATTTTGTCCAAAAAAGAATCCAATTTTTCATATTCATTTTCTGTGTTGCAGTACCTGCTGTCTGCTTCGGTTGATAATACTGTTCGCATGTGGAGGGTAGGCACTGATCATTGTCTTAGAGTCTTTTTGCACAGTAATTATGGTGAGCTTCTTTCTTGTTTTGATTAATCTCATTTTCATATTTTTTTGGTTTGATTTAAATTTGGAGGATCTTAACCCCCTTATCTTTCTTTGATTATATCTCATGGATTTTCATTCTGTTATGAAACTATGCAGTAACCTGCGTCAATTTCAATCCTGTTGATGATAATTACTTCATTAGTGGCTCAATAGATGGGAAAGTTCGCATTTGGGCAATTCCTTGCTGCAAAGTTGTTGATTGGGCTGATGTACGAGATATAGTTACTGCTGTTTGTTATCATCCTGATGGCCAGGTTGGTGATTTTCTTGCTTTTTAATCTTCTAGAAAGAGTAATGCTTACATTTATTGATTTGCTTATCAATTTCCTTTTCTTTCAGGAAGGAATTATTGGTTGTATGACTGGCAACTGTCATTTTTATAATATGTCAGGTATGCCTTTTAGGGTTGAGTGATCATATGAATCACCCCTATCACCTTCTGTTTGCTTTATCTGTGAATGAATTTTAGCTCATACTTTTCAGTCACAACTTGATTTGATTTGATTAAACTTTTTTTTTAGCAGAAAAAGAAGAAGAAAAAGAATTGCTTGCTAGATATTTAGCAGCAATGTGCATTTATTCAGGAAATATAGAAATCTTGTCAGAGAATAGGTTTGTATAACTAAAAAGAGTTAACAATCATCAGCTGAAATTCGTTGGAACCATTTTATTTTGTTAATATTGTAATTTAAAGAAAAATATTTTGGGCACCTAGCTGCGGTTAGAAGCAATATGCTACGGTGTGCTTAGACAGAACATCTAATTGTTTAGAAGGATTATCATGGGCTAAAAGCTATAGTTATGTCAAAGAATGACCTTCAACTTGGGCATTTGCATTTGCAGTGACCAACGGGTTTTTGTTTTGCTTGGTTCAGACAAACACTTGCAATTGGATACCGAGATATGCTTACAAAGCAAAAAGAAGGCCATTGGCAAAAGGATAACTGGCTTCCAGGTAGTTAGTCTTGTGCTCATTTTCTCGGATTTTGTCATTATATCATTGTTCTCTTCAACTTAATAAATATGAAATTTTACTTAATGCAGTTTTTGCCAGAAGATTCCAGCAAAGTAATGGTCACTTGTGCTGATTCACAAGTCAGAATTCTTCAAGGGCCAAATGTGATTGGAAAATATAGGGGTAGGTAACCATTTCTTTCCCCCTTTTTCTTTAAAAAGTTAATCTCATGTGAGCAAGACAACGACTTATTGCTCATGAGTACGTTTTTTAGTACTTTTCTTTTTCAGAATTCATGATCTGAAATCTCTGCTGTTTGTAATATCTAAGTTAATGAATCCAATATCCAATGCGAGTTAATTATGGCTGATTATTTGTCATTGTTCTCAATATTTGTTTCTAAATTTTTCTCTTTTCTTCTTTAGGTCATAGTGCAGGAAACCAACTCTCTGCATCTTTCACCTCAGATGGGAAGCATATTGTCTCAGCCTGCGAGGATTCCAATGTATATATATGGAATTACACGGGACAGGAAGAGCCTACACTCAACCATGCAAAAACTTTTAGGTCTTGGGAGCATTTCACAGCCAATGCGTCCGTTGCAATACCTTGGTGTGGCTTCAAAAGCGGGAATTCAGACATCAATCGACAGTGTCATATTTCTGACAATAATTCACGAGAAAATCTTTTGTTTGCTCCTGCTAGTTTCTCTCTGGGTGAAGAATATTACTTGGAGTCTTTTCCCAAAGGATCTGCGACTTGGCCTGAAGAAAAGCTTCCTGCTTTATCCCAAGTGTCCTCAGCATCTGCTATGCATAAATCGCAATATAATTTTTTAAAGAGTTCATGCCAATGCACGTCCAGTTCTCATGCATGGGGTCTAGTTATTGTGGCTGCTGGGTGGGACGGACGAATAAGATTGTTCCATAATTATGGGCTACCAGTTCCTGTTTGAAATCCCAAACTAATGACTGGACTTTCACAGAATTGGAATTCAACCTGATAATTTGCACACTTTACAGGTTTTGTGCGATTTGAATACCTCAGTGTCAACAGTGGCAAGAAGTTTGGGGTTGAATGCATGTTGATGTTTGAGAATTTTAGGGTGGGCCTGTCTCAGATATCGGAGGATATGTAGCATAACAGAAATAGGTCATGACAAGAGGCGACTGAACCATGGTTGTGATTTAATCCAACTTGGGATTTCAGCAATTGGTTGAGGTTAGCTTATCTGTGCACCCCATCTTAATCTTGTGATCTGGCTGATTTGCCTATACGGAATAAATTTTGTGCGGCGGCCGAGAAAAAGATATGCAAGTCATGTGTAATGATTGTGCAATTAAATCCAATGCAGTGGGGCCTAGTGAGACCTCTTCCTTTGCTCTTAGAACATGAAAGTAGAACTTAGAGCTGGTGGTCTGAGTTGATTTTGAGGAAAACAATGGTAGGGAAATTTGGCGATTATGATATCTTGGCCGGTTTAAATGATTGAAAATTTGTCTGCCATTTCTGGTCTGTTTCATGGTAGGGACAAGTTTCATCTGGGTTTGGCAATGGGTTCCAGTCTGCCTGGCAAACAGCTTTTGCTTTTGTTCCCAAAAAGCACTTCTACTAATGATCCCACTTGTTATTTACTAACAGAATTTGTAAATCTTATTCTCAGGAATTTTGGTTTAACATCAAATTTGCTTTAGTTCTTAGGTTATAACTTATAGTAGGACTTTTTAGGTTTAGTGAGAGAAGGGAATGCTTCTGAATTTGAGCACATACATGTAATTGAACTTGCTTCTGTATATAAGATTTGCAAGCAGTCTATTCAATGTACTAGTGTTTATCAGAGAGCAGGAAATATATTTGAGAGTTTCTGCATGGTGTTCATTATTCTCCTCTTTTGTTTTTGTTTTTATTGTCATCTTGAAGAGATCATTATAGTGGAGAAGAAGCTCTTTCATAGAAATTAATGACAAGTAACCAACAATTTCCATAGCTTGGATATTTCCGTACGAATGCGGCTGGCAGATAAGCTGGCAATGATTTCTTGTTCCAGTTGTCGATATTTAGTTGGTGTTATTGAGTTGTTTGTTTGACAAGAAAATTTCAAAGAATGTTTAGGAGAGAATGAATAATAGAATTTTTGAGTAATTAGTTGAGTAATCACATGTTGTGAGACACGTTCCTACCACTAACTAATCATCAAAATTTGACATCAAATTGAAATAATTAACAGACAATTTAATTTGTATGGAATGTAGCAGACAATATTTATTAATCCTTGAGAGAATATATTACAAGTTGCTATGAATCTGATTCAACATCCTCTCTATTATTTTGTGTTTCAAGTTTCAAATTAATTTAATTGTAGCCTAATCTGACAGCATAACTACATTTATGTAGTGTTAATTTGTAGCCTTATAAAACCCTTCCCACCTCCAACCTCAAACATACCAACCACAATTGTTAACTGTCAGCCTTTTAATTATCGACAATTAATATTAATTAAATATCACGTGATTTTTTATTTATATAAAAAGTATAGAAAAGAAAATTCTGCATTATTGGGAGACTAAAATGGGCTTCAAAAGTATGAGCCCTAGCCCACATTATTTGACACTCGCAAGTCCAAAGGCCTAGACTCTTATATGGAATATTCTAGAGATTCCTACTCTTATTTCTCTATTTTGATATATTTTCTCGAAATTACTAAATTGCCCATTTTCCGTTGAAGTTAAGATCACATATTCATGAGAAATTCGCCGATGTGGGGACTAATCTGACTGACATGTAAAACAATTGATTAAAGTGTCTGTGTACGTGAATAAAGGACTTGTTTGAAATTTCTGCTACCGAAATTAATTGTCATGACACGTCAGACAGATAAATGTCCGAACGAGAGCGAGCCTCCAATGGATAACTCACAAGGAACTGATGGACACTGATCAAGAGAGAAAGCTTGTAAGCAAAGAGCTTCCGTCACGCAAAAATGGCTTCCCTCTCAGTTCTAGTTTCTCACAACAGTTTATCTCTTCGAAATTTGTACACTAAACGCCACGGTTTTCACTTTACCGGATCCCATTCACCCCTCAGAATTGCTTGCTCTGGTAACAGTTTGACTTGTTCTTCATTATCAATTTACGAGTTTCGATGTTTTCTTTTTTGTTCGAATGAAGAAAAAATAATATCCGCTTTGTATACAAGTTAATATCAGTTTTCCTGCACTGCAATTACAAATTTGATCGGTGTTTATTGTAATAATGAGCCTGCAGCTAGAAGAGAGGTTTCTGAGTCGAAGGAACTTAAAGGTGTGGCTTGTGGCATTCTTGCTGCTTGGGCTGTGACTGCTGCGGCGCCGGTTGTTGCCGCTAATCTGGTGAGGCGTAGAATTCCATTTCATTATGCATGAATAATTGAGGTTGTATTTGGCGCGTTCATTAATCTGGGTGTATCAACTATATACATTTATCTAGTCTCAACTAATGAAAGCATGCCATCCAACGGTGGAAAATATGTGTAAAGCATATGGTACCAGGAATTATGCCTTGTATATATATGATTAGTTAATTTATTGAAACAGAAGCTATACGTTTTTGCATTTGTTATGCATTCAAGTCATATGGCCTTGTTATGTGTAACTTAGCAGTTTGTAGTCAAACAGGGTAGTATTTGTACTTTTTCAGAAGCTTTCAGGTTTTGAAAATTATGAGACTTGAGAAATGAAGTTGTATTTGTGTAAATTATTGATGCATAATCACCAATGGATACGGCACCTGCTTCTTCAAATTATAAGAGCTTGGAATAATGTACCCTTGAAATGGATTTTGGGCAGTTATAGTTTCAGATTTGAACTTATTGAACAACAGGTTAGTTGTTTGGGATACTATTGAACAATGATATTACTAAAGAATATTGGGCTATTGATCCCTCAATCATCAGATCAGAGGGCATGAAGTATATTATCTTTGACCTTTAATCAAAGAAATGAACTGTGAGCATGTTCCTCATACTGATCATGACGATTCGTTATTTAAAGATGTAACTTTACTGTAATATGTTCGTCCTGCAGAGACTGCCCCCACTTTCAACAGAACCCAACCGATGTGAGCGTGCCTATGTTGGTAACACAATTGGCCAAGCAAATGGCGTATATGACAAACCAATTGATCTCCGCTTCTGCGATTACTCAAATGATCAATCCAACCTGAAGGGTAAGTCTCTTGCCGCAGCACTGATGTCGGAAGCCAAGTTTGACGGTGCAGACATGTCAGAAGTAGTAATGTCCAAAGCTTATGCTGTGGCAGCAAGCTTCAAGGGTAAGTTTTTGCCTGATCTTTTACCGATATCTTCTGTTAAACTACCAGTTTCATCCATATTGAAGCTGTTTAATTTCCTCTTTAGATAGCAATATTATCCGTTTGTCGTAGCAAGTCTAAAACTAAAAGCAATTCATTCAAAATTCTAGATAAGTGCATTTCTTGCTTTGTTATGCAAATTTTAAATGTATAGAATTGTAATAGAGGTTATGTGCTGAATGACAAACAGGTACAAACTTTTCCAATGCTGTTTTAGATCGCGTGAATTTTGAAAAAGCAAATCTCCAAGGAGCTGTGTTTAAGAACACTGTATTATCAGGCTCCACTTTTGTTCAAGCTCAACTAGAAGATGCAGTGTTCGAGGACACAATTATCGGCTACATTGATCTTCAGAAGCTTTGTACAAACACAACTATCAGTCCTGAAGGAAGAGTTGAGTTGGGATGTCGATAACCACATATCCATTTCTACATTTCCTTCATCCAGTAAGATGATTAAGCAGGCAGACTGCTATATACATTGACAGTTTTATCCGGTTGGATCATGGTAAATAATGTTCTTTGCCAACAATTTGTGTTTAATCGCGGTTGTATATTTACATCGATTGGCTCATCCAAACGAAGAGGAAGTATTGACAACTTGTGAACTGTACTTGTTTTGTTTCTGTTAAGAATATTTAGAACACATTTTAACACCAACCAACACTTGCTTCCAACTGCCTAAATGATTTCCGTTCGGTTGGCAGGGCAAACCCTGTGAATGTATCAAATCTTCAGTACAATTTAAAAATATCATGTCCTGTATTAAAGCGCATCTGGTGTAGTGGTATCATAGTACCCTCCCACGGTACTGACCGGGGTTCGATTCCCCGGATGCGCATATTCATTTGTTTTGGGCCTTGACTGGGCATAAGTTCATCAGATGCACCGAGTAAAAGTATGAAAATGACTCCAATGAGGATAATAGTGATTACGAACGGACCCTCCATGCTCCAAAGTAATAACAAGCTTTAAAAAGTAAAAAAGACAAATAACTAAAGGCAGGCCACCCATGTGACAATGTTTTACCAATTCATATTTAAAGAAAAAAAGAAAACATATCTAATTAACTCACATACCATAATTTTTCTTTATTGCTTTTGAAATATAGCGATATTTATAAATAATAATAATTATTATAAAAGTAAGTATACAAAGAGTTATAATTTTTTAATCTATTAATTATATTAAAATAATATAATCATTCAACCTAAAGCTTTGTCCCATACAAAACAGTAACTTTGGAAGGAACAGTATCATAAATGATTGTGAACGCATGTGCTGGTTAAACAATTGTGTAAGGTTGTTGGCTTGGGTTGGGTTCTTGCCTGTCATTCCACTCGACAACTACAATTCCTTCAAACTGATAGTCAATTCTCGACGACCATATATTTATTTTAATTCTACATGAAGAAAATATAACGTAAGTTTTAATATGCAAACTAGCCTTCACCCACCTCCTGAATGCCTTCAACAACTAACCATTTTCCCATATGTTAAATTACTGCATGTGGTTTTCCCAAAATACCCAAAAGGTCGGTAGTTTAGTCCTTGCTGATTCTCGCCCGTCATATGCACAAAACAGAAGAGAATAATCAAATGATTCACTCATGGTGGGGCAGAGGCATTTCGGTAATTGAACAAAATTAACTACTATTTATAACAATAGACGGAGATTGTATGAGCTATCGGTTATGGATGACTGATTTCAGAGAAAACAGCAGAGAAAATCAGAGAGAAGTGAGATGTGATCCAGTTTCCACGTTGTAATGTTTCTTGCTCAAATGAGTATTCCAAAAACAGCAGCATCCATCCTTCATACCTCCTCTTCTCCTTCTTCTTCTTCTTCTTCTATGTACATATACGCACACACACATATGTATACATGCTGTTGGCTGAGATGCTCATTTGAACATGGAAGTATTACGTCTGTGGAACAGAATTGCTTTGTATTTCTGGTGGCAGATAAGTTCGTTCTGTTTAGTTGTTTAGTCTTTCTTTCTTGCTGCTGTGTTTCTTTAATTTGCTCTTCATTAATTGATGACTTTGCATTCAATTCTTAGAGCAACACAATTTAACTATTTATTTTTATTATAATCAATGTATATTTTAAAAAAAAACAGATAGTTAATTTAATCGTGAAATTGATTGGCAATACGTTCTCGTTTTAAAGCTTTTTCAATCAGTTACCAAACACTCCCCGTAAATAAAGCCATTATGACACATGCTCCCCTTAACCAATAATTAATTACTGCATTTAACGGTTTTAACACTATAATTAATTAATTAATGATTACATAAGCATTCACAATCATATAAAAATTAGTGAATGGGTTTATATTCTTATAAGATTTATATTTACATGTTATGAATGAAAAAATAATTATATTATTTTAAATAAAATAAAAATATTTCCAAATATTTTTCATATAATACAAGATTATGGATCAGTAAGCATTGTGGTTGTGAAAAATTGACGAACGATGAATGTTAGTTGAACGGCAAACCATATGGATAGCAGTGTCTACCAATTTCCAAGTGAGAAATTATCAAAATTTGTTCTGTCTTAAACGGACGGCTGGTAGCATTCCATTAGTAATCGCTGATATAAAAATTGAGGGTAAATTAAAAAAAAATCAAATTATTGAAATACCCCGTTGAATAATGCAAATAAATAAATAAATTCAATATTATTTTTTGCAGTTAGCTGGTGTTAATTAGTTAATTAATTAATTAAGTCTTAATTAATTACTCGCTGCCTCAGATTCAATACCTTCTCTACCATGACAAGAAGAAGGTTATTCCTTTACCACACCCGAAGCAAAGCGTTTCCTGCATTGTCACGCTAAATTAATTCCATCAGCAAAAGCTGGGTCAAATGTTGTATGCAAGTCAGTCAGTCAGTCGGTCCTGTGTCTGCTTGTTATGCTATCCCGTGCACGAAGAAAAGCATCTTCGATTTCCCCACTTAATTCTTCAACCTTGATTGCCTGAATTCCTGCCCTGCGCAATCTCATCCCGCACCTCTCCGGAATTAGGCATGGATAAGTCTCTCTTTTCTTCAACTTCGATTCTTCTCATTGCGTCAACACTACTCCAGCTACATGGTAATAGTGGTCTCGGTTTAATGGCAGTTTCGTCCTTAATTCTCGAGAATTAATGCCGATATTTAATAATTTTTCATTTTTGCAGGAGTTGAAGCATCTGTTGGTGTTAATTATGGCACGGTTGCCAACAATCTTCCTCCGCCAACTCGAGTTGCGCATTTCCTGCTAGAATCCACCATCATCAACCGCGTCAGGCTCTTCGACGCCGACCCGGCAATTATCAAAGCCTTTGCTCACACGGGAATTGCCGTCACCGTCACCGTCCCCAATGATCAAATCCCCCATCTCACCAACCTCAGCTTCGCGCAACAATGGCTTAAAACGTACATCAAACCTTACACTCCGGCAACAAACGTCGTTCGCATTTTGGTCGGCAACGAAGTTTTGTCCACCGCGAGCAAATTGCTGATTTCTAACCTCGTTCCTGCCATGCAAACGCTGCATACGGCTCTTGTAGGGGAATCACTCGACAGGAGAATACAAGTCTCTACGCCGCATTCTCTGGGAATTCTCTCAACTTCGAGCCCTCCGTCGACCGGAAAGTTTCGACAAGGATACGATATTCGTGTTCTTAAACCAATGCTTAGCTTTCTCAGGGCTACGAATTCTCCTTTCATGATAAACCCTTATCCCTTTTTCGGCTGCTCTGCCGAAACTCTTGATTTCGCTTTGTTTAGGCCTAATTCAGGAGTTTTCGACGAAAATACTAAGCTTCTTTACACAAACATGTTAGACGGGCAACTTGATGCAGTATTTTCTGCTGTGAAACTTCTCGGATTTTCTGATATTGAAATTGTTATAGCCGAAACCGGATGGCCGTCGAAAGGAGATCCGTCACAAATCGGTGTAGATCCAAACAGTGCAGCTGATTACATCGGAAATCTAATGCGGCATGTAGCTTCCGGAGTCGGCACGCCGCTTATGCCTAACCGGACGTTCGAGACTTATATTTTTGCGCTTTTTAATGAAAATCTCAAGGAGGGACCGACGTGCGAGAGACATTTCGGGCTGTTTGAGCCCGATATGACTCCAGTATACAATGTTGGAATCCTCCGGTCCACGGTAGCCGCCGCCGCCGATCATCTTCATAATCATCATGTTGCATGTTATTTCTTACTCATGATTACAATCGGGCTTCTAGTAATAAATAATCATGGTGCAAATATGAAAATATCTTTCGTTAATCATCAAATTTATATATTTTGATCATCCATTGATTTGCATTTTGATTTCAAAAGGCTAGGTCATCCAATCCAATGAATCCAACCCCATCGGCGCCGGCTGCAGTTGCGCCGGTGAACCCGGGACCGGCACGGGCTAAGAGCAAACAGTGGTGTCTTCCGAGAAGCGGAGCTGACATAGAGGATCTTCAGAGGAATATTGACTACGTCTGTGGCCTCGGATTGGACTGTGGAGCCATTCAAGAAGGCGGTCGGTGCTTCCTCCCGAACACAGTACGAGCCCATGCAGCATACGCCATGAACCTATACTACCACGCATCGGGAGGAAACGATTACGATTGCGATTTCAAACAAACTGGAGCCATTACCGACGTTGATCCAAGTAATATGCTGAAAATGAAGCTCGCATTTTTCTGTAAATTCTGTTCCACACTTTTCTCTAACACAGGAATCGTTGTTTGATGTTACAGGTTACGGCAAATGCAAATATTGACAGAAAGAAACAATGGTACACATCCGATGGTAGGACTACCAGGAAGGTGCATGCGGGAAGGATCACAAAGTTCTTGTAATTTTGTTGTTTTAGAGTAAGAAATAGATACAAGGAAGTTTTGTTTAGCCATGATTACAGAATAATGTAAACGTTGTAGCGAATTAGAGAGGAAGATCTATCCAGTAGTGATCCATTAGTCGTTTACTGGCCGGAGCTTCGATCGACGTACTCATTACATCCTCTCTTAATTTTTTTTTAAAAAAATTTGATTAAATTTTATTTATTAAGTAATTAAAATGATATTTAAATATTTTATTATATTTATATATTATTAAATTTTTTAAAATTATTACTATAATTATGAAGTATTTATCGACTATAGCGTCACGTGATTATTTATGTACTTTTAATAAAGTTGAGTAATTTTATTTTTTAAAATTACAAATATATATATATATATATATATTTGTAAATTTATTATATTTTTTAATAATTTAATGTTAAATTACCCGTTGTTATCGAATTATAAAGTTCGAATGAAACTTCAGAGTTATCATTTTATCCCCAACGGAGACCCTTCTGTTCACACGGCGCCAAACTTTTCTATAGTCGTTTGTTCAGTCTTCGCCAGGTTAAGAATCTACCTCGTTAACTTCGTTTTTCCCCCAAATTCTAGGGTTTTAGCATTTCGGAATTTATTTCGTTTTCCAGGGCTAGGGATCTCTTATTTCTCGTTACAGATACAGCCATGAGTGGTGACTGGCAAACTCTTCTGCAATCTATTTTCATTGGCTTAATCTTCTCTTATCTCGTTGCTAAGTTAATCTCTATAGTTATTTCGTTCAAAGAGGAGAATCTTTCGATCACTCGTGATAATGAAGCTAATCGGAGTAAAAACAGCGTCGTTGCGGCTGTCAGTCAGAATCTACGTGGGCCGGAGGCGGAATTGGGCCGGGCCCAGGATACGGAGTCGATTATCGCGGAACAAGGCAGCGTCAGGAACGAGAGCTTGCCTTGCAGTGATGTGGACGACGACGATGATTGGGAAGGCGTCGAGTGTACGGAATTAGATGAGATGTTTAGTGCAGCGACGGCATTTGTGGCTGCCACTGCGGCCACGTTGTCGTCACAGAAGGTGTCGAATGAGTTGCAGTTACAACTTTATGGATTGTACAAGATTGCCACTGAAGGACCTTGCAGCACTCCTCAGCCCTCTGCTTTGAAAATGACGGCTCGAGCAAAGTGGTATGCTTCGTTATTTATTCCTTATTTTCATAAAACAGTAACCGTTTATTAACGATGGGTAATCCATTTTGGGATATTGGATGAGATTTGTAAGCTGATGCATCAGGTAGTTAAGTTGGAATCGCGTTGTAGATGAGACTAATGTTTTAAACGTTTCTGAATTGGATGTATAACAGCAACTTCCAGTGTCAAAACTCAAAACTATGCTTAGACTACTCGAAGTTTAGTCATTGAACTTATTAAGTGACTGAAGAAACTTACTATCCATAAAAGCTTCAGTCATACAAATGTTCTTAACAAGTTTAGTCTGCATTTTATTTGTGGGATCACATTTAATTTTTGGAGTCATCTAATTGCAAGTTGGTTCAACGATAGAAGTAGTTGAAATTTATGAAAGTGACTCGGGAAAGATTGCATTTGAGTTATGGTGTTGTAATATTATGTATCGTTCAATTGGGTGTTTCACTGGCTCATTTGCATTTTCATTTTTTTATTAGTCATTTTTATGTCTCTATCCTTCAGAAATATCAGTGACTGTTTGCTGTTGCAATATCATTTCAAATTATTTGTTGCCTTCATTTGGAGAATTGAAAATGGTCATTTGGAGTTCCATGCTGAAGGTATTCTTGCTGAATTAGTTTGTGTTACATGGGGTTCATGTCAAGACAGATAGTTGCAAGAGTGGCAGAACTTGATTTCGTAATTTTGTATTCATCTAAGGGTAAATGGTATGTGTTTCTAGTTAGACGTAATAGTTGAATGCTAAAATATCTTTCTATTTCCTATTTTCTAGGCAAGCATGGCAGAAAATGGGTGCTATGCCTCCAGAAGATGCAATGCAGAAGTACATTGATATTGTTACAGAGCTGTATCCTACTTGGGCTGATGGTTCATCTGTAGTGAGATCTTTATCTTTTTGTCTTACAATCTTGTGGTTTCTTTGGTGCTCATGCATATCTGCATAATTTATCTTGGTTTTTTTGAATTCTCTAAATATCTTTTTCTTGAACCATGGATGATAGAAGAACAAAGGTGGACGTGATGATGCACTGAGTACAGAATCTAAAGGACCAATGGGGCCAGTTTTCAGCTCCTTTGTGTATGAGGAGGAATCTGGAAATGATTTGTAAGGTTTTAACATATTTAATGCAGTTTTCTTTTCTGAGAAAGTGTTTATATGGTCCTTACTATCATTTTGGGGTGGCTTCTTCTTCTTCTTTTCTTTTGGAAAAAAAAATTATTTGATGGATTTTCTGTTGCATTGAAATGTTTTAGGTCTTATATCAATTTCAATTTTATATAATTTTTTTAGCTAGATTTGTTGTGTCTCCTTTCCCTTTTATGCTATAATTGAATGAAAAGCTGCAATTTCTTATCAAATTGAAGTGAACTGCTATATACTTGACTTAATTGTTACATTATGATGTGGCATAGATTTGATTTGTGGGCATGTCCTTTCTATCATGATTTTCTGTTGAGCAAACTTGCATATGTTGTGTCTATCTGCATAAAGAGAAAAAAAGGTTATTTTTCTCTCTCTAAGGAGTACAGTTAAACTTGTGGCTTAGATTTTGGTTTCATTTCTGTTACTTGTATAATAATAAACCAATAATAAGTGTTTTATTTGATTCATAACAGTCTAATTTCTTTCTTTCTGTGCTATAACTAAGCATCCAATTGTGGGGCTTCTACTTTTTGATTAAGCCATTTAATTGCCATTTTGCTGACTGTGAAGCGACCTATATGCTTGTTGCTGTTTCAATGTCTTTGTTTTTGTCAAAATAATTAATATTATGGAAATGCTCTGATAATGATGAAGCTCTTTTATTTTCAGGAAAATGGATGCAATCCATGCCTTTGCCAGAGAAGGAGAAATGGAGAATCTGCTTAAATGTATTGAAAATGGTGTCTCTGTTAATTTGAGAGGTTTGTTACTCCATAGTTTTCACTTTTATAATTATTATTCTACTTTATAATGTTTTTATTGGCATTGATGATGTTGAGGTTGAACAATGTGATGATCTATCAACATAATTCCTGGCAATGCTGAGCAGACAAAGCTGCTTATGAGAAAACAGCTCATCTGAGCTTTTTATTAACCTATTGAACGAGCCAAGTGCAACCATGGCATTGAAGATAGATTCGTTTCTGTCTAGTTTCTTCTGATTCCAAGCATCTTTTGATTTACATCATGCATTAAACAATAACCTTTTGAAATTGTAGATAGTGAGGGTCGGACTCCATTGCATTGGGCTGTAGACCGTGGTCACCTCAACATCGTTGAACTACTTGTAAGCAAGAATGCTGATGTCAATGCAAAGGTTTGTTACTATCATTTTAAACATCTTTGTTAAATTGCTTTCTGCAAGTGAAACTAAAAGTGGATGGTAAAAGATCTTAAATATAAGCTAAAGGTATATTTTGCTCCCTCATTATATTTTTATGTACCTGTGTGCCTGTATCAACATCAGAAAAATCTACATTTCCTGTTGGTTGTCTTTGAGGGATGGTTTATCATCCTACTTATTCTAGGATTTAACATAAGTTTTCCCTAAGAGTAGTTTATATTTCTTACAAGACATTGGATTTGGTTGTTCAGAAGGTATGTGATCATCACATTCTTTATTCATATTCTAATTTTTAAGGTATGAACATGCATGAAAGGAATTAAATTTTGTTTATGCATGTTGGTTAAACAGATTGTGCCAAATATTTGGCTTGAAAGAATCCTAAGATGTGGCCCTCTGTTGCCAGGCCTTACCCTTGTACCGTGCTAGAACTTTTATATTCTCAAATAGTGGCTTAGGCTTTTTTGGAAGTTTGTATATACATTATTAGATTTCCAAGTGATTCCTTTGTCTTCTAAGGATTGCAGTTGTCTTAAAATTGACAATGTTGTTGAATTTTGTATTTCTCAAATTGAAGGACAATGAAGGCCAAACTCCATTGCATTATGCTGTTGTATGCGACAGAGAAGCCCTATCTGAGTTTCTCGTGACGCAAAATGCAGATATTGGCATAAGAGATGGGGACGGCAACTCTCCTTTTGAACTCTGCGAGTCAGACTGGCCTTGGATGCAACGTGCCACAAAAAAGACTGACTGACTGGTTTTGTTGCCTTGTCCTGGATAGCTTTAGTAATTCTTGACAAATTCATCGAGGTTGTACATGGCTATATATAACTATTTAACCTTGTTTAATCTTAATGGTACATTATACGAGGGTAATATGTTATCTGCCCTAATCTTTCTTGCTTCCTTTATTATTGCTTCTCTGTTTCTTCCATTGATCAACAAGATCACGGCGAAGGAAGAATATTTTTGGTGAAATGATGTAGGTGCGCTTTTATGATTGCTTTCAAGTGATATTGATCATTGTTTTGATCACGGCATGTTATGTTTATTTATCTGTGAACGTAACATGCCTCGGATTAAACACAAGAAAATTTTCAAATGCTCAATTTGTTTGTAATCATGCGAATTTGATGATGAAAAAGTTTAGAATATCTAGATTGTGTTAAAATTTTTTAGAGATGTTATATGATGTAATTTAAGCAACATACGAAGATTTCAAAAGTATACCCCAGAAAGGAAGCCTGCCATTTGCCTAATTTGGCATTGGCAATCATCAAATTCAAGGGAGCCAAGGAAAGCAGAAAAGAAATTAGTATTTTAGTGTGTCCTTTATGCGCCCCTCACTGGCAGCTGTCAATAACCGTTTTTGCCTCCATCTGTATCGTAATTCATTGAGAGACACCCATAAAAACAAAACACATAAGGAAAATAACCCTCTTACGGCAATTGAAAATGGTGAAGGCGGTGGTTTTTGGCCTTCTTACTGCCGCCTTCATTCTCTTCCTGGTGTTTTTCCCGGTCAAGCAACATGGTATCCCGCCGTCTTGGATGCAAACTCCCTATGGCAATGCCAACTTTTGACCCTCTGGTGTCACAAATGAAAAGGGTAGTTGAGGAGAACAAATCTATTCATCATACTAACATCGACGATTCAGAAAACAATGCTCACAACGTCGAGGTTGAAGATGACTACGATTATTTCAGTGAAGAAGGGACCTTGAGGTTGATGTATTTGTTCCCGTTGATAGACAATGCATGAAGTTGTAAGTATGAAAGAACTTGAAGATTGGAATACGGAGCAAGCCATTGATCGTTTACACGATCAGAATGAAGACGAAGCCATCTCTTTTGAAGAGTATGTGCCTCGTATTTCAAAAGAAGATATAGGTAATTAACTGATTAATTGATTTTATAAATAATCGGGTAGCAAGATATAATAATTTTTTCTTCAAATTTATTTGTGACATGGTGAAGCCGGATGGTGGAAAGAGCAATTTGCGAATGCAGATGTTGATGGAAACGGAATTCTCAACTTCGATGAATTCAACAAGTAAAAGAGAATACATATTAGAGATTTCCCTTTTGGTTGCCTTTCCTTTTGATTGAGTCCAAAAATTGTTGCAGCCCTGAAGATAGCAACAACGATGCAGTTCAGAAATGGTTTTCCAGACAAGAAATGGAGTAAGTTGAATTGATTTCTTCGATCTGTTTCAGGCTCTTAATAGATTAAATGTTTTGTTATAACTCAGACGTATGGACGAGGACGGTGATGGAAAACTCAACTTTGCAGAATTCCTTGAGAATGCTTACCATCTCTACAAAAGCTACGTTGAATTTGAAGCTGCTACACCAAATTTTCCTACTCCGGAAGAGAAATTTGCCGAGCTTGACGTTAACAAAGACAAGTAATGATTTCCCCATTAACTCCCTCATTTCCTTTTGGCAATTCCGACATTAAAAGGAATATTATTTTGTTTTCAGATTTCTCCAAGTGGAAGAATTGAAGCCTGTTCTCCCTTATCTTCACCCTGGAGAAGTTTCTTATGCCAAATATTATTCCAGTTATCTCATTCACGAGGTTAGTTTGGATAACATTTTATTTTTATTTTTTTAATAAAAGAAATTAATTAATATGCTAATCAATTAGATGTTTAGTTATGTATTTCAGGCCGACGATAACAAAGATGGTAATTTATCGCTTGATGAGATGCTCAATCACGAATATATATTCTACAACAATGACGACGATAAAAATGATTACGAGATTTTTATGATAAATTTTAAATGATATTTAATTAAATATTTTTATATATTTAAAATATTTTTATAAATTTAAAAATATTCAAAGATGTAATAATCAAAATAAATAAATAAATAGTATAGAAGAATTAAGATTTTATTTCTTAAATTTATTAATAAAATTTTTGAATATGTTAATTAAAAATTATTTATTTGGTTAATTTTTTTTATTTTTTAATATTAGTATTTTATATTTTATTTTTTAATATTTATAAATTTAAATTTAAAATTATTTTTTTAAAAAAATTATTACATTTATTTATTTTTTTTAAATATAAAAATATTAAAAAATATAAATAATTCTAAAGTTTCAATTATTAACACTTGAAAACAAAAGCTAAATATATTATTATTTATTTTCTCAATCATTCGGAACGGGGGCGGTCCAGACGTCAGCTCCTCCGTTTCTCCGAATTGGAAAATCGCCCGATATAAAATCTCAGCCGTCGAATCTGTATGACATTTGTCCCCGTAAACGTTTACTTGTGACTCAAGTTCCAGTAAAGCTCTCCATCGGACCTTAAAGTGGGACCCATGTGAAAGAATTCTACTGGGCGGCTTCGTACTGGTTTATTCCCTTCAGTATTTAAAACTTCATGTGCAGATTTTTGTTATTCTTAGCTTAGCTTCTTTTCTTCACACAACAAACCCGCGTCTCTTCCTTTCTTTCCTTCTTTCTCCTCCGTTACTGAAAGGGTTCGCAGTACGCTGTAATTCAATATTCTCTTCCCAGTCGGTAAGGAGCTGCAGGTAATTTTATGATTCCCGCGGCTTAAAAATTGGTTTTCTTTTTGCTTAATTGATTGTCAATATATCGATCAATTTTCAATTTGAATTTCGATATTGTGATTGGATCTGTATTTCTGGGCTAATTTAATTGTGTTGTTAGTGTTTTGGTCGTTAATTTGTGATTTTTTCGTTTAATTTGATTTAATTTTGTGCATTATTGGATCGAATTGTTTGGACTGTTAGAGAGATCGAGTTCGATTAGATCCGTTATTGCGATTTAGTTAAATTATCAATCTTGATGGATTAGAGATTTCGGTTTTGTTATCTGTTTCAGTTAGATTTATGTATCAAACGGATTTTTGCAGGATTTTAATCAAAATGCTTAATTTAGGAGTGACAATTGTTTGGTTTGGCTCATTTTGTTCTCTGCATGGACTCTTTTTAAATGTATCATCTCTCTCAAGACGAGAGATGTAACCCAGGGTTCTTTCTATGGAGATTTCTGTCAACCCCCCGGAAGCCATTATAGAAGCTTTAGATTTTTGCAAGTTATTTGATACTTAAAGAACTTTCATTAGCCATCAAATCCAATCATTGGATTGGCATTGGCTGCTACAAAAAGTATTAATAGGTATAAATAGGTGATGCTGGCTGCTAATATACAACACTTAATCACTCACCCAGAAGAATTGAAAACCATACTCACACTCAGTGTGCACTCTTAAAAAACTTACAACACTTGGCCCACTTGCTTAACTCTATCACTTGTGTAACTTAGCTCTGACATTTCATTCTCTTGCCTGTATAACTTAGCTCTTCACTTCACATGACCTGGCTAGCTAGGTTTTCAATTTCAGGTTAGCTACTTAAATTACCACTAACGCCTCTTTTTAGTAGCCATGGTCGATTTTGTATTTGACTTTTTTGGCTCATGGAAATTTTCTCATGGTAGTCAGAGAAATTTGTTTGAAGACAATAAACACTGTGAAAAATCTTTCGAGAGAATGAAGTTTTTGTGAAGATGCTAGAGAGAGGCAGTGTTATATCAATGTGGCACAATAATAAGCTTATAAAATGTTTATTAATTGTTTGGTTGAAGAAGATCTTGAGTAGCCCTTTGATTTTATTATTTTTTATTTGCTGATAGTACTTCACAGTCCACAAACAGTACTATAGCAGTGTGGTTATGCTGATTTGTAAGGGTTATTTTGTGATTTATGTCTAATTTTCTACCCTTAATTGATTCAGAGTAACTTAGGCTTTGATTTGTGCTATGAATCATATTTGAGAAAGCTGAATTGGTTCCCTCTTTTCGGTTGCAGATTTTGGAATATAATAAAGTTAACATTTTTATGCTCAATTATTCTCTTTAATTTCCAGGAAACTAGGTAGATAAATGATTTATATGATACAGAAGAAAAACAAAAGGTGAACTGGACTCAGTGAAACAATGTCTGGTATTTGATTAATTTTACTTTTTTGGTTCTGTTTTCTTGGCTACAAGAAGCGGAGATGGCATCTATTTACTTTGTTTTGTTTATACTATCTCGTTTTGGTTGTTTATCACAATTAGTATTAGGTCTGGGAATTGTGTGCGTGCGTGTGTGTGCTTTGTTATCTAGTTAGCTCATGAATTTTTATGAATCTGGCTAACAGAATAATTTATACTTCCAGATAAAATATGGCAATGGAAGTTACCCAATTGCTTTTGAGTGCACAATCAATAGATGGAGATGTGAGGAATCATGCAGAAGAAAGTTTAAAACAGTTTCAGGAGCAAAATCTTCCCAGTTTCTTACTGTCACTCTCTGGGGAGTTAGCAAATGATGATAAGCCTGTTGATAGCCGTAAGTTAGCAGGTTTGATACTTAAGAATGCATTGGATGCCAAGGAACAGCACAGAAAATTTGAGCTTGTGCAAAGATGGCTGTCATTGGATGCCAACGTGAAGACCCAAATTAAGTCATGCCTGTTGAAGACCTTAACTTCTCACGTACCTGATGCTCGATCTACTGCATCTCAAGTTATTGCTAAGGTTGCAGGCATTGAGTTGCCACAGAAACAGTGGCCTGAGCTGATAAGCTCACTTTTATCAAATATTCATGAGCTACTAGCTCATGTTAAGCAAGCTACTTTAGAGACTCTTGGGTATTTGTGTGAGGAAGTCTCTCCTGATGCTGTAGATCAAGATCATGTAAATAAAATACTTACAGCTGTGGTCCAGGGCATGAATGGTTCCGAAAGGAACAATGATGTTAGGCTTGCTGCTACCCGGGCTTTATACAATGCTTTGGGCTTTGCTCAGGCAAACTTTAGCAACGACAAGGAACGTGATTTTATCATGAGAGTTGTCTGTGAAGCAACGCAATCCACAGAAGCGAATATAAGGCAGGCAGCTTTTGAGTGTCTGGTCTCCATTTCATCAACTTACTACGAGAAATTAACCCCTTATATGCAGGACATATACAACATAACAGCGAAGGCCGTGAAAGAAGATGAAGAACCAGTTGCTCTTCAAGCTATTGAATTATGGAGTTCAATTTGCGATGAGGAGATAGATATTTTGGAAGAATATGGGAATGATTTCTCTGGAGATTCTGATATTCCTTGCTTTTACTTTATTAAGCAGGCCCTACCTGCACTTGTTCCAATGCTGTTGGAGACACTCCTTAAGCAAGAAGAGGATCAAGATCAGGATGAGGGGGCTTGGAATATTGCAATGGCTGGGGGCACCTGCCTTGGTTTGGTTGCACGAACAGTGGGAGATGATATTGTTCCACTCATCATTCCATTCATTGAAGAAAACATAGCAAAACCAGATTGGAGGCAAAGGGAAGCGGCCACCTATGCCTTTGGTTCAATCTTGGAGGGTCCCTCGCCGGACAAGTTGCTGCATATTGTAAATGTTGCTTTAAGTTTTATGCTTAGTGCTTTAACAAAGGACCCAAACAACCATGTGAAAGACACTACAGCTTGGACGCTTGGACGGATTTTTGAATTCCTGCATGGTTCAGCTGTAGATATACCGATAATCACTCAGGCAAATTGCCAACAGATCATCACAGTTCTGCTTCAGAGCATGAAAGACACACCAAATGTTGCTGAGAAGGCCTGTGGGGCTCTCTATTTCCTTGCCCAGGGTTACGAGGATGTGGGACCATCATCTCCTCTAACACATTTTTTCCAGGAAATTGTTCAGTCCCTCCTCACTGTTACTCACAGAGAGGATGTTGGGGAGTCGCGATTAAGGGCAGCAGCATACGAAACTTTGAATGAAGTGGTGCGATGTTCAACTGATGAAACAGCGCCTATGGTGTTGCAACTGGTCCCTGTGATCATGATGGAGCTTCACAAGACTCTGGAGGGGCAGAAGCTTTCGTCTGATGAGAGAGAAAAGCAGGGTGAGTTGCAGGGCCTTCTTTGTGGGTGCTTGCAGGTCATCATTCAGAAGCTAGGGTCATCAGAGCCAACAAAGTATGTCTTCATGCAGTATGCAGATCAGATAATGGGACTTTTCCTGAGGGTTTTTGCTTGCAGAAGCGCAACTGTCCATGAGGAGGCTATGCTTGCCATTGGAGCCCTTGCCTATGCAACAGGCCCAGACTTTGGAAAATACATGCCTGAGTTCTATAAATATTTGGAAATGGGTCTTCAGAATTTTGAGGAGTATCAAGTGTGTGCTGTTACAGTGGGTGTGGTGGGGGATATTTGCAGAGCATTGGAGGAAAAAATTCTGCCTTACTGTGATGGAATTATGACACAACTTCTCAAAGATTTATCAAGCAACCAGTTACACCGATCTGTCAAGCCACCCATATTCTCATGCTCTGGTGACATAGCGCTGGCAATTGGGGAGAATTTTGAGAAATATTTGATGTATGCCATGCCCATGCTCCACAGTGCTGCAGATTTGTCAGCCCACACATCTAATGCAGATGATGATATGACTGAGTACAATAACTCTCTGAGAAATGGGATTTTGGAGGCATATTCTGGTATTTTCCAAGGTTTTAAAAATTCTCCAAAAACCCAGCTTTTGATTCCATATGCACCTCACATCCTTCAGTTCTTGGATAGCATGTACATGGAAAAAGACATGTGAGTTTGCTGTTAGATACTCTTGAATGATTTAGATTTTGATATGACAGTATACATCTTTAATTTTATGGTTAATAACTGTTACTTATTGTTGTAACTCTAGGGATGAAGTGGTGATGAAGACAGCAATTGGGCTCCTTGGAGATCTTGCTGACACACTGGGAAGTAATGCAGGTTCTTTGATACAGCAGTCTCTCTCAAGCAAAGACTTTTTAAATGAATGCTTGTCTTCAGAAGATCATATGATTAAGGAATCTGCTGAATGGGCAAGGTTCGCCATTAGCAAGGCCATTTCCGTTTGAGGCCTTCTCCATTCAGCTTGGTCTATCTCTTCTAACGAGTCCCTGCATGCATTTGGGTGTGTTGAGTTGGTGTTGAGGATTGCATGTGTCAGTTTATCATCACATTTAGACTACAGAGGTAAGTTACCAGTCTTCAAGTTGTCACTAACTCTTGCATCAGCACCATGGGGTCGGGTTGTTCTTTGGTTATTGAGGAAGTTAGTGGTGGCGGCGTCACTGAAGTGGGTGAACTGACACCCTCGATAAAATCTTAATTGGAGGAAAGCTATTGTCATGGAGGATTGAAGCATCTGAGTAAAGAGCTTTGATTTTGACGTACGGATTATACAAAAACTAGTCCAGCATCATTGGCAGTCAGTCTGTTTGCCCTTGCTGGTCTTCCTGCAAGTTGCTTAAGGTGGTCGGGATGGATAAAACCAACGAGTTGGTATGAGTTTGGCGACACTTAGAAGACTGCCCAAATCGTGGTGCTTAAGAAATCCTCTTCCTTCGTCCAAAATTCTCACTGATTTTTCCCCCGTTATTCGTCTTCTTAACTTCCTGAGTCCTCATCATTTCATCAGTATGTCTTGTCATAGTCGGATTGATATTTCATCTACATATTTCATACATACTTTTTTTTTCTGTGTATTTCAGGTTCAAAAACGCAAATTTGAGATGAAAAAACATTTTGCATTTGTATTATTCATGTTTAAATTTTGTGTAGTGTCTTTCAAGTGAAATGTCAAATACGTTATGCATTCATTCATTAATAAACAAGTTTTCATATTCTGTCTTGTTTCTTTTTACAGAAGTACAGGGTTTTCATTGAGCTTTTTAAAGATTTGTGTAATCATATTCTGTGATCTCCACTTTGTAGAAAGTGGATTAATATTTAAAATGTCACGAATTGTGATGACATTTATAGCTTTTCGAATTCGAAGATTTTTAAGTGGTCGCTTATTGGAAAGAGGAAACTGTGTTTGTGGTCGTGCCTCACTATGTTATTTTGCAAGTGATGTTATGAAATTAATGGATTTTTTGTGGTTAAATTCGTTTTTCTTTCCTATTCTATATGTGCATATATATATATATGTGTGTGTGTGTGTGTGTGTGTGGTTAAACTAGTAATATGCCCTTTAGTGCAGCAGCAGTACTATGGGAAATCTCGAAAGGGAAGCATTCACCGTCAGGATTAAGGCAGGAGTCATGCTATGGAGGGGGATTTTATGCATGTACCGTAGCCCTGCCCTTAAGGTAAGGTGGGATGCTTTTGCTCCCAAGATATATAGATCAGAGTAGGTGGTATGCAATGGTATCAATCAATCAAACTTTCCTTTTTGTTTCGATATAGCAACCACATAATAATAGCAAAGTAGTGGAGTTGGATAATTTTGAGTTTCCCAAATTTTGTTTTTTAAAATTTTTAAGAAATAGTAATAATAATAATAATAATAATTTTGTGTTGAGTATCTTTCAAAACCAAACACAGTTATTGACGTGGCAAGAATATAAAAACTAAAAATGAATAGTTTGTACGTACCACTTAAATATTCAATAATTTTTGTGAAGTGGTGACTGAATGCATTGCATTGCTGCCGCTGATGGTTGTCCAAAGCACTATCACCCATCTACTCTTCTTCAGTCAACTCTATCTCGCTACTTTTCTAAATACATTCACTCACTATTTTCTATATGCCCACAGAAAAATTCATGTGGTGTCCATCATTTCTCTCTTCTCCCTCCTCTAATCTTAAATTTTATTTTATTTGTCTTCGATTTTAGTTCCTAGATCCCATCATTGAGTATGTCTTGTTCTTGTTTCTATTTTTCACGACTCTTATCATTTTGTTTCCCGACAACCTAGAACAACTGTCAGAGACAAAGCTTTTTAATTTTGTCTTACTAAACTGAGTTAATTAGTAATTAATTAGAGAGGGAGCACCTACTTAAAAAACCCATCATTATCAACATATGTTCTCCTGAAACATGATTTAACTTGTCTTCATAAAGTAATTAAAGTAAAAAAAAAGATTAGTGTTGTATTGTGTTGGGAGGGTTCAAAAGCAATGCATTGCGTTTCTGTCATTTCCTTTTCCCAAGTGCTCTTTCCCCACTAATAATTCCTCACTCACCAAAATTCAACTCTTCTTTGCTTTCTAATTCCATATTGATTTCATCTGCAGCCCACTCATCATGTTTGTCTCCATCTTCAAGTTTTCAAAGCCGAAATCTGATGATCAAGTTTTCCATTATTGTAGTGGCCTTTGGTACCAAGGAAAACGAAATTTCTGCAAGATTTTTCACAACCACTGTTCCCACCACATAATGGTTAGAGCACAAGAGAATAGATGAGACGAGATGCATACTTGTTGATGATACGTATGAAATTTTTGAGCAAGATCAAGTCCACATATCATCATCATCCATTTATGTGCTCAAACGATCAACATAAAATTTTAAAATCGACTATAACATTACAATCGAAATGTCATAGATAATTTTGCTAATTTTAATGTCTATGTCTTAATTTTACTAATAAGAATCCACTCATGTCTCAAAAAATAAAAACTTTTAGTTGTTGCTTAAAGTAGATACAAACTTTAAGCATCTACTAAGTACCAATATGATTATTAAAAACAATGGGGGACAAACAAATAAGTAGAATGCTTTGGAACAAAGAATGAGAGCCTTTATCAAGACCTTTAAGATAATCTCTATATAAAAAAATGGGTTTGAGAGACAAGCAATATGAGTGCTAGCTGTATGCATTATTATTTGTTGTATATACAAAGGAAGAAGCGAAGAAAAGCGGATTGACTTAAGCAAAAGCCAAAGCCAATAAGCTGCAAAATGGCTTCTAGGGTTTGAACAATGCAATTAGGAACTGTTTGGCTTTGTCCTCACATGCATACACATACACAATTTTACTGGAGGGATTGATGATATAAAAATTGTGAAGTTGACTTTTTTTTAGGGTTTGTGGGCAAAAGGGGTTATTGCGTTTTATGATAGAAATTCCACACACACGCAGAGAGAGAGAGAGAGAGAGAGAGAGATTTTCTACCACTCAAGTCGAGATTTCAGATATAAAAGCAAACCATTTCCTGCCTCTTCATTCTGTAAAGCAATATTTGCTTAGAATCTTAATTAAAAGAAAGTAAGCTTGAAAACTTCATCCATGGCTGCTCTCATTAGATTTAATATATCTCTTCTTCTCCTCCTCCTCCTCATTCCCTTATCATCCAAGTCATCTGGTAAGAAACGAAAATTTATCAATATTCTAAACTTTAATATCATCACATGAGCTCTCCAATTTCTTGATTAATGTTATTATTTCAGTTTTTGACAGACATGAATCTCTTTATTTTGTAGGGATAATCGTTGAAAGCTTCAAAGTCGATAGCATGCTCCCACAATACTCACTTCACAAGGTAGTGTAATGTGCACAGAAGCTATAATATACCTGAAAGTTTTATATTATCATGTTAATTAATTAAAACATACTATATATATATATATATATACAGACACACACACATACCATTAACGTACAAAATATGCATTCAACATACCAAACCCATTAGGAGTTATACATCGGGCACATGTTGATATAATTTATCTATTTTTGGTGTGAAGGACGGAGAGGGAATGAAAATGAGGAAGCTAATGAGCTTTGAGCATGCAGTGCTGGATTATGACGATGCAGGAGCAAATCCAAGGCATGACCCGAGAAAAAGACCTGGCCCTGGTGGCAGGTCTTGATTAATTTGCATATTTATATGCATGCCCTTTAATTAGGACCCTTAATTATTATTAATTAAATAACAAAAGGCTGCGTTCTCTCTCCTCTCTCTCTTGCTCTTTCCAGAGGCTTTGAACATCCATGAGAAGGCATTTCAGTTGAGTTTAATTAATTATAATAACTATATGGCTATTTCAGTTGTATAATAATACATCATGATCTTGCCTATAGTTCCCAGAATCATGAGATACTCTTCTATGTACTTTCTTCTGTTGGTTATTTGCCCATCTTATAAAACAAATAAATGGCTTCATACCAACAAATTGTAGCAGAAGAAACAAATGGTATTGAATGATATCATGCTCATGCCTTCCTTCTCTCTCTCTCTCTCTCTGCTACAAAAATGGGAGAAAGCGGCAAAACACTATGGGGAGTGCAGAGAACAGGAGATGTAGACTTTTCTCTTACCTCAACTTTTTTTACTTCTGAGAACAAACAAACACTCAAACATGGTGCACTGGCGTGTCAATTTTTCGCAGTTTCAAAGGCCGAATAGGGTTGATGGAAGTGAGAGCCCAAGTACCACTGCACTAGAAAGTAGCCTTTATTCATTGACAAGGACAAAAGGCTGAAAGCACTAGAAAGTAGGCTTGCAAAAAGATTTGCTTTACCAGAGTTTGGTTTAGCACAGTCAACAATAATACAGAAATACCAAATCCTAACCCACATTTGTGGGCTAAAATGAGTACTGATGCTATGTCTTCAGTCGACCAAATTCTAATCCTATCTCCAAGGCAATATCATTTAAGTGAATGCAGACCAACTTTCCACCAGCTGGAACCAAATCCTGGAAGAAAAACTACCAGAAAATTTCCTTGCTGATACTAAAGTTTATGAAAAACTACCTACCTACTTGGCACCTTCGTTTTGCTTACTAGAATTAGGCCAGAAAACGTGGGCCTAAATTGACTGAAGGTCCATACGCAACAGCAGCATGCAGCAAAAGTTATGATGCAATTCAAAGAAATGAGACAGGTGACATGTTGGTGTGTGTACAGAAATATGTACTCCTGTGTAATAATTAGCGTTTTGGAGATGTTTCCAAGTTACCAAAATGACTGTTATTAAGGTTCTGTGGTAGTACAATTACATTCTACGGACAAAAGGGTCGAATTCTGTGACTATATACATGTCAAAGAACAATCATTTCAGAGAGAAAGCTGAGATGACATCCATATTCCTTGTGAGACAATACGAATAGTAGCAGAAGCGTGAGGCCAAGTCATACACGAAACTTTGTTGCTGGACTGGCAAATTTCGCCAGTCTGTCCTCCCGAGGGCGAGTCAAAAACAATAGTTAATAAAAAAAAGTATATGATAAATAGGTGATACGTAGGATTATTTTATTTAATTAATAAAATAAAATTTTATTTTATTTTTAATTTATTATTAATCAATAAATTTTTTTTAATTATATTAATATTATAAAATTATGTTATTTAATATTTTCTTAAATAAAGAATACGTTCCAATTGCATTCGATGACTAGCCGCAAGTAACTCAAAAGGAAAATCATACAAGTACTGTGAAGGGCGTACGCTATCTTGTGAATGCCGGTCCTGCAGAACATGCGTAATTCCAAATTATATAAACTGCCTGGTAAAGAATTAAACTGTTTTGTGCATGAAGAAGAGAACATTCTCAGTACATTTCATTACCAAATCTGCTCGCGCAAGTGCTTCACAAGCTTGCTGAAAACAGAGCGAGAGGGATGTCAAACACTGTACATTTTAACACCATAGACGTAGACAACTAAAATTATGTTTCCAGGTGAGAGATTATCATAGAGCTGAGTTTTAGCTGAAAGCATAATGATAACCTTGACATCTCCATGTTGTTGAAGCTGATTTCTGACGAATTTAACTATTAACTTTTGTTCTTGTTGTTAAGACTGTCAAGAATTATCATGATACAAGAGGTTTTTCATTTCCTCAATTTCGAAGACAATCTATACTGGGAGCAGCATGTAAAACTTATTCAAATCATCAATTATTCATGAGGAGGAGACACCTTAATACAGTCTGAAGATCTTTGGTTATCAGATTTTCCAGAAAATGACAGGTTGATTTATGTAGAAATCATTCAGACTTCAACTAATAACGTGCGAGAGAATTTCTGCTCAACTTGAAACTGAAGCCGGAACATCTAGCAAATCAGTTAACCGAATGAACAGATACTGCAACTATTGTCTGGGCAACAGTTTCAGATTGAAGAAAACGTGAGCTAGCAGGAAAGCATATACAGTTAGGACAAAATTTGAAGAACAGGAAAACACACCTATCCCACCCGCTTCTCTGATTCTTTTAATTTCTGGAAGAGAGGCACGATTGCTTCCATAATGCCGATGAGGATTAGTCAGTTTATCAGCATTTCGTGAACCAGATAGAACCTGCATCAACATATCAATTAAAAGATTGGCAAAAATCACAAAAAAATAAAATAAAATTCAAGGGTTTTTTCCATTCAATTTGAAGAGAGAAATTTTGGAATGCTAAAAGCATTGCCCTTCTTGTACGTACCACACGAGTCACTAATATGTGAGATGAACAAAACATCGCCTCCAACGATCACAACAGAGGCCGTCGAACCACATTCATACTCCTCCGCATTCATGGCAAGCCTTTACAAAAACGAAACACCATCGAGATCTTCAATGCAATGATATGGAATTCATAATCGTCTTACATTACATATACAATTTACATTTCAATGAAAAGAAGAATTTCAGCAAAAAACCATATAACACTCTACCAATTCAACAATTTTGCATCAGCACTTTCAAAAGCCTTCTGTAATGCCTTCCTAATGGCATTGAAATCTTTTCCCCTCAAAAGCAATCCGCCTTGTAAAGCTCCAACACATTCCTTAAATAGCTCATCTTGAAAAGCAATTCGCAAATCAGATCATTTGCAATATTCCCTTCATACACACATAAAAAGTATTCCAAAGACTTCTGGCACTGAGACGACAACAATAAAACTGAACACTCCATTAGCTTTCATCGATTGGCTTAAGCTTTTACTCAAATAGTGACTAATCAAGATTATAGAAGATGCATACAAAACCCAGCATCATAATAACAACAAATTAGTAAGAAAATCAATGCTTAATCATATTGGCCAAACCTATGAGACTTGACAGAAGAGAATCCTCCATGGCCATCAAAAACAGCTGCAAAAGAGAACCCATCGAAGCCATCCGATTGTACAACAAAATCATCTTCCGTTTCTCTGAAAACTCGCCAACGCCCGTCGGATTCCACCAACTCCACTCAGCGAAGAAGGCGCCTCTATTGCAATTGCCGACGGCTCTTGCTTTTCTCTCTTGCTGTTGTGTTGAAAAGGTTTGCACAGCTTTTGATAGCCGGCTTGAAGTTAAGAGTCGTAGTGGAGCCTCGTTAAGAGAAATCTCCATTACTGCTAACTCAACAACGCCATTAACGAACTCAGCGAGTTCTAAACTGGTTAGATAGAAGGGAAAGAATAATTTTCAAGTGTTGGCGAGTGATTTTTGTTTTAAGCCAAGATAAGAGAGGGCTCTGAAAGAAGAAAGCTTGTCCTCATAACTGACCCTAACGGATTGTCTTCTTTTACGAGTTTAGATACCGCACTTTACTGTACTGCTATTCGTCATCTAAAGCCGCCACCAAGTCAGATCTCTGACGGAAATTTTAGGAAATTTAAACTCAAAATTCCCTACATTCGAGAAAATGTAACAACAAAAATGCGCACACAGGCTGAGAACTAATTAACATAATGTAATAGAAAACACCAACGATGTTTCAAGAACATTGACAAATATAAAACTCAACATTTAGCTGACATCCTAACACCAAATTTCTTTCTAAGCTTTAAGTAAATTCTTCCTTTAGATAAGTTGGTCCTGGCTTGAAAGGGTCAGTTTCTTCGTATGCATCTGGTCGGTAGAACCCCAAGTCATTCACACGATTACTGAGCACATGTAGAATGGCTTTCTTCTTACCTCCATACTCATTTCGGTTGCTCTCAACGTATGCTGTTGCCTCAGCGGCCACCTCATTCACAAAATCAAATCGATTATCCTCTGACAGCAATAACCTCTCAATGTCCATTGTCAAAAGCTTTCCACCTTCCTTTATCTTTCTTACTTGCTCCTCCAAGAATGGAACTCGCTCCATATTGTACCTCAACATGTCATCCTTCTTTGTCTGAACCAAGAAAATTTCTCCGTAAGTATATTCGACGATGCAAGAGGAAATATCCATAACAAAATTATACAACATTCTCAAGTTCTTACAAATATATAGGATTCTACCAAGTGAAGTCAAAATTTTCCTATGTAATCATCAATATTAATAGGCCTAAACTACAAGCATGACAAAATCACAGCATGCGATTGGTAATGCCCTTTGCTAATCTTGTAAATAATTCTAAAAATGTTGATGACAGCATTGTCTCACAGTTTGCCACTATAACTGATACGGTTTCACTCTTCCCAGATTTATAATCTGAGTCTCTAAAGTAACTTGCCCATATTTTCCCAGTGGCTAACCAAGACATATCTAGAAGCTAGTTTTGAGATAGATTTGCATTAAATGGGAGAAAAAATTTATCGATTATCTTGAATACAATTGACAACAGTACAATCATTCAATAAAAATATACTGTCTCAAAATGACAAACAGAATCAGAACGAAAGCAGTAAAATGGCTTCTAGTAGATCTATTTTGAATAAATTTTTTCGGCATTTGGTAAGATTCAATCGAAAGTGTCATTTTGTTAGAACCTAATCAAATGACATCCCAATATGAAAACCACATCACAAGTTTCACAAACTAGCATAAAAACAGAGAATTAAACCAAGTCAAAATCTTGAGGATAACATGAACAATAACACATCCAAATAATTCAATATTAGCAGCAGAATTTCATTATATGAATCACGTATTATGTGAGAGCAATACGTATTAGTTAAGAAACCAGCAGTATCTACTCCAATTATTCCCAACAAAAAAAAATCCAAATTTTTGAATCTGAAATTTTTCATATAAACAGTATGCAAGTAAAAGAAATTTAATTAGCTTTAAGTACCAACTTTCTCCGCCGCCAAACACGCCGACCACGACCGTCGTTTTTGAGCTGCGAAGTAACCTGAAAACAATTGGGCTATAAAGGAAAAAAAGAAAAAAATCAGACGAAAATAATGGATTTTAAATATAAAATTACATGAAAAATTGTTAAAAAAGAAAATCAAACCTTTAACTGCAAACCGAATGAATTTCCTGCTCTTAACTCTATCCTCTGCAGCCAAACAAAAAAATATATATACAAATATTTATATAATTTAGTCGAATTACATATCTAGAGAAAATTAGGGTTTCGAAAAATGGATTACTACAGGTAAAGTTCGGAGAGAAATGCAAACTGAAGTGGAGATGGCCATTGCTGAGCTGAGTGGAGAGTGAGGCAATCGTTTGGGGATCTCTTTGTTTTCTCTCACTCTTCTTCCCTTAATATTTTTAGGTGTGATAAACTAACGGGATATTATCATTTAAACCCCCTATGGTTTGCTTAAATAACAAGTTATTGCATAAATATACGAAATTTAAGCTTTTAACGGATGGATTAATGAATTACCGTTCCGAACTAATAAAAATATAATGGTATTTGGGTGGGTACATGTCGAAATTTATTACATGCGATCGTTTCATGCAATTATGGTAGATTTTCTGCCTTGTAATATCATGTTTTTCTTCTTCATATTCTGCAATATTTCTCTCTAGTTTTCATTTTAATTCGGATACGAATACAAGACGTCTGACTACTTAACATCGGAATTGCGAAAAATTTAGTAGATGAGAAAAGAGAGAGAAAACAAAACAACCCCTGATTTCTTTTGCTAGCACTTATGATGGGTAACGCTGGCGGATTTCGGCCATGCTCTAATCCTGAATAGACACTTATGCATGGTAATTGTACAGAAACTGATCCCTTTGTTCTGGTTTTGCCTGCTATAGGAAGTGGTATGAAGACTGATGATATGCCCTTAATATTTAACTCTCTGCTTGTATTTCATCCTAAGGTTGTACAATCTTTTCTCCAGGGGAAATTTCTCATCTTTTCTCCCAAGTTTGTCGAAATAGAACACTACTTTTTTCAGAGTCAACATAACCTCCTCACTATCACTGCCAAATTCTCTCTCTTGAATGCTAAGAACCCTCTCGAGCAGCTCCAATAACTGTGCGTCGTCCTTCCCTAATCTCGTCTGAATGGACACCAGACAGTCGAGAGCCTCACCTGCCATATGAATACCAGGTGCAAATGCTGTCAGCCCACTATCATTAGCCAAAGGCAGTGACAGAACAGATTATTTTAAGCCATGACTAATCACAACTGCAAGAGAGAAAGAAAAAGAAAATGAAAAGGCTTACCAACAGGAAGAGAATGTTTTCCAAATGCATTCTCACGGATGCGCAGAGCTTCCAGCACAAACTTTTCAGCTTCTTCATCTCGATTTAAATTGTAGAGAGTGACACCAAGATGCAGCATCGGGAAGGATATAGATTGATCATCAGGTCCCACAGCCTTTATCATGATCTCCAAACTCGTCTGCAGTAGGCGCTCAGCCTCCACAAAGTTCTTTGAGTGGGAATAGGAGGTTGCGAGATTTAAAAGGTGTGTAACTGAGTCAGGATGTTCTCTTCCTTTATACTTCTCAGTGATCAACAAGCATTCCTCCAGTAGCTCTCGCCCTTCGTGTCCTCTTAAGAGAATCCAAGTGAAAACAAAAGCAATGCAATGAACAGTACAAAAGAAAAAAGTAGTCAGATTGTGTTCTGTCAAGCACTGGTATTCAGAACTTAATTCCAATGATGCACTAGACGTTACCTTCCTACAAAATGAAGTAACTCTGCCAAATCAATCCTCATTTTCTCCATTATGCTGTCATCCACAGCCAAATAATTTGAATCCTTGATGACTATAAGAGCATCCTTGTATAATTCAATGGCCTCATCTGTATTGCCTGGATACATTGGCACATGAAATCATACTTGGAACTTTGGAAATGATTAAGCTGTCAAGACTTCACTTATGAACACAAATACATAGTCAACCTAGAATCCTAGATATAAAGCATTAAAGTTCCACATGGTACCACGATACACTTGACAAACTAGAATTTCTGTCTAAAAGCTACCCACCATCTGTGGAAAGAGAGATAGACAGCATGAAACTTACCTTTTGCACACTTCGCATGGGCTAGAGAACACATAGCCATTCCAACTCTTCCATCATTTTGTCCATATGCATTTGTATATATCTTTAAAATTCTATAAAGGAAATGGATAAAAGGGTGAACAATTGAATGTAAATTCTGAACAAACCAAACAACACACACACACACCAAAAAATAAAAAAGAAAAAGGAAGTAAACCAACCTATTAAAAGTACTTTCAGCATCCACAGCTTTTCCTTCCTTGATCAAAAGATTGCCAAGACTAGATAAAGGTAACACCAAATCTACACTTTCAGCACCTCTGTTTGACTCAAAGATAGTAATCACACGATGGTAGAATGCCACTGCTCTGGTAGCTCTCCCGATACAACCAAGAACTTTTGCCATCCCCAACAATGATGTGACTAGGAAAGTACTATTTTTCCCTTGATGAAAAAAAAATCATTTACTAAAATCATTGATTTTTCTGGTTTGATGCCCTCAACGAATTATGCAACAATAAAGGAAAAACTTAAAGATGCATGGTAGTGAAAAGAGCAACAAAAATAAAAAAGAATGCCAATTAACAGCACTTAGTACTGAAAACTGGAAAAGGAAAATAAATGATCCACTTAACAGAAATATAGCATATACAGCAGCAAATTGCAGAACCATTTCTTATGACCTTGCTAATTTGTTCCAAAATCAAAAGATCATGTTATGTCCATAAATATAGCTCCAAAACTATTTTCAACAAAATATTAATCATAATATTCTGTGAACAACTAGGCAATAGCATAATTTACAAATCAGTTCATTAATATTTCAGAAAAAGCATGGAACTTGAACTAAAAGTTTTGAGTATTTTAGAATTTCTAAGCATACATTTCAAACCGTAAACAAAGACTGGTAAATTTTTCACAGTTTGCTTATTTTTGACAGAAGGGTTATTTAATCCATACTAAAGTTTACCTTTAACTGAAAACACTAAAAGATATATGATGCAAAAATGTTGGATTATTGTGGTCCATTAGAAGCTAGCAACTTCAGTACATAGAACTTAAAAGTCTGTCAGCCAACTAAGATTAAAGTTCTTACTGTACTTCAAAGAAAAATACAAAGAAATCAAGGTTTCGAGGTCTCACTTACCATATCTTTTCTCTATACTATTAATAACCCTCTGATACTTGAGCATGGATTGCTCATAGTTCCCCAAAGTTGAATGCATACTTCCCATATGTGTCAGTATTGCATCTAGAAGGGGTTCTTCATCCTTCAGACTATTAACAATAACATTCATCTGTCCATGAAAAAGATGAAAAACAGAATCTTAAAATCTATGAGCCATAAGCAGCAAAAATATTACCTTCCATGTTGATTCAAGATGTACCAATATAAAATATAATTCTTCTGAATACAAGGATTGAGATCTCTACCAAATAAAGTTTCACAAAGTTTCCAGTCAGAAGAGAACATGTTCTCTAACAAATAACCAAAATACACCAAAAATAAAATAAAATAAAGATACTGAATAGGAGATAAATGTTTCACTACTAATTCCTTATTTTCATAAAGATAAGCAAATTTATTTCTCTTGAAGAAGAAAATCACAATCGCCACGAACACATACAAGAAATTTATACGTGCATGTTTCGTCCATATGTGTTTGAGATTAAGCATCAGCTGATCCATCCACAGCTACTATCAACCCAAAGATAGAATTATTAAAAGAAAGAAAAGCCAATAATTTAAGACTCCTCTCTCTATTCTGATCCTCATAAGAGATCAATACTAACGGATAGAATAATAATAAACCTTCAAATAGTGCTTTTGATTTTTCATTATTTTTATTCGTAAAACTTGAACTCCGACCACCCCATCCATTTATCTTTTGAGCTCACTCCGAGGGGACCAATCAATGAGCTTTTAACTTATTATAGCATTACAAAGTACAATTTGCTTTTGCTAGGTTCATGAAGAGATTCACCATGCGGACGAATAGCTACAAATATATGAGTTCCGGTTGTCAGTACAACATGCAGGGGAAGGAAGTTACCGTATCCAGCAGGGACTGTACAATCTTCAAGTCTCCAATACCCATGTAGCCCAAGGCTATGACATCAAGAATTGCAACTTCTTTGATGCCTTTAGTACCTGCATTCATCTGTTCTTTCACAGCTTCAAAATTAGCTTGAAGCAGGTCAATGGCATCATTTTTCTTCCCCGCCATAATCATAGTTTTCAGTTCATTAAATAACTCTTGCAACTGTCTCTCAAAATCACCGATACCATCCAAAGCGTTATTTGGGCAGTCATGCAATGTTTTATGCCTGCCAATTGTCGATTTCTGGTTGTAAAAGTTTCTGAGGTGAAATTATACCCAACGCCCTTTTTTTTTAATCTAGACACACTAATACTTATGCCAACATATAATAATAATAATAATGTAGATGTTCAAGAATCAATAACAAACACAACAGAATGACGCAAATTACTAATAATTTGAGTGAGACCCAACCTCATAAAGTCATTTGGAGCTGAAAAACCAGAAGAAAAATGGTGTCCTTGGTCTGCATCGACTTCTAATGAGCCAACTGAAGCAAACGGTTTCAAAGCCCAGCAACGAGCAATGGCTTTATAAGATATCATATAAATCTTTAGTTTACATTTCTGCTTTTGAAGACAAAGTGAGAAGCATGTAACGTCTTTCCGCCAATTTTCTAGACCTACTTGGCTCTTCCTGAAATGTTACTTCAGAACATTAAGGGATGCAAATGCTAGTAGAATTTGGGAAAGCAAACATTCAATACAGATATAAATGCATACATGAGAACAAAGGATAGGATCAAAATCTTAAACAAAGTAACAAGATATAGGCGGGCACTTTACGAGAACGGATTGAATTTTAACTGACGAGAAATTCATACTTAAACCCAACCGCAACCGACCCCGCCCTCCTTCCTAAGTAAAAAGAATTAACTACTTAAAATAGGAGGAGAACATGACAATTCAAATTACATCTGGCGAAAACGACATGACGCAGAACACAAGCAGAAAAAAGAGAATGAGAGGATAGAAAGAGTACCGGTAGTTGCAGAAAGATGGAGAGGGAAAAGGGAAGGAAGCTGCCATTAGACGAGTTTGCGTCGCGAACTGCCGAGCAGAGTATGTAAAGCTCGACATCTCAAGGAGATATTATAAATGAAGGAAGAGTGTCACCGTGTGAGTCGACTCACCCAGTTCCAACGACAGGCGAATACGGGCCTTAGCCCACGAGTAGTCAAGCCCATATCTAACTGGACTGTAATGGATCTGTCCCCGGAGCTGCACTAAATGCACCGCCCATCGTACCAAGTGCCTCATTTCCCAAATTATTACACCCATTTTTTTAATTATAAGAATAATCCGGATAAATCGTTATCAATCAGCGTTAACAAATTATTAGGAAAAAAATTTGATTATAGTACAAACTAATGCTACAACGCTTGCCTGACAATTTTTCGTATTTTGCCATTTAGTTTTGAACTTATGGTTGGCCTGTGGACACTAAAAAAAATTGAATTAACAGCTTGCTTTTTTGAGCGTTGGGCCTGATACGGTACTTACAAGCAATTTGTTGACAGGCCCGGTCCAGGAAAGAACAGATTTTTGACAGCAGTAAAAATTTTTTAAAATAATTTTATTTTATAATTTTAATTAATCTTAATTTATTTTTATTAAAATAATAATTTTAGATAATTTTACGCTAATTCATTCTTACTTAAATAAATAATCATGAAGCACAAAAACTCCCTTCTATTCTTGGACCAGGGCAATTTCCTTTTCTCTAGGTCTTTGGGTTCGCGGGGCAAACATGTTCCCTGTGTCTCTAGACCCAGGACACCAAAACTCTCTTGGGTCCTCGAACCCAAGGAGCCCATGGCACCAAAACTCTTCTAGATCCAAAGACCCAGGACAATTTCTTTTCCCCTGAGTTTACAGTGCTGCCCTGGATCCAAGGACCCAGGACACCAAAACTCCTCTGGGTCCTTGGACTCTGGGCAATTTCTTTTCCCTGGGCTCACAAGGGCTGCCCTGGGTGTAAACAGTGCTACCCTGAGTCCCTGGGTGGTGCACAGTATTGCCCTGGGTTGCTGGGGTGGCTCACAGTGTTGATCTGGGTGCA
Source organism: Xylocarpus granatum (assembly GCA_019650275.1). Taxonomy (NCBI): domain Eukaryota; kingdom Viridiplantae; phylum Streptophyta; class Magnoliopsida; order Sapindales; family Meliaceae; genus Xylocarpus; species Xylocarpus granatum. Next base: position 112,080 of record BNST01000560.1, on the reverse strand, counting down.
AACAGTGCTGTCGTTGGTTGCTGGAGTGACACACAGTGCTGCTCTGGGGTGTGAACAGTGTTACCCTGAGTCGCTGGATAAGAGTACAGTGCTGATCTGGGAGTTATTTTAGTAAAAATAAATTAAAATTGATTAAAAATATAAGAACGCGAAGTGTTGAGCAGAGTATGTAAAGCTCAATATCTCAAGGAGATATTGTAAATGACGAAGGAAGAGTGTCACCGTGTGAGTCGACTCACCCAGTCATGAATTCATTTTTCCAATGATATGCCAATACGGGCCTTAGCCCACGAGTAGTTAAGCCCAATGTCTGCTGGACTGTAATGAATCTGTCCCCGGAGCTGCACTAAATGCACCGCCCATCGTACCAAGTGCCTCATTTCCCAAATTATTACACCCATTTTTTTAATTATAAGAATAATCCGTATAAATCGTTATCAATCAGCGTTAACAAATTATTAGGAAAAAAATTTGATTATAGAACAAACTAATGCTACAACGCTTGCCTGGCAATTTTTCGTATTTTGCCATTTAGGTTTGAACTTATGGTTGGCCAGTGGACACTAAAAAAAATTGAATTAACAGCTTTTGCTTTTTTGAGCAATTTGTTGACAGGCCCGGCCCAGGAAAGAACAGATTTTTGGCAGCAGTCTGGAAATCAATAAATAAATTTCACATAGGACGTTTAAATTAGGGCATAAGAATTGGAAAGACGAAGAGAAGCAAAGTCAAGACGTAAAAGCAAAAATGTAACAGGAAAATAGAGACTAAAGTGACGTACTGAAGCATCGAAGGAAAACTTAAGAGCTCACCGAGTGGCATCATTTACAGCGGAACTCTTGAAAATTTATGATCCAAAACAGCAGCCACGTGACAGGTATGTAAAATGTAATACATTCTTTTTCGAATATAAAAAATACTGAATATTACCATATGCACGCCCAGATCCAAGTTCTCCTCAGCATGTTCCCGCAGACTAGCTTACAATTCATCTTCTTGAGCTGGATTAACAGCCATGGATTAACAGAGAATTCCATTTTTTAAGGAGACCAAAGATGAAGGATTGCCCATCCATCAAAATCAACAGACAGAGAGATAAACAGACTTACTGCTCAAAATATAGCCTTGAAGCACGCTCTGGGCTCTTTCCGCCTGCTCTGGAGTACCTGCTATTTGAATGATCTTTTGTGTAGACTCTGGTCTATCATCTACCAGGGATACAGTGGCGCCAGATATCTGTTCAGATAAATCAGATGTCAAAAGACAAACTACTTGATCGGATCTATACGTTGTATAGAATTAAGTAGGTTGACTAAATGCAACAGCAGGCTCACCTGACTCAGACGTGCAAGCAGATTTTTCGATTTTGGCATAAGCTTGGGAACTGCATAATCTGGTAAGACAACTTCGAGTATACTCCGAGTGACAAGTGCAACTGGGGCTCTGACAATAAATATGACATATGTTACAAGCAGGAGGGAATTTAATTATTGAAGGTTCACTAACAAAAAAACTAATACACACGCGCACACACACAAATATATATAAAGGCCAAGCACAGAAAAACAGAGCTGAAATTTGCTACCTATTAATCGCAGTTGCCACATCTTCACGCCATTCACTCTCATTCTGCTTCACAGCTTCACTGACTGACCCTGCAGCTTCCTGCAAAATGAGGGACAAGTTCTCAAAATAATAAAAAAGTTACATTTGTTGAAAACCATTTTCATAATTTGGACAGAACTGATGTTGGGCCAATTATTCATCCCCAATTCCCAAAAAGCAGATATATTCAAGCATAACTTAGACAGCAAAAGAGTTAAATCTAAAGTAGCCATTAAAGAGAGAATTCTGCCAAAAAGGAGATAAATAGAAGCAAACGAGAGAGCAATATTAACAGAAAAACAGCCCCCAATCCATCATTAAGAACAACCTTTGACGGCTGCGATATTGCCACAGTTTGTACATTCTGATGTGCAGCAGCAGGAGGATCAATACTAGTTGGAGCTTCACGAATGGGAGTTATGTTATTAGGAGAAGCTGCCTCCATTGCCACAGCACTCCCAGCAGGGCCTGCCACAGATATAGAAGATGGTGGCGTTTCCTTTTGAGATAAATCCCTATACAAATAACTCCGCAGTCTTGTTGTCACCTCAACAAGAGCATCTCGAGCTGCTTTTATCTCCCCTACAATCTGTACGAATGTGATACCACATTGAGGAAAACTAAAGCGAATCAATTGCATACCCCAAATTTTTATTGGGTGACCTTAAGAGAAACTAGGCTTCAAACTCACAATTTCAAATAATAAATGACACTAAGCTCCTCCTCTGCAAAAAGAGGAGCATAGATATGCGTCAATGCATTGCGGAAGAAAACACACATCCACAAGGAGACATTCAACAAGGACATGCTAGCATTGGGAATGTGCAAATCTAAGCTGCCATATATATACAACAGAATCAAATAGAGAAAACCCTCAGAGAGAGGACAAATAATCCGTGCCTGTACATTTCATGTGATATTTGATTTATCTGAACTTATCTTGATAACATATTCCATTGCAAGAAAACTATCAGAACCCTTGGAACACGAAACAATTTAAAAAGTCCGGACTTCTTAGGCAATTATTAGATATATTAGTGCCAAACCTGTACAAGTTCATCAGTCCCAGATACGCATGCTGGAACTTCTTCCCTTGGCAGAATCTCTATGTTAGCACCAGTAGATCTCCTCATTTCAGATAACGATCCATCTCTTCCCGCTAAACAACCAATTTCACTGGATGGGACAAGTAACCTAGTAGTTATGATGTTGTCTTTATCTGCAATGAGATCAACAATGCGAGTCTGGATATGCAACAAGGCTTCTTGAGCTGGAAAAAGCTCATCATCAGGACCCTAAAACAGACAAACCAGAAGATATGTCATAGCCCTTGTTTTAGTTTATTTCATTTTTTAATTTTTTTTAAGGAAGAATAGTTTTAAGTTAGCGATGAAGAAAAAAATAATAAAGAAAACAAAAAGATGAACAATTATTTCACTCAGTAGAAAAGTTCAAAGTAATCATAAAGACCAAAGTCAGCAAGAAAGGAATACGCAAAGACATAGCATTATTGTCAAAATACAGAATAAATAAAAAAAGAGAGACTCATGCTCCTATATTACTGCATATAGATAAAGATAAGAAAGGTACCTCCTCGGAGGAAATTATAATTATCTGCTCATCTGACCCATCCACAGGATCAGCAACCTTCACATCAACACCAATTTCATTTTGAAGCAATTCTACTATGCCCTCAGACTCTCCAATAACTCTATCAACCTTGTCAATCGGACAAAGCATTTGGAACACAAGTTCCTCACTGTAAAAGGGCTGTGCACTTTCTGACATGGGACCAGCCCCAGCTTCAATTGAATAACCAGAAGAGCGTGAACCATAGTTATTACTTCGGTAATTTGAGCCAGAAAATCGTGCCCCATCCATGGATGATCGTCGAGCTGTGTTGTTCATGTGAGGCATATAGTCCTCGTCGGGGAAAAACCTGTCTGGTGATTGTAATCGTCCATGGAAATGACTGCGGTCACGATGTTGACTTTCCCTCAAACGTGAAGAAATAATTGCCACGGCATTCTTCACTGCATTAATATCACCCACAACCTGCAAGATAAAAACATAATATGATGAAGCAAATTGAGTAAATGTATCTTCCATTAAGGGGAGAATGAGGAGAAAAATCATATCAAATTTACAAAAAATCTTGTTATAACATATAATTATATCACATTTCATTTTAGATAGAGGGGCCATGTACCCTCCAACCCAATAGCATACAAAATTTGAAACTGTAAGGAGTACTAACTTCACGGCATCATGATGTGTATGGAACAATGAATTCAGCTAAATCAAGAACACAATGGAATGACCCACAATCCAAAGTTAGTGGTCATGAATTTGATTGCTCACACCAAAAATTCATGATCAACAAACCAGTATTTTGCATATAGTAAATCATCCTTCATTAAGCATCGCAGATATTGAAGGAATCACATTTCAACAAAGCATAAAAAAAATTGCCAACCAAATTCTAGATGCAATCAAAGAATGGCATTTGGGGGACAATGACAGGGAGGAACTTCTGGTGCAAAATTTTTTTGCAGATAAAATAAAAATAAAAATCACACAAACAAAATGCATAGATAAAACTCTACAATTATTTTTTGAGAAGTAATATACAAAATTTCCATCTTTGAAACATCATGAAATCTGTCTTGAAGTAATCATAAGTTAAACCATAAAATGAACCAGCATTACTTCCAAGGAGCCACAAATTTTAAAGCTGGAAAAGTCAATCTTAAGTTAGTGACAAGTAAGCATAAATCCCCAATGGATGAACTAAACACTGACTTGTAAACCATATCAGTCCATGTTTCTCCAAAGAAGAGTATACACTACTCTCCAAGCTCTTCTACTGAACTGGCCATAAAGCTATAGCTAACATTTTACAAGAGAATTTTAATGATCAGATACTAGTCAATTAGCTACTTTAGTCCATAATTCTTGGCTTCTAGTAGTCATTATACTTAAATTAGTATTGATCCCAACATATTAAATTCAGAAGCAGCAAAACCTGTAACTCTTAAAATTCAAAGTTGCCCATTCATCTTTCCATCGGATTCTGAACAACATGAATAAACAGATAACCTGAACAATCTCCTCCGACATCGACACACACCGAGGCAGTGTGTGATCTCTAGGTAGAATCCTAATCTGAGTCTTGGTCTCCATCCTCATTTGCTCAATAATTTTCCCTGCTTTCCCCAACAAACAACCCACATGCATTCTCGACACAAGCATTCTCGTCGCCACTCTATTCCCTCCTCTAAACCCACCACCACCGTATTCCTCCTCCTCCTCACCATAACCAAATCCCCCGCCGCCGCCATCACTTTCAAGAATCCTATCATGAATTAAAAATAATGCCTCTTGAGCCGGACTGAAGGAAGGCATTCTCCCATCCGGGTCTCTCCTCCTCGTGTCCGATATCTCAATAATTCGTTCCTCGTCTCCTGGAATCAACTCATGCACGTTGATCCACGCGCCGGTGTGTTGCCTTATCGACTTAATAATACTGCCTGACTTACCAATTACGCCACCAGCTTTCATATCGTGGCAAAGAATGCGGTAAGTCGTAGTCACCATCAAAGACGGATCTTTAGGATTTGAAGATACTCGATTGTTGTTGTTGTTATTACCGTTCGCGGCGTTGTTGCCGCGGTGGCGATAGTTATTTCCTTGGTAATGGTGGTTGTACCGAGGTTTCGTCCTAACCATGGTTTCTCCATCGAAGTCCTGGTGGTCGTAGTAGTAATTCCTCTTCGATCTAGATCTGTCCATCTCCAATCTTCAAAAGTTTTGGTTAAGTTGTTCTTCAGTCTAAGATCAAAGGTCCGGAAATGAATAATTCTTCCTTGTCATGCAATTCGAGGTTAGGGTTTGTAAAATTTCTCTACTTCAAAAATTGCTTCTGTTATAGCCTGGTCTAGTCAGGTCTGTAGCTGTCGAGTATTGTCAAGTGTTATTTGTTTCTCCAGAAAATGCTGGAGAGCACGAACCCTAGAAGTAAGAGGATGGAAATGCGAAGACTGAAATTCTGCAAACCCGTACTACACTCATTGGTTTTCAGTGCAGTGCCGTTGATACTTTGCTTCCCTTGGTAGTGCACTTGACGGTGGGTAAACAGCCCATGAAGCGACGCCGTTTAAGAAGTCTGATTTAAAATGACCGTTTTAAATTAACGGTTTAATTTCGTAAGCTAAATGACAGTTTATGCTTTATAAATGTAAATTAGCAAATCGTTTTCGAATTATTAGAAAATTTATTATGATGATAATTAAACATATTAGTAGATGTTTAAAGCGATAGAATCATTTAATTAATAAAATAAAAAAATATTAATTATAATAAAAAAATTTATTATATAATGAAAAGAATTTATTAGATTCTTCTTTTATTTATTACTTATTAATAAATTTATTTTATTAAATAAGTAATTTTATCATATTAAATTAAATAATTTTATTAAATTAATTTTATTAATATAATAATAATATTTTATTTAATAAATAATTTTATCTGCATTTTTAATCTTAAATATCAGGAGACTTTTATCACTTAATTTAATCTTAGCTAAATCTACTCCACTGGTGAATTACTTGTTGCAAAATTATAATTATAATTTATTTTATTAAAATTAATGATAAATAATTAATTTATTAAAAAATATTATATTTATTTAACTAATTTAGTTGTTTATTGAGAATTAAAAACATTGGTATTTGATTGTTCTTTTAAGTCCCATACTTCATCCAAATGCTGGAGTTCATGAAATGGCACGGGCTTTAATCCAGGAGAAGCATTTGTTCCGAAGCTCAGATTCTCTTGTCGCATTAAACAATGTCCATGCAATGACAACGCAATTTGGGCCCAGCACAATAACGCCTGATGCGAACTTACGGTTTAATTTAGGCCCACGGCCCACCTAAATTGGTCACATCTGGCATGGAACAAGGCGAATCTTCGCACATGAAACTTGGAATGAACAATCATTCCATATCCTCCCGTCAGACCCACTGAACGTCCCGCCAATCACGCCACCAATCAGATTGCAGGTATCAGCCTTGATTATTTTAATATTTATCACTCAAAAGCACATCGTCAAAAGTTCCGCCAAGACGTAAAAAAACCGAAGGTACTGCGTGTGTGGGCCAGAGTCAGGGCATAACAGTTGAATTTTGTGCCGTCCGAGTTGTCTGATTAATCATCAGGGAGGTGATAAAATTGAAGGTCTATGGAAGATCACGGACATGCGCAGCATGTGATTGGTGGCCGGTGCATAGAAGACTCCGAAGTGGAAAGATAACATTACCTGCTTCCGTTACTAGTACTACAATTTCACCAAAGGAGCGGCCCTCACTCAAACGCTGCCCACTCGTCTGCTAAGTAAGTGTGACTCACGATTACAATTTTATGATTTTTTTTAATTTTTTAAAATATTATGAAAAAATTACCCTCTATTTAATTGCTGAATTTCAACACCAATTTTTCTACATCATCCTTTGAAGTATAATAAAATTTAATTTCTATTTTTTGGATAATTTAAAAAATACAAATTAAAATTTTTAAATTTAATTAATTTAAAAAAAAATAAAATTAACTGACAAATTTAATTACCGACGGGGAGTGAAAAGAACATACGACCGGCCGCGCGTGCGCTTTTTTCCCAAGGGCTGGAAGAAGCATTGTCTTTAATGTCAACGACCCACGGTGATCTGTTGTTAGTGACACTAACCCTTGATGTTAAATGAGTTAAATCAGACGGTTACGATTCCCTCGTAGAAAATGGAAAAGGGGGAAACCCATGGGACCCATAAGATCAAATGTTTAATAACGGAAAAAGAGTTGGGGAGCATCCAAATAATATAATTTTATTTATGAAAATGTAAAAATTCAGGGACTCGGATGTTATTATCTCGTAAGGGTATCTAAAATATTAAATTCTAAAAATGGTAAAACAAATCCCATTCTCTAGCAGTTAAGCTCCCTATTTCTCGACATGCTCACCACAGACAAATCATTAAAGCCAAACCTCATAAACAGCAAGAAGATGAAGTGTCTGTAGTTTTGCAAAAGAACTTAAAATATTTGCACTTTGGGGGCCATAGAATTCTTTTTGCAGAGTCCACCCAAGTTAAAAAAAATGGTGGGTCCGATCAAAGTGTGCAAAATGAGTAATGGGGTGCAAACTCAACTCAAAACAAGTTTTGCAGCTTCCAAAGAAAGTTGAAAACTTCGCCTCTTTCTGCCTCCGTGATTTCCTGCCTAAACAGACGTGCTAACTTCAATCAATCCATGGCCCATTTCTGTTTCTCTATAGCTCTTCATCAACTACTACTTTCTCCACTACTCTTGACTTTCTTTTTCTGCATTACTCCTTTTTTCAATTACTATCCTTTGCTTTTTATGGTCTTAATGTGTTTTTTTTACTAGAGGCATAGATTAGTGTTGTCCCTTTCTCTTGTTTAGTCAAAAATCATTCACACCAAACAATTTTGGCTTATTTATACACAATTTGGGATTCTGTTCCATCTGGCATTTGCTTTGGTGGCTATTGTATTTGAATGCAAAGTGGGTTTTGGCTTGTAGTTTCAGTTGCAGAAGAGGAAGAAGAAGAAAAAGCCAGGTTTTTCTCTTTGATTTTGTGTACTAACCCAGTTCGCATTTGATTAGCTTTGTTTGCTGGCCAAGAAAATTGATTATTTTGCTTAGTTTTCTCGGCAAAATTTCCAGCTTTTGATGTTCGAGGTTTCAGTTTCCTTTTATTTTGTGGGTTTGCTTTATCTTTAATATCTTATTTTGCAATTAGAGCATTGTTAAAGATTGAGACAAAATGGGCCTTTTCTCAGACAGTTGCAGTTTTATAAATCAGTGTTTACTTTATTCATCTATTATAACTGTTTTCTGGTTCGCAGCAGAAGCATGACAACTGGGAATGTACTATTTGGCTTTATTCTATTTATGAAGCATGGCTTTCGGAGTCTTGTTAGTTGGAACTTGTTATTGAAAAGCGTTTTTTCTATCTCTCGCTCTCTATATCTCATGCTGGCTGGTTGCTGCTGGCGGTGTTGTTGATGGCACATCGCTGTTCATTCTTTGAGGATTTTGATATTGTAAAATCCTCAAGGCTCAATTTGGTTAGGTCCTAAGTCATTCTCGTCACTTCTCCCACTCATCCCAGGAACTTCTGCCTTTACGCACACAATAACTTGCCCATTCTCTTGTCACTTTCTCTCACTCACCCGAAGAGCTTCTGCCTTTACGTTCCCAATTACTTGCTGATGTTGTTGTTCATTATTTCACTTGATTAGCATTTGGCTAAGGATCAATACCAGTTAGTCCTTTTTTCTCTTTTTCTGGTTTTCCTTTGTATTTTATGTTAGATTTTGATCTGGTGATCTTAAATTGTTGCAGAATAAGGCTTGCTGAGTGCGATTTTTTTCGTTCATGGGTGCAATGACTGCATCTTCTACGATAGCCATGCCTCGAGATGTGTCTAATTATGATGAGGTCTCGATGCAGCGGAGCTTGTTGTTCTCGGATAGTCTCAAGGTATTACTGTTTCACCTCATAAATTTATTTGTTAGATTATAACTTTGGGTTTTTTGCAAGATCACTTGCATATGGATCTCTACTTTCAGGATTTGAAAAACCTAAGAACACAGTTATACTCAGCAGCTGAGTATTTTGAACTATCTTACACCAATGATGACCAAAAACAAGTGTGAGTTATGCTTACAACTACTGATATTTCAGATTTTCTTTCAAGAAAATAAACCATCTTCACATGTATGCAGAGTGGTAGAAACATTGAAAGATTATGCAATCAAAGCTCTTGTGAATACTGTGGACCATTTGGGTTCTGTGACGTATAAGGTTAATGATCTTTTAGATGAGAAGGTTGATGAAGTTTCTGGTACAGAGCTTCGAGTATCTTGCATTGAGCAGGTATGCGTGCATTCTGCTATATATCTACAAAAATTCTTAAGAGTGTGGATTCTACTGTGATTGAGATCTTGAACATGAAAGTAGACACTTATGATGGATTTTGAATGATGAGTAGAAGTCAATCTACTCTGTGTCTATTCTAAATTTTAAATTAACTCGAGCTAGGTTTTTGAGTCATTGGTAAAGAAATTCAGTTGCAATATATTTTCTAATGAACAAGGATTCCTCAAATTTGAAAATTGAGTTGTGAAGATAGTCATCTCTCAGATTTTTTCCTTTTCTGAAAGGCAAGCAAAATTAACACCCTGCACTGTCATTAATTTTTACTTTCGTGTGGCATGACAGAGACTGCGGACTTGCCAGGAGTATATTGATCATGAAGGCATTTCCCAACAGTCACTGGTGATAAATACTCCAAAGTATCATAAGCGGTACATCCTGCCAGGTAGTCCATACCTCTCCGTTTTGCTCCATTTGTTTTCCCCTGTAAAAGCATCTCCAACTGAACTGTGGAGCTAAAGATATTGAGGTTTTGATGTCTTGAATTTGTTTTCAGTTGGAGAGACCATGAATGGTGCCATCCGCACCAAATCAAAATACATAGGATGCAGCCTAGATGACGAAGATGATTGGCGTCAATTTAGGAATGGTAGTACGATTTATCTCTCATTTAATTTAGGAATGGTTGTATGCTTGCAAGCTAGATCTTAATTGAATTTTATCCTTATAATTTGATTGTTTTCTTGTAGCTGTTCGAGCCACAATTAAAGAAACACCGGTATCTTCAGTTTGGTAAGTTATTGTTATTTATATGTGCATAAAATAAGTAGCATCACTCCCAACTGGTTGCTGTAGTCTGATGATAAGTAATACACTTGCAGGAAAGGACGTTCTCCGTCTCCTTCACCTTCACCACAACCTCCCCAGCGATCTGCAACCTTTTCCTTTACTTCAACCATGCCCAAAAAAGATCTAGGTCTGGCTGCTGAACTGTTTCTCATCTTTGCTTAAAAGTCGTTGCTATTCTTCCATCTTTCTACCTTGTGTTCTACTTAAACAATTTTTCCTGTAAATCAGATAAGCGAACAGTATCACCACATCGGTTCCCACTTTTGCGTTCTGGTTCTGTCTCGAATAGGGCTAAAACCCTGAATGGCAGTAGGCCAATGACTCCAAATGCAAGCAGACCAACCACTCCAAATGCTTATGATGCAAAAATACGGGTGAGTATAAATTCAATGAGACACACAAATCAGCCTGGCAAACACATAATTGTTTTCTCGATTTCCTTTAATGTAAAACCGGTACTTGGAATTTTCATTTTATTGTTTCAGTACCCTTCAGAGCCTCGAAAATCATATTCAATGCGTATGCCTGCCGAAAAAGAGATTGACCAATACCCCAGCAAAAGTAAGCGTCTTCTCAAGGCATTACTCAGCCGGCGAAAATCAAAGAAAGATGAAATGCTTTATACTTACCTGGATGAATACTGATGAAATACACATAATACTTGCCAAAAAGAAAAGGGAAAGATGGAGTCAGATGAAACGGGAACGACTGCAAGCTTGCACTTTCTGTTTTTCCCTCTGTTTGATTATTATTACTTTTAAAGTCTTCAATTATATATATATTTTTTGTGTATTAGGATGAGTAGATTGATATCTACTTTTATTGTTATTTTTCAGTCATCAAGTACTGGTAATTTTCTATGCAAATTTTGGTGCTTCCTCCCTCTGGACATTATGTTTGGTCACTTACAGAAAATGTTGATTGATTGGTGTGGTAAGAGGTAACTTGTTCCTTTTGTTTGTTTCGTTTGCATGCATGGATGTCCGCGATTGTACAACGCAAACAGGGCACATTGGTACATTCCTAGGGTATATTTGGTAATTCCAAGTTCTTATTGGTTCCATGGTATCTTTCTTGGCGCCACACACGGTCATTCTTCCCTCGCACTCTCTCCTCTATAGTTTCACAATCATTCATTCCGTGATTTCCATTTGCCTTGGCGTTCTCGACAAGAAAAGGAGACAAGGAAGGAAGGATCGCGGATTTCGTCGCCACTCTGATCATCTTTCTGGACAATTTCCAGGCACGTTCTTCTTCCTCTCTCTTTCAAACATTATTCTTTCGTTGGCATAAATTATAGAGAAGCTGAAGCTAATCGATCTGAGGAAAGATCGTGAATTCAGAGTTTCTTTGTATAAGGTTTCTAAATTTATGAGAGTAGAAATAACAGCGATGATTTTTGATCATATAAACTTGGGATATACGAAACTTAGTTCATCTACTTCCAGTACAACAGTGCATTTACAGTTTCCATTGAAGTTTCTTTGCTAGCTTCAATTTTAGCAAGACTAGCCAGCGTTCTTTTTTCGGAGTTATTCCTGGCATCATAGGTAATTCATTGTAATTTGATGGCATCATCTCTTGAGAGGAAACACAACTGTTAAAATTAATATGCTTTGTACTGAAGTTTGTGAGTTCCGATCTCTTCCACTGCAAATTCTGGTTTATCCACCTTTTGTATTCTTCAGTAAATTAATTCAAAAACACAGTAAACTAACTTGTTAAAAAGCCAAGAGCCATATATAACAAAATCAGTGAAACCCCGCAAAAAGAAATAGAAACAGTAAGAAAGTTTTGTTTCGGTTTCCGGCTAGATATATATTCTGCATGACCATGGTCCTGCACAAAGGGAGATAACCTGTGTTCGGGAACAACTGAACTTACCAGTTAAAATGAGGGTTCACCAATGCCCCGGCTTAAGTCAGCATTCACTCTGGCAGGTTTTAGACTCTGTAGATGCCTTCTCCCATACTCAAAAGCTAACATAAAAAGACCAAAGAGGTATAATAGGTAAAGATATAGCTTTTCTACTGTGTCTGAAACATTGCTTCTTCGCTCTGTACTTTTTCTGCCAAATGACATCCCCTTCCCCAAAAACCCTGACAAAGAACTGAATATCAAGAGAAAATGTCAAACACATAAATAGAGTTCTGAAGCAGAAATATCGACATTGGTAATTCTCACCCTCAACCATGACCATGACTGAGGTCGGTTGTGTTTTGTAGCTGATCTAGGTTTCGGAGGGAGAAATACAAAAGTGAAGATAATCTAGCAAACAAAACTGATATCGAAGATGATCTACTTTAAGTCGTTCTATAATGTAGATACATGATGGGCATTATTTTCTGTGTTAAAAGAAATATCAGAGGTCGAGTACCTCTGAGAGGGTTCCAGATTCAGGATGTAATTACTGGAACCATGGGAACTCTATGGATTAACCATAGCTTCATCCTGAGTCCGCCTTAAACAATTATGTCCTACTGTCATTGTCCATGCTACAACCAATGGAACAGATGAAAAAGACTATCTTGATTGTGATGTGCGTACCAGAACTTGTCTGAGGCAAATTAGTCCAATCATGAGGGCTTATCTTCATTTCAGATGCTCTGATCAAGTCAATTAGAGCTCGATTGACCTGCAAATCGAAAATAGTTTACATATATATGTTTTAGTTGCAGCTGCACAAAAGTAAATATTATTAGTAATTACAGAAAATAGAACTGCAAATAATATTGTGATTATTTTCTACCAATATAATTCATATTCAAAAATCACTAGATATCTCAAGGTCAATCCTCAGTATTCTGAAAGTGAAGAAAGTTTTTCAGCGATTACACATGTAAGAACCTTTTTTTCTCCATCAAATTCAATTATTTTACCCCTTTGATTCACAATTAATATGCAAGTGTGACTTGCATGGGGTCTAAACTTGTTAGGCAAAGGAAATACCTCTTCTCTCCTCTCGTGACTCACAAGATGTCCGCCATGAAGATCTATCATTCTTGCAACAGGATGAAGTTTCTGTGCTAGCCTCCTTGCATAATAGATTTGCGCAATGATATCTTGCCTACAATTCAGCAAATCTCAAAATAGTATTGCCCAAATTCAATTTCTACAATAGTTTCTATGATACCAAATTCATGCCAATTAATCCTGTCATCTTTCATATCAAATGCTGATTGGTTACTCATTTTGACATTACTTGAAAGGACACAGAATATTTCCCATTTGGATTAGCTAACCATATTTGGGGACTATGTGGTAACAGTATATCTACAGAATACAAGTTAAAGTAGTTATATTTACGCATAGTTTTCTTATACAGCATTAAAGAACATATATTTAAACAATGCCTGAAATTTTTTATTCTTTCATATGCCATAATTTGAGGCAATAAATGTAACATTTTGCAAATTTCATACTTTGACATAATTATGCCTAAAAAGGTCATAAATTTATAATTTTTATTTTATGCATGTATATCTTTACCTGTATTTCTTTCAATCATACAGTTAAAAGAAAAAATAAAGTAAAATCTCATGAAACACCTCATCAAAGTATCAAATTTAGACACACTATTACTCAATTCTTGTGCTATAGAAATAGACATAGTAGTTATGTTTAAGGTTATTTGTTTACCTGCCATGAATAACTGACACAAGGAATCCAGCCGAACGAATGATCTCAATTTCCTTTCGTGTCATTTTATGTGTCCAGCAGGCGTGGATTTGTCCATCTAAACCATAATTAGACTGCATCCCGGTTGCTGATATACCTTTAACATATTCCTATAGGCAACATACTTGAGGTCAAGCTATTGCATCTTTTATGGGGAAAACAAATGACCTATTAAATATTGACTTATGTACATAGATAACCAAAATAACATTAAATATGAAGAGTCCAAAGAAATGAAGACTAGCTACATCGTACTGCAAATTCAAGGAGGAAGGGTTGGTTAAAATTCTATCTTTCCGAAATGATAATCAAAAGCAACAAGAGTTCTTACTTGATATAAGATTTCTCTTCTTTTATTAGATCCAACACATTCCTCAAGATATTCCTGCACACCACATCCATACAAGTATGAGCCCGAAATAAATCTTACTGCCAATAGAGTCATCAGAATTCATTTCCACCCCCTTCAAAAAATAAAGGAGGGGGACAAATTCAGTGGGAGAAAGGGTTGTTTTAGAACAATGTTTCAAAATCTGATCTATAGATAATTTGCAAAATAATACGTAAAACAAGAACTTCTGTTTACCTTTGAATAATGAGTTTCCAAGTCTACAGCTGCTCTTTGCTCGGGAGTTTTGGCCCTTAAGAAACGGATTGCAACTGATAATGTCCGGCGGTCAAGCTGCAGGAAATAAAATCATTTGATTGGCTACAACATTTTTAGGCATTGGCCATGGAGCAACGTTAACATACAAATAAGCCATACCTTAGGACAACATTCAAAACCTCCACCAGTTACATTGAGCAAAAACAAAGACAGAACTCTGTGTGGCACAATTGCTGCTAACTTGCAAGCTATCATTGCCCCTGATTCAACAATACGAAAATTAAGATTGGTTCAGAGTTGACTCCAAAATTTATCATAAAGAATTAAGAGGTGAGAGAGTGTGAATTTTTTTTTCTCAACCTTTCTATGTTCAACAAGTTCTGAGCTGGGGACTACTGCCGAATCCAGATAGATGGTAAAATAACAATTTGATTACGCAATAAATTTCAGCTCACAGTTAATTCAATCAAACAGAAACAAGGACTGATGAAATTATGATCTTCTTTGGAGATTTTGCAGCAGCATGCTTCAATTACTAAAACTCACCCATCGAATGCCCAACAACATGGGCTTGCTTCCAGCCCAAATGATCCAACAAAGCAATTGCATCTTTTGCCATTGTTTTTGTTCTGCACTTGCCCAAAAAGATCAACTCATTAGTAGACAAATTTTGAAAAACAAAAATTTGGAGCCAAAGAAGAATAAAAAATAGAGAATGACCTATGAAACTCACGTATATTCCGACTTTTTGACCGGCACGGAGCTCCGACCCATACCCAGATTATCTAATGCACAAACCTCGATTCCTCCTCCACCACCGCCGCTCTCGATTAAATTCTGCGTCGTTTCGTCGTTGTCATCGTTCGGCTTATCCGTGCCTGTCAACCCCTTTATCTGCGGGCCCCACGAATCATGGGTCCCGGCCAATCCTGAACCATTTCAGCAATTAAAAAAAAATCAACAACCAATAATCTAAATTCTGATCAAATGCAGAAAAATGAAAAATAACAAAATGGTTTTAGTGTTGTACCTATGATAAGCAACACTTTGGTAGGTCCTCGTCCGTACGTTCGATAGAAAATCTTGATTCTGTTGTTGAGCGCGGCGTCTAGGGTGGCGCTCTGCTCATTCTCGATGTCGCAATAAGGCATCGTTTTCCAGCTGTACAATTATATTGAGCTTTTGCTCCGCCAGAAAGAAAGGAGAAGAAATACGAAGTGAAAAATTCGTAATTTGGTTTGTTTTTGGTGCGGTATTTATAGAGGTTGGATAGTTCGAGCGTGGCGGGGTGAAGAAGACTGGGTGGCGCCTCGTAGGATTGGTCGGGTGGCGCTTTCTTTTGGTCAACCCAAAACTCTGGCTCCAGTTTGTCCACGTTTTGAATGACTTCTCTACTCTTATTAAAAAAACGATGCCCTTCTGTTTGATTCGCAACTGCTGTGCATGATTCTTGTCTGAAGAACAAGTAAAACTTCTGACTCTTTTGTTTGTCCAATTTATTTATTGTTTATTTTGGACATAAGACTATTTCTTTCCCGACTAAGAACAAGTAAAACTAGTCTAGCAGTCATCTGGACTGCGATCAACTGATCCGCGTCACTTATATGATGGCAAATCGGATAACATGGACCATGAATATTAAGCCCAATCAATTATTGGACTGCTTGACTTTTTGAAAACTACTAGCCCAATAAACCATGATAATCTAAACACAAACAAAGATGCCAGTATTCGAAATGAGAACATACGAATGGTTAAAATTCAGTTGTTGCATCTCAATTTGAGAATCAAATATAAACAATTGGGACACAGCAAGAGCCCTGTAATCATGTGATATCAGAGATTATTTATTTGAATGCTAGTTCTTCATCATGCATAGGAGATGGAATTCCTCAATTTGTCTTGCGAACGTCGACCTCGTGGAACTACCTGTTTAAAGCTTTCATAGATGCTTGTCTGCGGTTAAAAACAGCATGATCATGATCATGCAATTGCAAAGATTTGCAAGGAGATTTATTTGAACTAATTTCGTTTTCCATGCAAAAAATATGATAAAATGGATATTACTTACCAGCAAATTCTGTGACTTCGTTTCTGATAGACTCTGAAAACTCCCCGATCTCTTCTTAACCCTAGTGATCTTTACCTTCGTATCATCACTGCTCACAACCACCTCTTTATTCTTTTTCACACTCCCCCGCCTTCTCGACCCAAACAAAACCTTCTCCTTACTGATCTCTTTATCTGCCGCCGGATAACGAAACGACCCACCTTCTCTAAACGACCAAAGTGTACTGTCCAGAGACCGGCTGACGTAGGGCCCGTCCCTCACTGTCGTCAGAGAGGGAATACTGGCTACTTTGGCTTCGTTCAACAGTCTTGGCAGGAGTTCTAAACACCTCGCACTTTCTGGTTTAGAATCGCCCTCGACAGCGCCTGCAACGGCGCAGGTTCGTCTAGGCTTTCCCGGAGCTTCCTCCCACTGAAATGGAACTGATGCGAGGGTTTGGATTGGCAGCGTTAACATCCCCGACAGTTTTTTCGTCTTGCTTGGAAATGAAAATAGAGAAAGCTTTGGCAATAAACTTGGATCATGATCTTGTTCTGTATCCATTTTTCTGTCCATACAGATATTTTTTCTCTGGTTTCTTCCGAGAAAATCACACGAACCCAGTTAATTATTTTCGATTGTGGGGTCAGATGATCTGAGCAAGTTCTTATAGAGACACAGTTGTATTTTTGTGACAGAGGAAAAGAAGAAGAAGAGGATGAACGAGAAGAAGAAGGTGGTGACTATGAATTGTGACGGTCGGAATGCAATGCCACTGGCGCTTCTTCTTACGAAGGGTGAGAATTACCCTTTTTACGATCAATTATTTATATATAAAGATATATTGTTTTATTTATATCAAACAGGTCCCTAACTTCTGTAAAAATAATAAAACTACCCTTCTTGTTGTGTTGAATACAAACTATACCTACTTTTAGAATACCAACGATCGTGTATCCTTTGGTATGGATTCATTTCTTCCTCCTTTGAAGTTTAAGATAACTTAAATTTGCATTTTGACGGTTTACTAAATATTCTTTACAGTATAGGGTAATTAACAAGTTTATTGATCAAGTAGTTGTACATTTAAAACAAACCCAGATGGGGTATAAGGTGTAACAGAAGGAGGGAGCACATGCAGATGTTTACCATTGAATTTGACTAAGACTTATAAGCCCATCCCAGCCATTATTTTCTTCCACAAACAACTTCTGCTGCTGCTTCTGCATGAATTGTCAAAATCTTGTTTGTGGGTGCTTTCATTCCATGCCATTAATTTCTGGGGTAGGGCAATGGATTATAAGTTGCATCGTATTGCTTCTCATCGCTCTTCACAATAACTTGTCTGTTAAAGTTAAGATGTGCGATACATATAAATACATGCCAACACGTAGAGATTATGAATACTAGTGATGGGCTACCTCTCAAATTCTTCAAATAATTTTACTTGATAAAAAGACAAATGCAGCATGGCAATCAAGGGCCCGTCTGGGAAAAGTCTTGGATAAAACCAATCAGAAATTCAATTGATGAACCTGCATATGTTAGACGCATTAAATTACCTGATTGATGATTAGGAAGTTCTTACTAATGTTGATTTGTCAATCCCAGCAGCATATAATTTAGTTGCGTATTCAATGAGCTTCTACTTCAATGCATTGGATGAGAGGATTGAGTCGATGAAATGTCTTGAAAAACTTATTATTAATGTTTGGAGCCACTGCTTATTTGTCTCAGATTGCGTGGCAATTGATTTTCCAACCGAGCAGGAGTGAGTGGCCGTTGACCGTCTATTGAGTTTTTGAGCAATGACTTGTTAATATGTTGTCTGGAACTGCTGAGATGCATTCTGATTATTGGAAACATAAAACATTTTGAACTTAAAAGCATGGCTTCTTCTGAAGTTTTGCAAATTTCAGATCCTCAGGTTGTGATTATCAAGATTTATACTAGGCTTTGCTGTTGAACGCAGCTGCAGATTGTTCAAATCTCTCCTTTGATAACTTGTTTTGTACCTTGAAAAATGAAATTCGTTCATGAAAATGTAACAAATTGGTTTCTGCAAAATGCCTTAACCATGTATAGTTTTCCAATGTGATAAAAATATAACAAATGTTAGAATCACTTGGACTGATTTCCTATACAAAGTTAACCGAAATAAATGAGCAGGAAACTGTGATTATACGAATGAACTTTGAACTGTTATCCCACAGCGTTTTCGCAAATTTCACTGCTACTTAGGTGAATCATCCCTAACAAGCCAGGGTTCCTTCAAGATCTCCGATAACTCGCGCAATCCTAACTTCAAGACCTCTTTGAACTTCCTGAAGCAGTGTTCTCAGACTATCAACAAAGCGCTTCTTGTCAAAGCTGGCAAAGTTATCAAGCTCTTCTGGGAACTCAAGAAAGCCAGAAGATATCTTGGATTGAACTTCAATCAATTTCTGCCCTGTTGAAACCATGTATCTCTGTAGCTGAAATGTTTCCTCTAAGAAATGCTCTAGTGTTTTTGCATGTGCTTTTCTCCTCGCAGAAGTGGATTCTTCAGGACTCATTTCTGGTTCGGTCTCATGCTAAAAACCGCGGGATAAAATAAAAACAGTTTTAGTTTGTGCAGTAAAATTTTGCAATAAACAAAATTTGAATGGCAAATAAAAAATTTTGAGCCTAGAAACTTCGAACTCACCATCCTCTTACAAAGATCATCAGTCTTGCCTTGGAGGGATTGGTACCTGCTGACTTGTTTCTTTAGCAGAGCTATCAAGAATGGGAAACCTTTCATTACATTGTCGTTGCTTTCGGCACTTACCCGATCCTTTCCGGTAAACCTCTCGAGCATGAAGATCCATCCTCCATGCAGAATTGTATGTCTTACTCAGTGACTGGCAGGATGATGCCATTTTTTCAACTGTATCCGCTTCCACCAGACTACTTTTTTCGTCCTTTATAGGACCCTCAATGACAGTATCATTCTCTTCTTCGAACGCTTTTTCAGGAGATTGGACCATGATCACAATTTACAAATTTGAATCACAAATTGAGAAACACAAATTATATGAAACACATTTTACAAAACTTGTCAATTGTATGAAACACAAATTGTACAAAATTGAATCAGAGACATACATACCTGTCAGCCAACAATTTCAGGCATTAAAGCATGACAATAATTGAGAAACAAATAATGCCCACTACAGTAAAAATGCATACAAAAACAATGACATTTCCGGGATCGTGTACTACACAACTTACAGAAACAAATGGTTAAAAGTCGTCTTCTTCTACTTGGAACCAGAGCCACAAATGTTGAGGGTAAACAATTCACGGTTAGAAATATTGGGCGCTCCCTGCTAAACCCGACTACAGAAAACTTGTACTACAATTGTGAAGTGGAATCATTTAGCACAAATGGCCAGAGAATGCAAAAGGCATGGGCGTTTGACAGAAAAATCTGCTAGAAGATATGAATGTACTGCAACGGAACAGAAGGGAAAAAAATATGAAAATTGTTCCCGGTTTTCAGTGAAAAACAGACCCAATTAACCCCACTTGCTTAACTTTTCCTTCTTTTTTTCTTCTTCAGCTCAGGCCATAACTGTTATGGAAAGCAAAAACACTAGATTCCTGGTGGTTTGTGGACATGACAAACAACAAAAAGAGTCGAAAAAACATATATACTGCATCTGTGTCAATCAATCCGCTCAATATTGTATTATCTCCAGAGTGTCTTACCTGTATAAAACTATAAGGAATATTAAATTATTATAAAAAATAAAAAATAAATCTCTTAAAAGTTTACTCAAGTCTACCGGATCCAAAGTACTTTTTTTTTCCTCTATGTATAAAAGCGCAGAGCTAAAAAATTAGAAGAAAAATGGAAAGAAAAAGAAAAACTCATAACTCGTTTATCTAAAGCCATGAGAAGACTACTGCATAAAAAAAATAAACTTTCTCAAGATTCAGATTACAATGGAAACCCCATGTACCTGTGAATGGTCCAAGTTAGACATTATATGATGGAGCTTGCATAGATACCTAATGACTTGTGACTAATGATTGAAAGATTTACCATCCATACACTAAGAATTAGTATCAACATTATGCCAAGAACCAGTATCCATTTGCAATCTTTCAGAGGTAATGCCATGAAATGGGGCAATTTCTATGTCATCTTGGATTGATACTAACAAAGGAAAATTTGTCCCAAAAGATTCTGCAAATAGCAAAGATTGAGACTTCATTTTTTTTAAATTAAGAACAGTGAACTAATCTTCTTCTATTGAAGACATTTATAAATATTAATGTCCCTTTTATTTAATTTATATTTATTAATAATTAAATACAGATAAATATTAATTAATAAATACTTAATAAAATAAAAAATTGTTCAGTTTGTGGGCTCACGCCAATTGAACCGTGTCGGATGGGTCGGTAATATTGGGTCAGGCACACGTGTCTCGCAAGACGATAAAAGGCCTAGAGGCTAGAGCTATCTGGTGTCATGATAACGAGGCCAAATACTATGCTAATCCGACGGTGAGAATACGTCTTTTAAGTCCCAGATCATGTCCCACTTTTGTAAGATCTTACGTGGCAAAATTTGGTTAACTGTCACTCTTCATAGTTTCTTTCAGCTTCAAACTAAAACAACCTTTTTTAATATTCCGAATCCACCCTTGGGCATTCCGGATATTTCCAAATTCTCGGCTCGATCATCCTGTTTTTCTAGGGCTTTGATACAGTAATCGATGGGTGTATCCACAATGAAGGAGCTGCCGCTACCTGCGCTCTTCAACGAGCTCGAAAGATCCATCAGACGGCGAGCGAATCCGGTTGCGATCAGGTGCGGCGGTGCAACAGACTTTCAATTTTTTTTGGTTCAATTTGGGATAGAATGTGATTATGTTAGGATTTGATTGGTTTCAGGATGCTGTGAAGAAAGGATGCGAGCTTTTGGAGAAGTGCGAGGACATGATAAGTAAGTTGGGGTTGGTCTCGAGGAATGAAACCAAAGATGATATCAGCACTACCAATCTCAAGTGTATTCTGGTAATCTTTTTGTTTATTCATGCATTGCTATGTTTTGTTGGTTTGGAAGTTGGAAATGATAATCAGATATTTTGAATTAATTGTTTTAATTGTTAACCAGGAGTGGGAAAAAAAGAAGAAGATGTGGGATTTAATGCGAGGAATGAAAACATAGTAGCAGATTCTTGAACAAAAGCAAATGGGGTCAGTGGATGATTGATAAAAATGAGAACTTGCTATGACATTTGATAAGTTGAAGTTCGCTTTTGATCATAGTAGCTATGTTTGGTGTGATTACGGAGAACCCTGAAAACCTGTACTTGACAGTGGCAGTTTCTAATAGGTACCATATTATCTTGGCGAGCTGATTGAGAAGATGAAACGTTCTCAATTCTTACTAAGAAAGAAGTATCGACATTTGAAAACTAACAGTTCTAGCAAAAGATGCATTAATATAATATTTTCTGGGCAATGTTAATCTTAACTCTTGTTATATCACTAGACTTATTAAGTAATTTCATCATAAACATAGAAGGTTAATTATGAAGCTAGGACCTACAGTTTGTAAAGTCATTACAAGCAGATGCTAAAAGCTGAATGAAACAGCTAGTAGATAAGTAGAAGCCATAAGCTATTGAAGATTTCAGATTATCAACTATCTACATAAATAACAAATTAAATTCTAGACAAGAGAATCTGATTCGACTTGGATGGCAGAGTTCAACATCCTAAGTCACATAAGTATTGAGGATTTTCTCTTCTGTACATTTAACAAAATCAATCACCACCCGCAAAAATATAGCATCAGCAATTTTAGCACATAAGAACATAACATGCTAACAAACGAAACTTCTTGATCTAGACCACACTTGAAAAGAAATGAAAGATGTAAGTGGGAATGGATAAGTTTGATTTGCATCAAATGCCGTGCCAGATTAGTTTGCAACGACAATAATAAATCCATCAGTAATTGCAGCAGGAAAGGGATCTCTGCACAATGATGATATGCCAAGTATGCATAAACAAAGAGAACAATTTATAATCATGCAACAAAGACACAAACTTGTAAAAAAAACAATCATCAGCTCAATGCATTAAAGAAGACACAACATAGGACACAATGTCTACACAGTTTAGCTCTTTACAAGTAAATGTGCAAGTCAAGAACTGTGAACGAGCTTTGTGCCTTGTCCTGAAATTAACACAAAAGGATTGATCGAAGAAGCTAAGATAATAATTACGCATAGAAACCAAATAAACACTCCAAGAAATCGTCAACAACATTTACTCTTACCAATACCATAAAAGTATATTCTTCTAATCATAATATATATATATTGTTTTGTTACAAATGTAGAATCCTCAATCAACTTCAAAGTAAATCACCCATATAGAACAAAAGCAACTCCAAGAAGAAAGAAAACAAACTCAACCATTGATGCATTGGAAACCCCTGCAAACCCACAGCCAAACCCCAAACAGAACAGCACATACCACCAAGTCTAGCCCCAGCACAATCCAGACATGTTTTTTCCAAGTCTGCTTTACCTTCTGTCGATCAGCCGGATAAAATGCATTCCTTTGCACTGTCACATCATCACATACATCAACCTTCTTCTCCACATTAACATCTTTACCATCCCCATTAATAATCTCCCTCTCACTAGCCAATCTCTTCTTCTTCTTCAACCCTTTACTCGGGTTCCCAAGCAATGGAGACAAAATCATCCTCCTGCTTTTTGACGAATCAACACTCGAAGTTCGACCATTTTTTGACCCACTTCTTGAAGATCTCAAGAACTCCAAATCGAAACCCATTATTTCACAAAAAATGGTATCAAATTGAGCATGCAAACAATGAGTGGCAACATTATCCATATCTGAGATCGACCCACTTTCCAAAATCTCCTCAAAAACAGCCTTGACACGATCCAAAAGCAAAAGAGATTCTGATTTGTCAAAATTTTCATCAAAGATACCAAAACACGTAAAAGGGTCGTTAATCAAGAAAGTACAAGTTTTTCTACAAACCGAATGAGAAAAGATTGAATGGTGAGGTGGGCTACTGCCAATGCATTGTTGAGCTAAAGTTTCAGATATTCCGGGTTCTTTTGACGAGTATTCGCCGAGGATTATGGATCCTTTTGCAATGCATGCATAGAATACCAGATTTGGATTGGAAATCATCGATTTATGTTTGTCAACAAATCATAGAAATGAAATATTCTACATCAAAACTCTAAAAGAGCATCAAGATGAAGGATAGATAACAAAAAGAACATTAAGATTGCAAAAGTTTGATTGATGAGTTGTCAATGGATTTTGATTCAAGAAAAAAATATACCTTTTTTCTTGTTCTTTCTCTCTGTAAAACAAATTTTATTTCCTCTTCGCTCAATCATAATATTTCCATTTTCTTCGTCTTGAGGGTTAACATTCCTTGAGGAAGTAGAGCTGGATCCGTTGCCGGAACGGGAAAAATAAGCGGTCTGTAAGTACTAGGCTTGTGGGGACGCAAGTACCCTCCAGGTTTACGGTAGAAAATTATCAATCCTGTCCCCAATTCCAGAGTATGTAAGTTAACAAGGAAAGGTATAGAAATTGTTTCATTAGAACCAAAGGACTTATGTTATATAGATGAATAAATTATACGTTTACTTGAGAAATCATGAAAAATGGGTACAAACCGGCAAATTATACCTTTATTCAACAAAGTCCAAGAGCCCAGACATGATCATCCCAGTTTTCTGCAATTGCATCCTTTTCAGTTGTTGACGTGGAGATTTATGATTGGTCAGAAGTTGAGTTTTCTATTTCGGTCTATATTGTTTTGTCTTTTTATTTAATAAAAATATTTAATTCTTTTTTTCAAACATCTCACTGAATTTCTACAAATTTCTCTGAATTGGAACCGACACTGCAGACAGATGGAAGGCAAATTTACAATAGGAATTCTGCACTAAATAGCTTCATCTTACCACCTGTCTGAACAAAATCTGATTGTTTAAAAATAAAATACATGATACTTTCACGCTGTATAAAATCGAAAAATCAATAAATTGGTCAACTATGCTGGCCAAAAAATCTCATACCCACCTACCATTTTGACAAGAATAACTGATTCCTGAAAGAGATTTCGATTTCTCAAGCTGATATGAGCAGGACCAGTTGCAGCATTATGGATTGAAACTAAAATCTTGGGAAGAAGTTGCATTGCATTTTGCGTTTTGCAGTTTGCTTGATCTGCTTCTTTATTCCCGCTACCCTGAGCTAATGTAAGGAGGATCGGCGAATGCCCATTCAAAAACCTGCTCGTAGTGTTTCGCGGCGTTTTCCCAGGTGTAATTCTTCTCCATGCATCTCCTCATTAACCCTTCCCAAGATGACTTGTATTCTCTGTAAGTCCTCGTTGCAAATCTTAATGCCTGTCAAACAATTCACTGATGGTTAGATAATACGATCGTTGTGTCTATGATATCTTGTTGGCTCAGCAAATCACCAATCATAAGCCTATTTTAACTTCATTGAATTCAAATTGTTTGAGACAATAATAATTCAAGCGTACAATGAGGAGTTGGTGTAGATTTGGCTGATCATTTAACTTACCATTACCATGTTCTCCTTTGATAGTGGCGAAAAAGTCCATCTGCAGCACAACAGCAGAGTAAGGAAAAGTGTTTGAAGAACACATTTACTGTATTTAAGAAGACAACAAAACATGCAGCAGATACAATCACCATCAATGCCATGGTAACAAGCCTTCTCTTGCCAAATCCTGGGAGTTTAATTTTTCTAATCTAATCTTCCGTAAGGTTGTTCATGCTTCAGTGTCAAGTGCTTCCTAATATTTTAGACAATTATAGAACGTTTCACCAAAATCTTGTACAACACAAGATTAACTAACAAAACATTTTCTCCACAAACTGGGCGGAGGGGCTGAGCATCAGAACTCTGTTTAGCGGTTCAGAAATTACCAACATTGTGCATGAAAATGAATTTGACATTGAGATATTCTGAGAAGAAGATATAGTTACCCAGTTTCTGTTTTGTAACTAACTGTACAAGAAAAATCAACAGAACCAAGAGGTTTAGGACAAATCCATACCCTGTACCTTCACCATTGCCTCCTCGAGCATATGGATTGAAGTTCTCCACCGTATCCTAAATACAGAGAGCATCATTAAATGCACATATAAGTCATATATATATATATATATATATAATATATATATATATAATCACACTCCATTATTTGAACGTTTGAACTCACTCTAAGTCCTCCAGTGGCATGAACTACTGGTATTGTTCCATATCTCATTGCATACAATTGATTTAGACCGCACGGCTCAAATCTTGAAGGCATCAACAGTATGTCGCAGCTGTCCATTTTGAAACTTCAGGATCATCAGCATCCTTAAGAAACGTATAAACTATGAGAAACATTTTTCAATTACCCAGCAGTGATCCTATGAGAAATGGGAACATTAAACCCAACCCAACCGCGATACTTGTCTTTGTAAGTTGTCTCTGTTGCTCTCATCCAGTTCTCATACTGAGTTTCTCCAGACCCCAGCATAACCTGAAATGTATTCGAAGCTTCAGTCAGCTTAAAGAAAATATAATTCTGACAGAACCCAGAAGAGAGGGTAAAACAGCGAGCATCTCGTGTATGCACCCCTGCACATGGCAGAGCTCTGTACAGAGGCTTCAGGAATTAATTATTCTATACCTGCTCTGCGTCAAAACCAATTTAATAGAGGTACTTTTTTGTTAATCTTAAAGAGAGATTTTGTAGTTTGTATGGTGTCATATTGAAGCAAAGCGGTACATTTTAAAATTGCAAGTCATGATCATGCAGAGACCATTCTCCGTAGGTTGGTAGATGGAATTTATAAAGAAGCTCACTTACACATTGAACATCATCTTGCAATATCTCTGGAATTGAAGAACGAATCAGGTCAATGCCTTTTTGGTAGTCCAGTCTTCCAATGAATCCAATCTACAAAATTGAACTAAAAAAGCAGATGAAGGAAAAATAGATTTTCGCAACAATGTTCAAGCGAAAAGAGAAATTTACATCTCACCAGGGGGCAAGCGGGCCTAATGGGAAGGCCTAGTTCCTTCTGCAAGGCAATCTTGCATTGAACCTACACTTTATAAACACCAAGGTTAAAGAAGGATGATGTTGCGGAACAGCTAAATCTAGAAGAACAAGACTAAACCACCTTTCCAGAGAGATCATCCACGGAGTAAGGGGAAGCAATATGCTCATCACAAGATGGGTTCCACTCAGTTACATCAATGCCATTTGTGATTCCTGACCATAAAAACATCTGTTAGGTGAAGAAAGTGCAAGTACCAATACACATCCATATACACCATAATAATTTACTCTTGGCCAGGCATGAAGAAGCATCCTGCATTTGACCAGTAATGTCCTAATTAGGATCTGTTACTATTCACAAGGCAGTTATTCATAAAGGTGCGATCCTGTATGGAATCCTACGAGGAGAGATCTGACTTGTTATCCTTTCAACTTGTATATGCCTAGCATCCTAAGACTAAATCAGCACTAGACAATAGCGCTTGAGGTAATTTGTAGTTATAGGTTCAAAACACATACCATTGAGAACACAATTTCGACTGCTTAATAGCTTATCTAAGCCATATCCACCTTCAATAGTGGTTATTTCCCATGAATAACCCTGAAATTAGCAAAAATAAATATGGCCTGAAATAATATAGTAAATGAAAATATAAAGCACTTATGATTGGACTTGTTTGCAAAAGACTAATTACCTTGCTCACTGTAAGTATTCGATCAGCTGTGACTATTGCACCCTTCAGAAGATTGACAGCTTTGCCAGTATCAAGGGCATGTGTCCTTGCCCAAGTGGGAAACACCCATTCCAGTGCCCCGTACCATTGAGGAGGCAATCCCAAATTCTCATAAGTTGAGGCGGCTTCGACACCCTTTCATAAACAGAACAATAATATTTGAGATTAGTTTTCCAGATATGTGAAATTCCATATGTTGCAAGAATTTATATAGTGAGATTTAATTTCAAATTTTCTGTTGCCAAAAATTAAAAAAATAATAAATTAAAGACATCATGGAGAAAGTCAATCACAAAAAGCACCTGATGTGAAAGGTTATGTATTACAAGGATACTTCGAGCATCCTTATAGACTCCACATGGTCGATACTTTGCAGCTAAAAGCCTGAACCCAAAAAAAGGTAAAATTAGAGCTCCAAAATATAGTCAACTTTATCCCATGTAGGCATAATTTGCAATAAAAAATTAAGAAAAAAAGAGAAAAAAGCTATCCATGAGATGACATAGTTCCGACGAAAGGATTGATTGATGGAAGGCATACACCTTTCAAATGCTTTTGCAGTGACAAGCACATAACAAACCAGTTCCTATGCCGAAAGAACAGTTTCCTACTTCCCCAGTGAGAGGAAAAAAAGGGGTAGGAGTGCAGAGAAAAGTATTAGAAGTTTGCTAACAGGTAAAAAATGATAAATTCATCAACTAAATATCAGTGAAGCAAATAAAAGCATTGATTAGAAGACAGCCACTTACACCGGCACAAGGCCAGCATGCCAGTCATTCACGAGGAAAAGGCATTTCTCCCCATATGTAAACCCCCCCAACGGAAGCACCAATGGAGCTTCACATGCCGCATAGCAAAGTAAAACGTACCGAAACTGTAACACCAGATGAGAAAAAGGCTGTCATCGCTTAAGAAAAATCATTAAAGTCAACAAACCAGCTCAATTACAAACACTACCTGGTTATCACGGAATGCACCATTACTATCACCATATGGATTACCAGGTCTGTGATACGAAGGATGGTCCACAAATACCTAGAAAAAGGGAACAATGTGATATCATCATTTGGAAAACTTCTCAGACTCGAAAATAATTATAAACAGATTAGTGAGAAACTGTGGAAATTGTTACCCAGTCAACACCTTCTCTGTATTCGTGGAAGAAAGCAACTTCTTGCTCCCTTTCAAAACAATATATCTTGATACGACAACCTAAATCTTTAGCACCGTCAAAATTCTTGTCTGCAGGACTGCCATTCAAGTATCTAGGAGAGACAACCATCACACGATGTCCACGTGCAGCTAATGCTATAGGCAAAGAACCGCAAACATCTCCTAATCCCCCTGTCTTCGAATAAGGAGCCGCCTCGGAAGTGACAAAGACAATATTGTGGCATATCGCGGCCTGAGCTTTCTTCTCTCCTTCAATGTCCTCGGTTGTCTCTACTTCATAACGAGCTAGATCTTGAAGGGACTTCACTACTTCATCATCTCCTGTAGTTCAAGCGCATATTTGCAATCAGGATTTCCAGATATTTAGCATTCACAACAGTTAGTAAAAACTGCTGATTGATATATTAAATCAGAAGTGGCAAAATTCTGCAGAAAGCTTTGTAACAACTGGGAAAGCAAAAACTGTGGTATGCATAATAACAAGAATCAAAAGCAAAAACTTTTCAGAATATTTAGTCAAATATATCGTCGTTTGCTGTAAATCGAGCTATGCTTGAATTCCTAGAGACATTGACAGCATTATCAAAATTTAAGTTGTCATTGAACAACAATTTAAAAGACAAAAATTTGTTTCTTACGTAAAGGTTCAGAGTATGAAAAAGACAATTAGAAAAAATGGTGAAAAGAGCAACCATTAAATAATTACAAAATGATAAAACTTTATATATATATATATATAATACATTCCAAAATTCAAAACTAAGCAAAATCAGAACCGACAAAAATATTTTCCAAGAAAAGGAAGCATACCAGGGGAAGGAATCAGATGAAACCCTAGAACAGAACCAGAACCCTCCTTCTCGGCACCGAATAAGAAGCCGGGTTCTCTCTCCTCATTTCCATCTTCAACCGCAGAAGAACCGTAAGAACCAATATTACCATCACCGCCGCCCTCACTGCTGCCATTGACAAATGAACTTCTGATCATCAAGCAACCACTTTTATTCGTTCTTCTACACAAAGAACGAAAGCCCACTTGCCCTACGGGTCTAAAACTGCGATCAACTTTCGCTGTGTACAAAAATGATTCGCATGAGAGAAGACGAGTGACTCGCAGAGACTCCATGAAAAAGAGAAGAGAAACAGAGAGAGAAAGAGAAAGAAGAAGGCTAAAGGAATTTCCGTGAGAAGTGGATACTAATAGAAGTTTGAATGGATAGGAAATCTACTAAAGAGTGACAGTTGTTAAATTAGAGACAAAAGAGAACAAAGAACAGTTTTGTTTTATTTACGTATGCAAATAAAAGAAAGAACTCTCGTTGATTGTAAGCCAAGCGACAGACACTCTTGACTTGTGAGATCCCAAAAAAGCGCGAAAGCCGAAGAGGAACACTCTGTGAAGTTTCGTGGACTTGGAACTTTAGTGACCAACTGATTAAGGCCACGTGGTGATCATTGTCGGAGATTTGAACGTGGCTTAATTTTAGTGGTTGATTTTCAAGTAAAGTTGGGTTTAATGGAAATTTATTGTTTCTGAAGGTTTATTGGTCCACCCACCATGCCACGTTTCGAAATCCGGTGGAGTAATGGGCATGATCTGAAAAAGGTACACACACGCCCCACGTGGGACTGCATTAAGATGAAACGTCTCTCCTCATTAATTGCATAAAATAATAATTTTAAAAAATCACAATAGAAAATGAATGTAAAATAATCAAATTATAAGGTTATTCAAAAGGCATCAGAGCGATGAAAGTATCCTGAAACAGTCCCGTCTTCCTGCATGGACGACCAATAATTCATCCCTTGCAGACTGCTCAGCTTTTTCTGAGACTGCAGCAATTGCCCTTCAACATTCCTCAGGTTTTCCTGATGCTGCAGCAAAATCTGCTTCAGATCCTCATTCTCTATGTGATTCTCATTCAAACGTTTATGTTGAATCACCACAGCGCGTTTCAGAATCGAATTCTGCCGCGTCAGCACTGCAATATTATCCTTCTGAAAAGCTTCCAGGACACTGAATGCACGAGCTCTGGCCTCGTACGTTCATAAGCTCCTTCACCACCAAGTCCGTATATTCTGCACAAAGACACTTCGATTCTGAAGTCGGGTTGTTTTGAATTGTTTCTTCAGCTGGAACAATATTAGGGTTTTGTTCTGCGGAGTCTAAGCTGAGTTCTTGCAGGCTTTTGATAAGGAGTTCTAATTCTCCGCAGTACTGGTGCTTGGAGTTGGGTGGCATCTTTTGCCGATCAGTAACAAGCACTGGTGCGGCAGAACCCTAAAGCGAACACGAGAAGTCAGATACGATCTAATATGGAAAAGTCGAACGAATAGCAGATAAATGAATGAGAGAGTTTTGGTCCCAGGGGAAAGAAGCATCAAACACCAGAATATGCAAACTATGAAGAATGGAAAATATTTCCCCAAATATTCCTAATGGGCTTCTACGATTTACAGAACAAAATATATAGAATTAGGCCTTCTATTCCTATTAGGATAAGTATCAAGAAATATTTCCTAATAGGATAATAATTTTCACTTATTTCTATAACCAAATTTACAATGAAAAGGCCTACATTGTGAATTTAAATCCAAGTCATATCAAATGAGTGAATACTTCATAAAAGTGTACTTAAGTGTTCATGAAAACCACGATGACAAAGTTACAAGTCAAAATATACAATTACAGAAATAAATATCACATTACAAATTACAACCAAAATGAAAACGTATAGAATAAATAACAATAAGCCATGAATAATTGGAAACTAACTTCATCAAACGTTACATGTAAGAAATTGACACACACAAATCATAAATCAGCTAAAATCATGTCTCCATTCATGGTCGCAAAGGGGCGTTGATCTCCAATATTCACCGGCACTGGAATTCGGGCTAATTCCGGTAACCTTTCTTCCTCGGCTGCCACTGTTATAAAATTGGCTTGGACTCCGTGGAGGCTGATAAGTTGTCGTGGTTGTCCCACCACCGGAAGTGCTTGATGAATCACAGCCTGATGACCCATTTGCTGAAACATTTTTTGTTGACGAGTTCCAATGCGGCGGTGCGTTCGGACTGCTCTGCTGCTTGATCGTGCCTTGGCTTCTCACCTTGGCCTTAGCACTCTGCGTTGGGGCCATGTAGCCCGGGACATGGTGTGACGGACGTTGTTGGAGATATGAGCCGGAGTCGGATAAGTCTCGTGTGAATATGCTGATTTTGGTGTTGCTTGAGCCGGATGGCGTGACGACTTCCATTTCTACTGTCTTTTCTGATAACATATCGTCGGCGTTGGTGGTTGTCGTTGCTGCCGTGTAAGAACCTTCGTTTGGGGCTAAGTGACGGGCTTGGTTGGGTTGTGAAGACATCCAACGCTCTAGCCAATTCCAGCCCCATTGCGCCCTCTCTTGCTCGTGTGCGTAAAGTTCCACGACATCTTTTCCATTCGGATCCATTTGTGATAGTTGTTGATGCTGCTGCTGCTGTTACGTACGAAATCATTCGGAGATCATCGAATTAGGTAGTTAAATTTGCTAAGAAACAGTTGACTGTTGAGTATGAGATGAACCTGATAAGCAAAAGCGTAAGCGAGGGCTCGTTCTCTTTCGAGCAAAGCATCATGTTTTCTGGAAGTATTTTCTTTAAGTTTCTCGGAGCTTTGATGGCGGCCGTAATTATCCCAACCTGCACCACGCTGCTTCAATGTGCTCTTCTGCTTTTGCAATTCTTCATCTTCTTCGTCTTCTTTCACATTTTTATGAAGTTTCTCATGAGCCAGTTTTAGCCTTCTTGCTCTTACTCTTGCTTGAACCCGTACCAGAGCTTGCATGCACCGCATTGTCATTTGCGCTTGCTTCCGCACATTATACCCTCTTACCAACGCTTGCAGTCTCACCAATCCTTTCAGAGCCCGCAAAGCTCGCCGTGCCTACATTAATATGAACCAGATAATTTCAATTAACAAAATGTATTAACCTAGAAAGTAAGAACTTTTCGTGATGGCGAACATTACTAGGTAGCCTCTATAGTACGATTGTATGAGAGTTGCAGCCCCTTCTTCCTTGGAGTGGCGTCCATAACCAGCCAATCTAACAACTCTTGCTGCTGCTTGTGCTGCCGCAACAGCTGCTTCAGCTGCAGCAGCAGTGGCTACAGCAACGGCGATAGCATGTTTTCTATCTTCAGTCACCGGAGTTGATCCGGTGCTCTCATCATTAGTCACGTCAGGTGAACTCCCTACCGGAAAGTGTTCAAACGACACAACCTCGGCCTCGTACTGCCATTTCTGTTCGACATTTTCTTTCTGAAATTCATGTAACTAATTACTCAGTGCCGGCATGTATCAATAGGGCTCGCATTATGACACTAATGATGACTATAGGCAACCAAAATCATAAATTTACATTGTACAAAGTTTACTCATTTGGCTTTTGAAGTTAACTGGTGTAAATTAGCTAGAAAGAGTATCAAGATGTAGGTGTATCATAATTTGTTTCAAATCAAGTGCATCAGTCAGTGGATGAAATTCTCCTTAGCTTTACTTTCAATAAGGGGAGGCAAAAAATCATAGATCAAACTGTACATTTGGCATGATTGTGATCTAACATAACAAAACACATGACGATCAAAATAAATGACGGGACGGCTTAGTTGGCCTGATAACAATACGTCGAGGAGAGTGCTCATTTTCGTCATGTTCAAAGGGTACCATGTTCATGTATTTCTGATTCATGCGTTCATGGTCCTAGCTGTAGGATAAAATAAAGGTTAAAGACTTCGGTGGTTGAGAGAAATCAGTGTGATCCTCCAACACTCAGACTCAGGTAGTAAAATTAATTGATTAATATTGATATACTCGTATGTATGTCGATGTAAAAATCTGCAAATGTGGTCGAAAAAGAATATTACATATGAAATTAGATTTAGGGTGAATATGAAAGATAAGGAATAACCATTTAATAAAAGTTAAAATTTGCTTAATGACAAAGCATTACTCAATACTGGTTAATATTGCTTAAAGTATAGTTAAAACAAGGAAAACAAAGAGGAGATTACCTTCTTCTCCGGCAAATCCTTGTTTGAAGATGATTGAAAAACTCTCTTCACCGTTGAGAACCAACCGCTACGACCTTTCTTCCCCATCTCCGGCAAATGACGACCTACTACTGCGTATTCGAAGATCACGTATTAATTTAACGGAAATGACCGTTAAAAACTTACCGAAAAAGAGAAAATGTGATCGAAGATGGTAGAAAACCTGAGACAACGACGACGAAGATAACGATCAGATGAGAATTTTATTGGAAGAATAATCGGAACTTCGGTTTGAGTATTTCTCATGACGACATCTTCTCTTTCTCATTTTAGCATGCGTTTGATCTGAGAATTAGTTTCCCGGCGGGGAAAATGGAGAGAAAGCAGGAACGAGAGTTAGATTATAAAGAGAAAAGAGAGAGTCTCGAGAGAGAGAGAAGAGCTGTGAATGTGAAGCAGTAACTGCTAACCCCGCGCTTCCGCCGTTAGTATTTATCAAATTCACAGGTGGTTCTACTTCTCAGTGCCTTGTCCAGCTAGCAAACACAGCAGCTGGAATTCAGCCAGCGAGATGGATCCACGTCACTTAGTAATGGATCCTATTTGGTGTGTCAACATTTGACCTTACCTCGTAATATAATATATCTAAGTCCGCCGAATAAGAGAACAAAACAGAATTCATCAAACATGAAGCTGTAAAAAGGCTAGCAAGCAACATCACATGAAGCCGCTTATTAAATGCCAAGGTCCCAGCATCCACGGGGCCTCTGTAGCAAGCACAGAAATACCTCTTTCCTTTGTATGGATGCATTTGGTTGTCGTATAATTTGGGGCATTAGCAATTGCCATTTCTAGTTGGCTCGGTCCCTTCCAAGAAAATTACAATATTACATTGTGCTAACATCGTAGTTGCAAAAAGAACAATAACTTAATTGAATAAAGGAATGAGTGCGGATTACGAGCAACAAAACAACTCGATGAACCCAAGATCTAACAAATATGTATCAATGAAGAAATCATGATTTTGAGTTTAAGTTGCGTGCCTAAAATGCAATAATGGAACATGAATGTATCTTCACACCTCATTAAGGTTTGGTAAAACAGAGCTATCCTAATTTCTTTCATTCTTTTTTTTTAAAACACCTTGTAATTGCAATTATGTTACCACATATTGCTTGCGATTGATCAACTTAAAGTATGCACCCGCCAATGACTCTTACCAAATTAATTAATTTCAAGTTCCTTAAACAATAATTCAATGGACCACTAAAGATACGTTTGAAATTAATTCGTGGGATAGAATTAGTCGAGCAATAATATCTGCGGAAACTGTTTATACAAGCCCGAATATGCTGGGTGGTCTTGTTGAGCATCTTGGGCTCCAGAGTTTCCTTGAAATGGGCCGGATCTTCCGACTGGGTTTTGTTAAGGCCTGCTCTGACTTTCAAATTGGTGAGGGTGGGAACAATCTTTATGACTTTAAGGGTCTCTTTCTTGTTAATGTTAATAAATGGTGGGTGTGGGATATTATTTTATTTGAAAGATATTTGTTCAATTCATCTCATAAAAGGCGTCGAATCATTTTTTGCAATGCATTCGTACAGTTCTCCCGCGAAGTTACTGCTGCTAAATTACGCCATGGCCGCCGAAACCCACCCGGTCCTTTGCTCAGGTCCACGTGTTAAGCTATGGTATCCAACGGTGTAGCGAGCAGCAGGCGCACGTTAGCCACAAATTACTCAGATTACATGCAGTGCTGTTAAGAAACGTAGCTCTTCTTTTTCCACAAAAAAGTTGCTTCCTTTCCTTTACTCTCCCACTATCGGTTTCTTTCTGATCTTCACTAGCTTTTCCTGTAGAAAACCGAGCAATTATTTGCTTTAAGCTCCTCTGCTCTAAAGCTCTGCGCAATCAAGTTTGTTTGAAATTTTAAAAAGCAAAAACACAGGTGCTTTACATTTTCGTTTTGGTATTCTGTTGTGTTTTTCTATGCGAGCGACTCCTTCTGTGGACTGTACTTCTGACCGAGTTAGCGAGCGAGGAGTCTTGACAGTACAGTAATTTCTTTGAGTGGTTTTATATATGATTTTGGACGTGTCTGGTATATGTGTTTAATTTGTGTCTTCTGCCTTTGGATTCCTTTTCTTTGTCGTTATACGTTATTTTGCTATGTTTCTCGCTCCAGTTTCTTGAAACTTTTTTATTACATGTGTATGTAAGCCTTGGAATTTGTTTGTTTTGGTTTGACAGGTTGCTAATCAGTTTAAAAATGGCGCCACCGAACTCTTCCAGGATCGGTAACAAGCGGCGGTTGCCGGAAGACAGAACAGTTAGCAGTGTAGACAGGGCTTATAAATTTAAAATCCTGTTACCGAATGGAAGTACCGTAGAATTAACTCTGAGAGATCCCAAATCCCATATGGCCTTTGAAGACTTCATCCGGTTGGTAAAAGATGAGTATTTTGAGGCTTGGAGGCGAAGCGAGTCCATGAAGTTGAAAAGGTCAATAAAATGGAATGGCGGAGGCTTATATGTTGAAGATGCAAATATGAACGTGCTAAGAGAAAGAATAGATTTTGACATGTTTAAGCCCCATAAGTGCCATATTTTGAAGCTACATGTGAGTTTGAGTTGTTGTAGTTGTTTTAGTGCTTATGTTCTGCTCGGTTATATTGTTTGCTTGTTCAGTGATGTGTTGTTTATTCAATTTCTTGATTAGGACGGGTCTGGTGAGATAGCCGATACTTTTGAGGTTTGTTATTCTTTGTATGAATCTAGTTGTAGCTGCTCATTTGTTTTCGTTATTTGCTATATTATATATATATGCTGACTGCAGAGAATGTACTAAGTTTTGTAATGGACTTCTTTTGTTTTCAGAACATGTGGGATTTGACTCCAGACACTGATGTGTTAATGGAGCTGCCAGAAGAACACTCTTTTGAAAGTGCTCTTGCGGATTTGATTGTAATATGTTTGTTATGAGAAGATGGAAATAGTAGGCTTTTGAGCCTTATTTTTTGTATCCAGTCAGGAACTTACACACCAACCTTGCTGCGTGTTTGACAGGATAATTCCTTGCAAGCCGTATGGACTAATGGTAAAAATGACAGGAGACTAATTAGGTACGAGTTTGTTGTTATTACAATTTTGTTGCTTCATGCCTATTTATATTTATTGTATGTTATATGTAGTTGATGGCTATCTTATTCACTACATTAGCTGTTCTGCCAATTATTTTTACTATTATGTTTTGCTAAAATGCAAACTTGAATGATTGTTATCAAAATGACCTACTGAACATGCAATTAAACACTTGCATGAGAATTTGAATTATTGAATGTGCTCCGTTAATGCTTTAGTCTACCATTGTTCGTGTCTTCTCATTTCACTGCCTTGCATTTATTTAGCACTGCCTTGCAGAATTCTTTTTGAAGATTTTCCGTGGCTTTTTAATTTAATGAACACCTTATATTCTTTCATTAAACATCTGTCAAGTAGATTTATTTGGTTCCTCCTGGATATTACTTTCAAGAAATATATCAATAGGCTCAATACTGTCCCTAGAGTTGGGCCATTCTGTCGAGTGTCCCTTTGAGATGAGTTGTAGACTCGCTGGCTTTTCAGCTCCTCTATTTCTGCTGTAAAATAAATCTTAGTGTCTTCCAATTCGATTGGCATGCATGGATTGTTATGCATATTTGCAAGTCAGTTAATTGCTATTAGTTGTTATGGCCTAGCTTGAACATCTCTTAGATGTCAATGCTTGTAAAAGAGGATTATTTTAACTTATTTGCAGGGTGGATATTGCTGAGGATAGGATTTCAATATTTGACACTGGCCCAGGAATGGACGGCACTGATGAAAACTCTATTGTGAAGTGGTATGTACTAGCATTCTCTTCTTATTAACAAAGAAGGTTATTTTTTTGACATTGGGTAAAACAAAGCATAGAAGTGGGTTTAAGTTTCATATCCCAAGAAGCCAGGAAAACAAAATTTCTCAGGGCCATTTATAAAAAAATGGGAATCTAGTAATATGGACATAATTTTACAACCAGGAAGAGCAACATGCAACCCCCAAATCCCATTTCCCACAACCAAATTTTAGAAAAGGAAAATGAAAGACTTGGCCTGAAATAATATCAGTGTCTGTGTAGGCTATTAGTTTTGGAATTTTATGATTTGTTATGTTACGTATAACTTGTGTGCATTACAGAAGCACTCATCACTGTTTTGTTTGCTTTTTTTGGGCTTATTACTATTTTAGATTTATGTTGATGTAATTTTGAAATAACAATTTTCTTGTAATGTGAGGGATTTTTGTTCTTCGATGCCACATTTTTTATTGGTTTACATGTTTGAGGTTTTTCTTGTTATCTTCTTTGGGCTACCTCAGTAGTGGATTATATATTTGTTCTTTCTTTTAGGGGAAAGATGGGTGCCTCACTTCATAGAGCTTCCAAAGGACGGGCAATAGGAGGCAAACCTCCTTACTTAATGGTATATTTTAATCTTGTGAATGTTTTTATATCTTGCCTTTGTAATGTACAATTTCTTCTTTTTATTTTTATATTTTGGCATGCATACTATGCAGTCTCTCTACCACTGTCTGGCTTATTTTCAGTATTTTGATATCAGTCATTATTATCAATACCCTTGTAATACTTACAAACTTACAAGCCATTTTTTCTGTAACAATGCAGCCATTGTTTGGCATGTATGGATATGGAGGACCTATTGCATCTATGCATCTAGGAAGGTAGTACTTCTCTGGAACCCTTTTTTTACTCTTCTTTTCCAGTGAATCAGTGGGTATCCCTATGACGTAGTGACTTGGGTTCTATTTTGGCCTGTTGAAATCTTACTGCCTTCTGAT
Organism: Xylocarpus granatum; assembly: GCA_019650275.1. Classification (NCBI taxonomy): domain Eukaryota; kingdom Viridiplantae; phylum Streptophyta; class Magnoliopsida; order Sapindales; family Meliaceae; genus Xylocarpus; species Xylocarpus granatum. Next base: position 73,381 of record BNST01000560.1, on the reverse strand, counting down.
AGGCATGCTTTAGTGTCTTCAAAGACTAAAGTGTCTAAGAAAGTCTATATGTTGCATCTTGAGAAAGAGGCTTTAATGAGGCATTCTGATTCTGAACTTACTTGGCGGGTAACTAAATTTCTGATTGTACTGTTTCCTACAAAAATATTTTTGTTTCTTTTGGATGCTTTGCTTACCTCCAGAAAGTGATGTGCCTTCTGTCACACTAAGGTTGTGTGTCTTATTTATTCTTAGACTAATGGCGGCATCAGGGTTCCTTCAGAAGATGAAATTGTGGAATCACCTCACAGTAGTTTTACAAAGGTCATCTTGTACTTTCCTTCTTCCTTCTTTCCCCGGGTGCATAAATTTTTTTACTCTTAAGATATAAACCCAGGTTATGCTTATATAATCTTGTAATATGCGGGCGGATCATTGATTAGTAGATTTTTAAATTTTTAATTCTGTGACCGATTAATTTTATTTTATACTTGTTGACAGTGTTAATATGTTTTTAATTATTCAGCCAAGCTACTTTGTACGGTTTCCATTTTCCTTGGTATGGTTTGCTTTTAGTTCGACTGATGAGGTCTTCAACTTCATCAAGTCTCTGAGGCAGAATGTAGGATACTATTTGAGACAAGGCATGGTTAATCAGTTAAAAAGTGTCTTTTGGCATTTATTGTTTGTTTGTATCTATACGTTGAAGACTCTATTCAATCAAAATATCAGTTATTATTTATCTTTCTAAAATTAGAAACTAAGAGATATCTGTTAATACTGTCCTCTAGTATTTGGAAGTTTTGTTGTGTCATTATATACAGTTACATACCTTTATAACTAACTTATTTAAGAATCTGTGCATTGGCATTTTATGCATTTGATCTGGTTGTATGGTTGCAAGAGTTGCAAAATATCTGTTGCTTGGATAATCCAAATTTCTTCTTTAAACATCTTCCCCTTCTGAATGTTTGCATGTTTTATTTATATATGATTATTAAGAGCATGAAATGCAACCTGGGCTCATACCCATTAAACACCGAGCTTGATTTCCCCCTTTCTTCATTTATTCGGTTAAAGAAACTGTTACTTTTGCAGATCAGAGATACATCGTCTGCCTGAGTTAACAGTTGGGCAATGTCTCTACTATATTTTCTTCATCTTTTATTTTCCTCTTTCTGGGTTGTCATATTATACTAGTATGTATTTCTTAATTTTGCAAAACACTTTACAGGTGGAGATAATGGAGCCTAAACTAAAATCCTTGGACATATTTCAGCTCCAATGCAAATTAAAGGATATCTATTTCCCATATATTCAGGTGTATTGGCAACAATTTATCTTTGCTACTATGTGAACTTGACATTTCATACATGAATACAAGTGTTATTATTTATATATATACCACATATTTATATTTATGCGCAACCTTATGTGTAAGATGATTATCAAGAACATTATAGGAATTTTATGCTTGAAATGGTGTATGTGTGAAAATTGGATAATCTATGTGCAATTAATCAATTTATGCAAGTGGTAATATTTGGGACAACTGCATGTTTGATGGTGGAAATGTCATACTTATCTTCCATGAAATATGTCGACCAGCCAAAACTTTTGTGTGCCGACCTTGGCTGAAGATATATTTCAACATGCATGCATGTGTATGACATTGGCCTTAGTGATACAAATATTGATTTTTTTATCCGTTTATCTCCTTTTCTATACATTTTAATTCCTGCAAATGTACTCATAGCAGCTTTGTAGTTTTCCTTGTAAAAAGTTATTTCTGTTAAGCTATCATCACAAAACATTTGCTGGCTGTTTGAAATGCAAGTGGTTATAAGAACATCCAAACTTGTTAGAAGTTTTGAATTTATTATGTCTGATTTTTCTTTTTATTGATGTGCAGTGTGATGAAGTTTCCAGTACAGGGAAGACTGCCAGACCAATTGAATTCCAGGTTTAACATGTTATTGTTATTTACATGCAATTCTTCCCCCCCTCCCCAAGCCTCTAATTGGTTGGGGCACTGCAAAGTGCCTAGAATTTTCTAAAGTAAATATTGCAATTCTTGAAAATGAATATGTGTCTTGCAGGTTAATGGTCTTGATTTAGCAGAAGTTGCAGGTGGGGAGGTTGCAATAACCAACTTGCACTCTTGCCATGGTCCTGATTTTGTTTTAGAGCTTCATCTTTCCCTTGGGCAAGGCAGTTCTACAATCAAAAGTCCTGGTAGCAACCACAGTTTCGTTCTTTGTTGTGATTAGAAATAGCATATTTGCTGTCATCAAAATGCATCTTTGAATAACTTTTTATTCCCTAAGAATTGGAATTGGATTTTTTCAGGGTTGTCACAAGAAGCAAATGCTCGCCTCAAGTTCGTTTATTTTCCTTTGTCTGAGGTATGGGACATATAGCTAGCTAGAAAATTCTGAAATTGTCTTATTCAAAAATAAAAATCTGAAATTGTATAACACAGGGGCGAGAGAGTGTTGAGATGATTATGGATGAGTTAAAATCAGGAGGATGTAGAGTTGCTGAAAACTATGAAAACTTTAGTCGGGTTTCTGTCCGTCGTCTTGGTCGTCTACTTCTGGACGCTCACTGGGTATGTTTTAAATTTGACTGGTCAAAAGAACTTCACTAAGCTATGGGAAAATTTGTTGGCTGCATGATCCCTTGTCATATCATCTCCTCATGAACGGAAAAGAACTATATCGAAGAATGCTCGATAACCATGGCTTAAGTGAATACAGATGACCACTATGTTTTGTCTAATGCTGTGAGATTGATTTCTGACTATATAATACTGGTTGTATCATTCAGATTGTGAACTTCTGCCACAGCTTTTCAAGCTCTTGGTTTTGTTTTAGTTTTGTTTGTATATCTAGCTATACTTGGCTGTGCTTAGACTAGTAGCAATGGCATTTCTGCTTCAAACCAGGAATGGCTTCCTTTAATGGATTTGAGACAGAGGAAAGGAGAAAAAGCCCATTTGTTGAAGAAATTTTGCTTGAGAGTTAAATGCTTCATCGGTAAGGTGGTTACATCAGCTATAAGTCACTGCATGTTCACCTTTTAGTCACTGCATTGTAGTTTGTTTTTGCTTGTACAATCATATGCTCCAGTAAAAGCTTTTTTGGGTGCAGACACTGATGCCGGTTTCAATCCAACACCTCATAAGGTAAAGATTGCTTTGACATTGGCTTTGTACTTTAATTTTGCCATAGCATGCCACAATCTGTCTTTTTTACAGTTACGTTTACTTTGATTTGCTAGGTTGTCACTACATAGTCACTCATGCTGTGGCAAATTAGTGTTTTAAATGCTTGATATGTTTTTTCTTTCTTTCTCTACTCTGTTTAGTCAATATTGTTATGGAACAAAAATAATTCAAACAAAAATGAAATGTACTCTTAGGCAGCATTTAATAGATGTCTGAAGTCTCGCTAAGATTTTTACTGATAGTTGTAAACAATGCCAGACTGACAGAAAAATAATTCAAACATCAGTTTGGTTTGGGGATTCAAAAAAGGCAATTCTGCAACATTTGTGTGTTAGTTTTTCTTTTTAATAATGACGATGTTAACAGACTGATCTAGCTCACAAGAATCCATTCACAGTAGCGCTGAAGAACTTTGGCATTAAGAATTTCGAGGGAAAAGGTAACTTTGTAAATTGTATATATGAAACCAATTATAATCTGCTTTTCTTAGCTCTTAGGTTATCTTCTCACTAACATAATTTCCAAATCTGCAGATATCACTGTAGAAATTTATAGAAATGGAAAACTGTTAACTCCCTTGCAAGTGGAGAAGAGCTATCAAGACTGGCTTTTGCAAATGCATGATCGTTATGATGAAGTGGATTGTGGAGTGGATAAACCAATTCATATTGTCAGCCCCAAAAACAAAAAGTCACTTGGCATTTCATCTGATGGTTGGCTTGGCTTAAATTTTTTTTTCCTTGAAATTTTGGCATATGAATATTATATGAAATTATTATCCATTTTAAGTTTGATAAGCTTGTTTTGAGCATCCTATGTTGAATTGATATAGGATTCTTTCTATTATTGATTTGTTTATTTACATTCTGCTTCTATCTGGCGGTATTGGATCATGTTTTCTTTTATTATCAACTATAGTTGCAAGGGCACATAAAGTATTGAAGAGGAAGGGAGCAACATGGAAATCTGGCCAGAAAGTCAAACTTCTTAAGGGAGCATATGCTGGAATTCATAATAACAATGTCTATGCAACGTTAGAACATTTTTTAATTGAAGGATTTCAAGGGGATACCGGTGGTAAGTGATGTTTTCAAACTCTTAAAATCATTGAGTTTGATTTACTTTGGTTTCATCATCAATAACAAAATATAAATACTGTTGACATATCTTGGCACCTAAATCTTGTTTTTTAATTAAAAATTAACCTTTCTTTTGTATCTGTCCAATAGGAGAAACTCGAATTATATGCAGGTATGTTATCTTGTGCATTCGATTTGTAGGTTTATTGTGTGAATTTATTTCCTGTTATATTTTTGACAATTTCTGTTCCCATTTCTTGTTTGAAAGGCCACTAGGCGTCCCAGATAAGAAAGGCAGTGTCCTTGCGATTAATGATGATGTTGCCAGTTTAGAAGTTTGTAGTTCCTTATCTCTACCTATTGGTGTTATTGATTCTGGAAAGGTTAGCTGTTCTGATTTGTTTGTCCTTTGCTGCAGACATATTTCTGCAAGTGTTAGATGAAATTAAATGATTTGCTCAATATTTTGTCATGATAAAGTGTGTATCTGTTGACAACATTGAATGGGATCGGCAACTAGAGAAGCATCGTCAGAAGTCTCCATCTACAATTGAGTTGTTGAATGCAACAGAATGTCAGGAGTTGGAGGTTGATGGGGTCTGTATAAATCAATCTATCCTTCTTTTGATTTATCAAGGAAAAGCAAAATGAAAATGTTATCCAGAAATTCCCAAATATTGGAATATCACATCACAAGATTTCAAAACTACATTTGTGTAGACAATATGTATGTATGTGTGTGGATATTTGTTCTCCACTTACCTGGGTAATTGTCTGGAGCATCTACAGTTCATTCTCTTCCTCACTCTGACCTTTTAAGCATACTTAAGTTCTATTAATTAATTTCTATGTCAGGTGTTACCTAGCCTGGCTAATGCTGGAAAAGTTCCTCCCAGAGAAATTGTGGCTGTTGTTCGACCTGGCAGTTTTATTTCCTCGAGTGCTTCGAATAACTTGGATCAGAAGTACATTGTCAAGGATACTTTAGAGATGATCATGGAAATCAAGTTCACATCTAAAGCTAATAATTTTAAAGATGTTCTGAATGTTTACTCAGCTCATGTGGCCCCATCTTCTCGGAAAGGATTTCGAGGTTTATATATATTTGAACTGAGATGCAAGTTCCCTGAATTATTTCAGAAGGCTGGTGAATATATCTTTTCATTCTTTATTGTAAGTTCTGAAAGGAGTTCCTTTTCTTTTTTCATCTGTTGCATAATATAATCTGTTCTATTTTTTCTTGTTTTGATCATATGACTCATGTTATGGAATTTGTGCATCAGAATGAGTCAAGCTGCAAGGGTTGTGAGAAAAAGGTGGTAGTTAAGGGATCTTCTAAGGTTGGAAAGTGGAAACTTTTGAGTAGTAAACAGAGTCAAGAGTTAAATGTAAGGTAATCAAGATTTTCACAGATCAGGCTCATTAATTGGCTGTTCAAGTGCAATCTCTCTCTTTTTTATTTTATCAAACGTTTGTGATTGTTCTTGAGGGATATTTTTGTTCCCAACATTTTCCCCACAAGCTGGCCTTTCTAGTAACATCATAAACTTAGTGGCCTTTTTCTTTTCCCTCTCTTTCTCATGAAATGATTGCTTTTTCAGAGTTGGGTCACCCTTTCTCTTGTCTTTTGCATGCTATGACATTTATGATAATCGGATACCGTTTGAGTCTATTCCACATATTATGGTCAAACTTCGTAAAAGCAAGTGTGCACCTGTCCATGGAGACAAGTTGAAGGTGGACCTGTCAGCAGATAAATTGACGCTATGTATTAAGGTTATATTCAAGCACTATGTTTTTCATTGAGCCCTTTTAAGCAGAATATGCTATTTATATAAATAGTGTTAGTATGCCTTTTGTGTGCGTTTAGTCCTTGCCTCAGTTTCTGTAATTATATAGGATATTCTGATCGAAAGCTCTGAGTTGGACAATATTCGACCTTGTTATACCGACACTTTGGTGATATCTCCGAAAGAGGAATTGGTCCCAGTACTGATTCCATGCCGAGGTATTATGATCATTTTTCCACCCACATGCAAAGGCATAGATATAAGAGCCTGGTTCTATCATTTCATTTCTGCTGTCAATTTGTCATTGTGCTCACTTTTTTATACCTGTGTATGAATCAGTCACTCCTGGATCTTTGAAGCGTGTTGCAGTCCAACCACCAAACTTGGAAACTAATGCACTTCCAGGCACTGTGGTAAAGCGACTCAAATTTGAGGTATCCTGGGGATGTTAGCAAATGCATAGCGATACTGGTTTGGCATGTTTCCTTGCCTTATTTTGGCAATTTGCAAGCTTGACAAATAATTAATCCCAAATGCTTAATCCTAGGGAATGAACATAACAATAGTATTAAATTTTAACGCATCTTAAATCTACTACATTGGATGTTTAACATATCAGAAATCAGCTTTACATGATTTGTCAATGTTAAGCATATTAACTGAATCATTCGTATCTTACTGGTGGTTTGCTTTAAATTCCTCAATGTTGCTTGTTTTAGTTCACGGCATTTTTCTTTACTGTGTTTCATGGTGGCTATTTTGAGAGCAGGCTATTTGAGAATCATTTTCAAGTTTTGGATCTTTTTTTCCCAGTTACTTGGGATTGAAAACTACTATAATTCACCTCGGCACTGTTCATCCTTGTTATAATACTAATTGTACATTTTGGAACACTTCTGGAAAATAAAAGACCTTCATCATGCGCATTTGAAGATTAGGATTTATTGCTCAACCTGACAACAATGAAGCCAAAAGGAATGATTTTTAATGTTAGATGATTGGAAACTTGTGGGGCAGCTACAGAGTGATATGGTCATACTTGTTAACATGTTTCATCTATTGATTTCTTCCAGATGTTTGATGTGTATGGTAATCATGTTAAGCAAGGTTTGGAGGTTGAATTTAGCATGGATGGATTTTGTTTTGAAGACCGCTTGGGCTTAAAGCGAAAGGTTAGTGCTTTCATCTATACCTATCTTATTATTTTGTGTCCTGTACAAGGAAATAGTGCTGTATTTTGTTCCAACAATTTACTTCCCTATTCTGCATTGCTACTTTCATGAGTCTGTTATTACATGTACAGGAGCTGATTTTGAAATATCAAGAAAGGATGGTTAATTGCAGACAGACTTGTCAACATTTTCGTTTTGCTAATTTTGTAGGCATATTTGCTTGATTAAATGAAAAGAAAGACGCAATTCCTTAGGACTCTACTATTTTTAAATCAATTAAAATATCCTGTTGCAAAATTAGCTTCTCCTACTTTAATTTTATGTGATTATAGGACAGATTCACAAAGATGCAGACCTTGAAGGATATATGATGTCATTCTCATGGTTCATACATAATACATAGTGACTATGCACCCTATTATCTATATTCATGAACCAAAGGCAGCCACGCCAACTTGACGACAAACACAATTTATTATAATTTAATTAATTAACAGTGTGGGGATTTGAACACGACCACTTGGTCAAATAGGTTAGTTTCTGCTTCAACCTAAAAATTTAAGCTATGGGATAAGGGCTCAACATTAATCCTTAAGCTCTAATATCCTGTTTTCTTAAATGGCACTTTTGAAACAGGCAACTTTCTTCATATTCTTTATATGAGATTTTTAGCATGTGAGCTTGTTAAGTGTAGTTGTGCTTTGAGCATGATTAAATGTTCTGACAAGCTGTATTGTACACATAGGTGGATGATTATGGATGCATTGACCTTAGTGGCCTATTGAAATTAACGGCGGGTTATGGAAAAAATGGTATGCACATTTATCTGATGGAGTTTGCCTCTTAATTTGTTGACCCTGTACTTACAGGCATACAAAGAAAGTGAAACTGCTTTATCTGTACAATCTTATTATATCCTTACTATGAAATTATAGCATATTAAAGATTATGTTATAGTGCATTGGTTATCACTTATACTACTTAAGGTTTGTGATCATCTGCTGTTTAGTAATTTCAATTTAACTTTTCCTGCCTTGCAGTATCACTTTCTGTTATATTTGATAATGAACTTGTTTTCAAGCAAGCATTTCAAACTGAGAGAAGGGAGCTGATACTCATATCAGGGGTTTGTGTCTTTCTTCATCAGTTTTTTCCACATTATTTTATATGGAATTTTTTTAAATCTAGTATAGTGTCAGGTGCCTGATTGCTGTACTGTTGGTTCTCAACTCGAAGATATAACTTTTGCAATTGTTGATTCTAAGGGTGATGTTGATGTAACCATTCATGATGATGATAAAAGTGGCCAGTCCCATACTCTTATGATAAAGTCAGATTTAAGTAGCACAGAGGATTCAATTCGTTATGCCTTCAGTCAAGGGCGATGTACTGTTCCTGCTATTTCCCTTCCTCAGACTGAGGGATGCTTTTGCTTTGTAGCTGCTCACTCTCGATACACAGAGCTACACCTTAGCATCAAGGTTGAAACAGACTTTGTCATAATAATTTTCAAACAATCAGTCTGCATTAATAATTGTCAATCTCTTTGTAAAGGTTCCTGTCATGCGAGCACCAAAAGTGGAGTCTGATGAGATTCAAACACTATGTTCTGATGGAAAAGTTTTACTCCTTGAAGGTTCATCTCCCATTGAACATGTAGGAAACCATATGGAGTCCATTGTAAAAAACATAAAGGTAAAGTGATATTCAATCTGTATGAGATGTAAAATGCATTTTAGATTTTGGTTGAGCTATTGTTGTCTTTGATTATTTTCATCCAGCTGGAGAAGGTTTTCACTGATTTTTTTAACCCTGTATCAAATTGAGACTTCTCAACCTCCTCAATTTCAGTTGCCTGTAAGGCTGCCGCTGGATTTTTTTTTATTGAGTATAATGGTCTGCACTTTGTGTTCTAAATGATTACTTAGATGAGTTGTTACACGTCGAGTATTGTTTGGTTCCAGAACTTGAGCTTTGCATATGGGGCTTTTTTTTTCTTTTTTTGTTGCAGGAACACGAGGATGAAATTAACAAATATGGTTTACACATTGGGATGCTTGAGAACAAAATGGAATTGCTCAATGATCAGAAGGCAGTAATTGAGCAAGTCCTGTCCATGTTGCAAGGTGTCCACACAAATTTTTCATTCATGCTGAAATTAAAAATATTACAATCAATGAAAAATGATAAAAAAGTCCTACTCACACAAAAATTAAGTGCACGCTTGTAAGTAATGAAGTTTGATCATTATTTTGTGGCCTTCACTAGGCTGCCACCATTTGCTTGTAGGTGTAGTAAGAAAAGTAGTAGGCCACATTTCAGAAGTCTAGACTACCCAATTTTATAAAGTGTTAACAGCTATTTATATTTGAGACTTTGTTGCATCATTCTGTTGCTGGTTTAATATGCTTTTCTGTTAAAATGGGGCAGAAAACTTAAAATGGATTGATTGCTGATTTTTTTGCCAGCATCTGTTGAACCTCAAATTTTGAATGGTACATACTCCCTGTTGACAAAGGAGGAAGTCATAAAACAAATAGAAAGCAGAGATCAATCTGCTGCTGCTGTTCTCTGTGGTTTTACCGAGGTAATTCCATGCAGTGAACCATGGTCAAATTTCACAGAAGATCTAGTTGGCTTGGTTGCACTTATTGGTGCAGTTTGTTGCAACAAGCTTAGCAGGTTATCCTTACTGCTCTTCTTGTCACTTGAATGAAAAATTCACTAATTTATCTGTCGGTCTTGATCTCTCTGTAATTTTGTGTATTCAGAGTGTTGGCAGAGTACTTGGGGGAAGATCAAATGCTTGCTTTGGTGTATAGATCCTTTGAAGCAGTGCGTGCTCTTGAGAATTATGAACAAAATGGAACGGTTGATTTCACACTTGCACTACATGCAATGGCAGCTGCACTTGGAAAGTCTATAGTTGGCCGATTTTTTGTTATATGCCTTGAGGATATAAGGTACAATATTGAGCTTCCGAGTGGCAAATTGAAAAATCTTTAACAGGGTTTGTTAAAATAAATATCCTTGTAATTATAGGCCATTCTCCTCTAGGGTACATGAGAATTGGTCATTAACACAAGTTGGTACAGGAAAATTAAAAAGAAGAAAAAAGCTGTTTTACACACTTGAAGTTATTAATATTTTGTTCAACTGATTCAAATGTTGCAAATGGTTTGGCAGGCCTTACTCTGGAGGTTTTGAAGGCAATGACCCTCAAAGGAGGTTGGCCTTGCCAGATCCTACCTTACCTAGTGGGCAAACCCCCCCCGGTTTTATGGGATATGCAGTTAATATGGTCAACCTCAACGACAATCACATACACACAAGAACAGCTGCAGGGTATGGTCTTCGGGAAACTTTATTCTATCGACTTTTTGGCAAGCTTCAGGTTTACAGATGCCGTAAAGAAATGGTAGAGGCACGTACTTGTATAGAACATGGTGCTGTATCCCTGGATGGTGGGATTTTGAAAGAGAATGGAATCATTTCCCTCGGGCATGGGTATGTACTGACTCATTCCAAGATGTTGGTTTCATATTTGTTTTTGAATTTTTCACCTAGTAAATCCTAAAATATGTTTTTGTCTCTTCAGGAGTCCTACAGTATGTTTTCCAGTTGTTGAATCAGAAGATGAGGCGCATGTGTCTCCAGAAAGTATGGAAAAGTTGAAACTAATAGAACAACGGAGGTTAGAGTTGGATGATATCGTACTCACGATAGAGAAGTACAGTAAAGCCCGGAAGAAAACTCTGAAGAAGCTTCAAAAGAGAAAAGATAAATTTAACATGTACATGGATGATATCAAACCAGTGATGCAAAATCCTCGTTTGGAATACAGATGAGTCATCTATTATCTGCTTCCCGAATTATAAGTTGTAAAGAAAATGTTTAAAATATTTGTGGATTTAGTTGGCACAGCATGCAGTAGATATAGGCAACTGTTGGAAAGTTTGAATTTGAATATTTTGAAGGCTTAATCAGTGGTGTTGATTTTGGTTTGTGAACAAGTAATCGTATTTTGATGTTTGCAAGGTTGTGGCTAGAAAGTAGGGTTGGGTTGGACCTGGCTGGGCCGTGTAGATAAGAGTCTTATCACAGGTTCGAGTCGGACTGGACCCGCAAGATATTATTAATTAAATATTAATTTTTATTTTAAATAGTAAAAATACATGTGTTGGCCTAGCACAGTCTATTAAAGTTTGAATTTATAAAACCGTGTTAGATTTATTTATTTTTCAACAAACTGGACCTGTGAATCAGTGTGCGTCTCATTTTGGCAAGCTCGACCGAGCCACCTATAGTTGTGACATTAGTTATATTTAGCAAGTTAGCTTACAATGAACTTTCTCCAAATGTCATGGCCCAACTGAACACATGATGGGCCGCCCCATCGTGCAACTAAAGAAAGCCAACATTTACAGAAGGAATAAATCTTAATTTGCCGATTTTAATTTAATTTAATTTATCTCTCACTGCGAAATTACAAAGTAACATTCAATATTTCCTATCATATAAATCCCGAAACTAATACAATAAACTGCTCCGTTCGCAAGCGAAGAGAGAAATTTGGAGTCAAAGCTCAACTCAGCGATGTTTCACTCGAAGCACCAGGTGTGTATCTTTCCGCGCTTTTCAATTTTAACTCTCCGTCTGGCTCCCGAGAAAATGTGAGAGAATCTGAATTCCGCTTCCTGTAATGGTCCCGTGTTTCCCTTTTTTTCCCTACATTTCCTCACCGACCAAGCTTTGTCGTTAGGGTTTTCATGCATGTTCGTTTGTTTTCGTCTTTAGTTGCTACTTAAAAGTAATAAAAATTACATAGTGTACTTTAGGCTTTGTAGAATGTGTACTAAGATAATGTGAGTTTTAACAAAGAAAGTTCAAGGAATTTGATTCATACTAAATGACGTCTAGCAAAATAGTGTTCCGGGAGCGTTTTTATTTGCAAAAATAATACTAGAAGATTCATTTTATACGTATGGTGAGTGCTAGTCGGTTCACAGCGTAAAACTTCTTGCGATGGTACATTCAGGACTGAGCATTAAACTTGCTCGTACTGGGTTGCATAGGGGTTTGCTTTATTCCTTTTAATATTTTAAAAAAGGTTAACAAAAAATATTGGCTTGGTTTCCAGCTTTGAAATTATGGATTGGTACTCCATCCTTTCACCTTTAGTTGACCTTCAGTAGTTAGTAGATATGTCATCTCCAAGCAGTGTGTAGTTGGAATTTTGAAAGTTGTGGAATGGGTTAGGCCATTGGAATGTGTTCTGTTTCTGTGGTGAAATGGTATTTGCAAATACAATATTGACTGTCTTATTGCAGCTTTCAGTTCAAACAAATGCAGTATCCATGCAAGATGCAGCAGCATTGATGCAAGTGGATCAAAATGAAACATTGGTACTTACCAGGGATGGAATGCAAAATGGAGGAACAGAATTGGTCATTTACAATTCTAAGTTTGCACAATTGATATTTTGATCTTATGGAATGAGCTATACCTAGATGGCAAATTTTTACTATGGTCTAAGTGTGTGGCTGTGTATGTTATTTTTTATTATGTTATCTGCCCTTTAAGATAGATTGCCAAATGAACTAAGCTTGATATAACCAAATCACTGTAGAGACTTCAAGATGACCTGCATGCGATAGGCCTGAAAATTAAGCAGCATGAGGACAATATTAGACTTTTGAAGACTCAAAGAAACAAGTTAGATGATTCCATTCTGAACTTGCAAGGTATATTAATTCCTTCAGTTCACTTACATGTATCAATGTTGATTAATACATCTTAAGCTTTGCAAACAAACTGACAATACAGATAATAATATGTAGGCACCCTGATTCAACCTTTGTATGAAATGGGTCATGCCCAGATTTATAAGACTTAACTAGAGGCTCTTTGGATAATCATCTGAGTGACATTTTTTCAACTGTCATCTTACATGATATCTAGCTTTATATTGGAAGTTGTCCCCAAACATAACATCAAACAGTAGTAACTTGGCGTCATTGTTAGTAGTCAGTAAAGAATCTTGAGTAGGCACCCTCAGAGTCCAAGTAATATAGCCTGTCCTTTGTACAGATGCCTCTCCATGTAATTCTTTTGTTTGGAAAGTCAAGATGGTAAACTTAGTCACAAAGTTCATAAAAATTATGTTTCTGAAGTCAAGTGCGTATATGATTTTAAATATTGAAGCTTCTGAGGTTTTTTTTTCTTTTTTTGCATGTATGATTCAGTTTGATTTTTGTTCCTGAATTTGTTTGCTTCTGATAAGTTTTCATTTAGTTATTCTGGGCAAGTATCATTCTTCAAGTGCACCTGAAGTTGATAATGTGGACCATTTCAACCATCGAAGTGAGGAGGAAACAATGGAACAAATTCTTCAGCATAAAAAATCTGCTGCAGGGGTTTTGTGTCAGATGAAAACATGTCATGGCACGCAAGCATCTCTTCTTCCAGTGACCAAAGACGTCCTAGGGATTGTTGCTTCACTTGGCAAAGTTGAGGATGCCAATCTTAGCGGGTTGGCCTGATCTGGTTTTTTTTCCTTTTCTTTTTTGCTTCTCTGTTTGTGGCTGTGCTCTTAGAAAGGCTTATTTTGCTTCATTTGCTTGTTTGCAGTTTGATGATTTTGTTGCTGCCTGTAATTAAATGATTTATTATATAGTAGATTCATCTGTAAAGCTTGCATGTTGTTACAGGGTCACAAACTCCTAGAAAGTGAGGAGTGAGTTTAATTGATGCATTGTTGTGAAGTTGATCGGAAAGAGATGGGTTGTTTCCTTTTAGGTGTTTGGTTGAGGGAAGGTGTGACTATTTGAGTGTTATAGTTTGGACCTTGCTTGACTTGTTTTTCTTCTTATTTGGGGTGCAGGCTTTTTTCCGAGTACTTAGGAATGGACACAATGCTGGCAATTGTCTGCAAGACTTTTGAAGGTGTTAAGGCTCTGGAAACATATGATAAAGAAGGCCTCATTATTAAAAGTTCTGGTCTTCATGGGCTTGGTGCTTCTATTGGGAGGGCTATAGATGGCCGGTTTCTTGTCACATGCCTTGAAAATTTGAGGCATGAGTTCATGTTGCCTTAATTGATAGTATGGACATGCAATTTGTAGGAGTTCTAAATTTTTTTCTTTTTCCAGACCTTTTGCTGGTGGATTTGTAGCTGATGACCCACAAAGGAGGCTTGATCTTTGGAAGCCTAAATTACCTAATGGAGAGTCTCCATCTGGCTTTCTTGGCTATGCAGTGAATATGATCAATATAGACAACACAAACTTGTTTTGTGTTACTGCAAGTGGGCATGGCCTCAGAGAGACACTTTTTTATAATCTATTCTCTCGTCTGCAAGTGTACAAGACAAGGACTGACATGCTACTTGCTCTCCCCTTAATAAGTGATGGAGCTATTTCTTTAGATGGTGGGATGATCAGAAGCTCTGGTGTCTTCTTCCTTGGCAGTCGGTGAGAAAGTCCATCTCAAGAGCGAGAACAGACTTGTTTTTTTTATCAAGCGTATTATAGAATTCAGGTTTTATACATTCTTTGAGGCTTAATTATTGAGGTTTTCACTTACATGTTAACATTAGTTTGTGCTTCCAATGCCTTGGGAAGTAAAGATCCGTTCAGTTTGGGTAGGACTGTCAATTGTGTGAAGTGATTCATTCTGGGATTGGCTATGTCGACTCTCTTCGATTCCAAGTTGAGGACCTATAGATTAACCTGTGATTATCAGGACTCTCCATGTTTTCTACTTCTCTATATAATGGCTTAATTTATACTTACCTTTTTAACACATCTTTGATGCGGCATAATATTCATTGATTATTTGATAGCAGGGATTTTATTTGTTGTTAAATATTGGTTTTTGAAATTTGGACATATCTGATCTTAGACAGGATGTAGATGTGAGATTCCCAAAATCCGCAATGACAGACAAACCTGATAAGTATGCTGAAACTGAGAAGCAGATCCAGGAGATGAAGTGGAAGAAAGAGATGCTGAATGATGATCTGAAGAGAGAACAAAAGCTGTTAAACAGTGCAATGGATACGTTCGAAAGGAAGAAGCAAGAGTTTGTCAAGTTTTTAGCAGAAAGCTCAACATTTGCAAGTCAGGTAATGTGTCAGTTATGACATTATCTGACATCGTTTGGACTAAAAGAAGAGTTGTGCACTTGTAGGGCCTACCTCATCAGAAACCTTTTCTTTTGCTCTGATGATTAGATACGAACATTGTTTTGTAGTCTACATTAACTGGTTGACTCCAGTTACTCCTGCAACCACAAAATTACGTAAAAGCTCAGGAAAGCTGCAAATTTTGATCATATTATATCAACATTTATGATTTGCCCTTCAGACAAGGCAGAAAACTTTCCGTTGCTATTTGTTTTGCAAACACTTGCGTCTTACAGTTCTTTGCTTGTGTGCATTGCCTCCGAGAGCTAGATAAGCAACCATTATATATTTTTGTTGCCAGTTGGCATTTTGTTTACTTGTTTTCTCTCTCATTATTCTTGGATAAACTCTTAAATGCTATCATTTTGTGTTGACAAAATGGCAGCATCAGATGCAGGCAGCACGAGAAAAGTTGACCCTGAGATGATTTTGACAAATCTCGCACCAAACAATGAACTTCAAATTTTGACCGAGTCATCATTTACCTTGTGTAATCAAGGATGGAAACATGAATTGATGTAAGGCAAAGCCTTGTTTGACTTTGGTTAAGCAATGGCTACATTTTCTGGAATTCAAGTTGTGCAGAAATGGGATTAGTTTCTTCAGGTTTGGTTGGTTTTTCTGTAAGCTTTTAGCGTATCTACAACACCTAAGGAATTTCTCATTTATCCTTTTTGGTGGATTTGTAGAGCTGTTAATGCTGCCTTGTGCATTTATTTGCCCACTTCATTGCTTCATAGTCCATAAACAATTTTTTTGTATATCCATGATAAATAATACCTAAAGGTAGCTTAAATTTCTCATTTGGGATTACAGTTTCAAATATTTTGCAATAGTCTAAGATTCTAATTTCAAATTATTTGCACTTTATTGGAGTTTCAAATTCTTTCTTCTTCTTCTTCTCTTTCTACTATCAAAGAGCTTTTACAAGATAAATCAAACACAAGTATTATCAGTGACAATAAATATATAATTTTTTATATATAAATTAATATAATAATAATAATATAATGTAGTTATATTATATATATATATTTATATATTGTTGTTTGTATGTGAATAAAAAAGAAAAACCTGTTAAAGCTCGTTGAGTTCATATTAACGGAGAATTTATCTTACAAACATAGATTAGTAAACTAAAAATTTAGTATAATAATTTAGAAAATAATAATAAAGAGTAAGAGTAATTTTGAAAAATGAAGGTTTTTGCAAGCTTTCAAGGCCTTTCGGCTCACACATCTCGACTGATCTTTCCTTAGGTTTTCCGTGAGGTTCCTTGCGCTTAACATTTATCGTTTTATTAGATTTCCTCTTCTTTTCTTCCGTTTTCTGGGAAACCATGCGGAATCTGAAGTTAGATATTTAAACTTCCGTTTTCTGCGAATTTAAATGTTCTAGTTTTATTATTGTTTTAATCTCATTACAATTTCGGTTGTTATCACATGCACGTAAACAATTATGTTGATATATATATATATATCTATTTTCAAATAATATTGGTGTGAGCTATTTCTCGCACGATTCTCTGTACTTAAAAGTTTTCGATTCAATGCGTGACAGAGTTATGGGTGTCAGCTTGATTATGTGTGATGACAGTAAGGATTTTTGAATCTTCATGTGCCTCGTACAACATGATTTTTCCTCGTGTATAGAATAAACTCATACGTTGTAGTCATCTCCATGATCTTGTTTTCTAGAATTGTGAAATTGGTGAGTGACTATTGTTCCAGTACACACCGTTGTTACAAACATAATTTTATGAATGTGACATCCCTATATGGCTACTAGCATTGGTTAAATATTTGAGACTGACACTAGGTAGTTGTAGAGTGCAGAGAGTTTTAGCCCTCGTTTGGGACTGAGGTGTGTTCATTTAAAGATACTGTTCTATGGGATGAAATATTAGTAAAAAAATGGGTGATTCCACAAAAAGTTGGTATTTGCCAAACATTTTGGTTCTGTTGTACTTACAAATCATAGTGGCAGCTCAACAGTCACAAACTAAGCCTTAAATTTTGAACATTGAACTGCCTCATACATGCCCATTTGAATTCTATATGTCCTTCGGTGATTGGCATTTGGTTTCAACTCTAAAATTGTGATACAACTGATTGATATAAAAAACATGGAGTTCTAGAAACTCTAAGATAAATAGGTCTTGAAATCACATGATTGAATAAATGATATTGGTATTGTCCAGATGTTCTTGTGGAATACATGTTGCTTGTACTCCTGCAAAACGGAACAAAAAGTTACCTGAGTGGTTTTTGAGCTTTTCAGGAGGTTTTTCAATCTTTTTTTTTCCGGTCATTGAGTATTTATAATGTTTGTCATTAATAGTGATCTATTTATAATTTTGATGTTTTAGTTTATGATGATTAATATGTTAAACTGGCTATGTTAAACTGGCTAACACCTGTTTTCCTCTCTCATAGACATAACTGGGAAGTACGTTAATGGTGGGGAAAGCAGCTAGTGCTGTCACAAAGGCAGTTGGGGAGTACCAATATCCACGGAGGGAGAAGTTAAAATACAAACATGAACTATCCAAGGGGGTGTGGGGTTACTGGGACTTAGGGGAATGGAAGCCACTTGGCATTAGTGCTCGTCGCAGAGCTAGACTCCGTAGGGAAGTCCTAATGGCCGGGCAAGATTGGCCATACGATCCAGAGATGAAAACCAAGAGAAAAGGGCACAAGGTTGATAGAATAGCCGCGGAGAAACGAGAAAGCAGCGCCAAATTGATGGAGAAAATGCCAGAAAAATTGTTAGACTACAAGAAGCGTAGGTGGGAAAAGAAAATGAAGGAAGAGGAAAAGGCAAAGGAAAACAAGTTAAACTTCAATTGTTGGTCTGTATTCCATTTTGTTTGATGGAGCTTTCGGGTAATCTTAGTGACAATTGTCCATGTTATTTCTTCTTAATTGGTTTAATTGGCATGAAAAACTGGAAAGGATCTGAAGTTTGTATTATTATTTCATTTCGGCCTGGAAAAGTTATAAGCATTGCTCCTATTGAGATGTAAAATGTTGCAGGTCTCTGAACCCACATAATCAGTGCTTGCTCAAGCAAGTTTGGTGGTCATGCAATACGTTGGATGCCAAATTGCGAATGTAAGCGAAGAAAAAAGGTCCTTCACAGTTGCAGTTGCACAGATAGGAAGACGATGCCACCGAGCAGCAGCAGGAGTGGACCCTCGTATTTATTTTACATAAACCTCTGTCCAATTCCAGTCTTCACACTTATCAAATTCATTGTTCGTACAGTAATGTTCATGTCACCAATTCAACAAGAAAATTCCCGTTATAATCTCTTAACTTTACCATAATTCTAAAATGACTGAAACAAAGTGTCTCCACAGATTCTCTCTACTATCAGCTGTTGCAATTTTGTAGCGGTGGCCTTTCTTTGATCTGTAGAAAGAAAACGGGATCTTTTTTTCTGGTTTTTATTCCTTTCTCTCTGTCCTGAATGAGAGAAAGGAGGAGAAAAGATGCTGAGGTATGTAGGAGAAGAGGCACCGAATTGGAGGTGTAATGAAAAAGCTTTGAGACGCAAAACCTGTTTGAGAAGCACTTTCTATTCTTGCAAGGACGAAAAACGAAGATGCAGAAGAGGAAGAGTGAAAATAGCGGTGAAACTGAAGGGGGTCAGAAGACATAGAAGCAAATGCAACGTGATGAAAGTGAAGAAATTGCAGAAGAAAGTTCGCAGCTTTGCAAAGGGGATCAAGAAAATCAAGTGGATGGAGCTTCTGCAACTGAAGTTCTTGTTGGAATGGTGAAGAAACAGGCACTAACAACGGTGCTGAAGTTCTCGATATCAAAGTTTTTCGGTAGTTGTTTGGTGAAGATGAAGGTGGGATTCTGGTGAATGAGAAAGTACAGGTTGGTGGTGGGTCCTGTCAGGAAACTTGTGAAAATGGTGGTGTGGGTGAGTCTGGTGAGAAGAGTGTATGTGAAAATGGTGGTTTGGATTTTACCAGTGAAATATTTGAGAGCTTGTTTGATGAAGTTAGTGCTGAAAATGGTGGTCTTGGCCCTGCTGGTGAAGGAATTGATAGTCTTTTTGTTGAAGTGAATGGTGGAGCTGAAAATGAGGGCATGGATTTTTGTGGTCATGGATTTGGTCCATTTGGAAATCTTAATGGAATCCACGACCTGTTTGGTGAAATACCATGTGGAAAAACTAGCTGAAAACAAGGGGATCAAGGTGAGTTCTCTGTAAATGGAACTGCAAATTGCGGTAACGATGACATTGTTAAGATGAAGCATAAGCGCGGTCGGCCGAAGGGTTCAAAGAACAAGAACATATATATATATATATATTGCTGCTCAAGAGTGCACTGAAGGGTTAACTAAAATAGGTGATGGTGGCAAGGCTGATGCGATTGTGTACGAAGAGAAGAGGTCGGCCAAAGGGTTCCAACAGTGAGAGAAATAATAAAAAAAAAGAATTACCTGATCAACTTGTGAATAGTAAAGATAATGATGTTAAAATTGCTGTGTCCCCGGAAAATGAGGGGACTATTGATTTAGGGGTTAAATAATGACTGGTGAGGTCACTGGTGGAAGTAATGAGATTTTTGGGGCAAATGTCAGGCGTGGAAGACCAAATGGGTACTAAGAATAAGATGAAAATTTGATGCCGTTGAAGAAAGTTAGGAACACATGATCAGATTGTGGACGGTAAAGATTGCGGGGTTGAGAATTTTTGGGCTTTTGGGGTCTGAAAATGGGAAGACTACTCGGGGAACACAGGTATGCCATTTGCTGAGGCAATTCCACCCGAGTCTAAATATCTATCCTTGTAAGTAATTTGATCATCAATATCCCTGAATTCTTGGAAATTATTTCAGGTAATCTAAAAAAAAAGGAAATTCTTCAATTCTGAATTCCAGAATGGGAAAACTAACCTAGAAGAAGTAACAACTTTCTGATTATTTGGGGCAGCCTTCCGTCAGATGCGGAAAATGATTTAACTAGACAGTTACAATGATATCATTACCGCTCAAGTAGACGTTCAGAGTTTCTTCCTTCTCATTATCTCTTGTAGTTCACTAGAATTTTTTGCTCAACCAATCCTTCTGCTGTCATGCATCAAAGTGGCCCTTAACTTCGTATCCCCTCCCTGTAAATGTCCAAGAATGCATTCGGTTGGCAGAGTAGTTTCGAGGTCATAGAGCCAAGGAAGACAAATCAGGGCGTCACAATTTTCTTTCTGCAACATCGTTTGCCCTGAATTTTTACCCACCAGGTAGCCCCCACACCTTTCTTTTATCTTCTAGCATCGATACCATGAATGGAAACGTTGATTGACATTGACTTATCTACCTCTACAATGTGTTCCATTTAAAGATAACTTACTCGCGTAGAATGCAGAAAGATTATCCAAATATAGATACAGTTGATACCACCTGCTGGTCTTTTGATATTTTTTAATACTATCTTTAACGGTGCCCAGTTTTGCTGACTCTAACGACGTCGTTTAATGCCCCACATTGACCATTACTGTATTAGATTTTCTGGAAACCTCGTGTCTTGTAACGAACAGATATTTGTCTGCTGTTATCTTTTGTTGACTGTTGTGAAGAAAAAATATCCACTTTAATTCATCGCTAATTTTTTCAAATCTCCCAAAAAAATTTCTATTTGAACCCTCTGTATGATCCCCTGAATTTCACTTATTCAATAATAATTTTTTCCGGGAAAATTGAAATTTCCCGCACCAATGGCTGCTGCAATCAGATCGAAACTTGACACAGGTAGGACGTCGTTAACGATTTCCCAGTTCAGGTACGTGATGCTCAATTACATGCACGCTGGTCGCACGGCTATCTCTCACTGTGCGAACCGTACCAAGTTGGATGATCATTACATCAACACTCCGTCCCACTTCACTTCTTTCCGACCTGTCTCCTTTCGTGGCGAGTTCATCGAAAAGGGCTCTCAATTATCGGTAGATAATGCGAAAAATCCAAAACTGAAGAATTCTCGAGTCAACGAAATTAAAGATGTTGATAGAAATGGTAGTATTACGAGCTCATACGGGGACCCACCGGAGGTGTGGCAACCTTCGGGGGATGGGATTGCAGTTCGGGCCGACGGTCAGGGTCCAAATTTGGTCCGAGGTGGTGGATCTGGAAGCGGCTTTGGGTCAGGTTCGAAGGATGGGTGCTGGGGCGGGTCTAATTTCGGTAACAAGTTTCCAACCCCAAAGGAGATTTGTAACGGACTGGATAGGTTTGTGATTGGGCAGGAAAGGGCTAAGAAGGTGATTTCCATTTTTATTTTTTTCTTTTTAACAAAAAATTGGGTTTTATGTGAATGGGCATTGTTTGGTTGCTGCTTTTGAAGTTTTGATTTGTTTTTGAATGATAGTAATGTGACTGGTTTTAGGCCTCAAAATCTTAAAAGCAACCAAGCTAGCTTACAGTGATAATGCATTATTTCCGTACTGAGTTTCTACTGAGTTTGAATGTGAAGCATGTCGTTTAATTGGATTTTTTATGTGAAAAGTTTTTGTTGTCAGCCTCGTGCGAAGTAGTTTAGGAAGGAAGAAGGTTTCCTTGAAAATTTTGACAATTTTTGGTATTTTTATCTGGGCTTTTACGGTGATGTGCTATGGATTCGCTGGTATGGGTTTAGTGATTTTAATTTGTTGCCATTGTTGAAAAATCTGAACACGGTATTTGTTTTAATGGAACTTTTGCTACTGGCTTCCCTAGAAAATGTTTTGAACTCTCCTATTCATATAAAAGGAAAGATGCTTTTATTATGTTTTTGTGCGTGGTGATCTTTGATAGGAAAAAAATAGGCACACCAGGGAAGCAGTATATCAATTGTGGGATTCAGTTATATTTAATATTTTGAATGATTGATGTCCGCTTGTTTAAATCATGAACTCTTTTCTCCAGAAATATCATAGGTAATAATATTTGTATTTCTATATTCTTAATTTTTTTTCTTGAATACAGGTACTCTCTGTGGCGGTTTACAATCACTATTTGAGAATATTTAATGAGTCATTGCAAAAACGGTTAGCTCTTTACCTTCCGTACGTGCACGCCTTGTTTGAATTTATTTTGCTCATTTTGCTGTCTTATGTTTAACTTGAGGAGGAAATACAAGCCAAAGTCTCTTGGAAATTGAAGTCATGCCATGAAACATGGTGTGGATTGGGTTTGGCATAATGACATTGTCGACTCAGATGGTATAAATATTTACTTTTACTTAAAGGGAAAGAAAAACTACAGCTCAAGCATGTGAAGAAATATATAGACTTGTATATTTTGTTAGTGTACTTGATACATCTAAATTGTTGAGTTGGTCTTCTTAAGGTGGGGGGAGCACATTATAGATACATCTAACAGTTTTAATTTCTAAATGCATGTAAGTTTTTTGTGTATGTTTTTGCATGGGCACGTGCTCGGCTGTTTGTCAATGTTGATCACCTTTGTTGAGAGGAAATTCAGTTGTGAACATGTTTGTGATTACTTGGAGAAGTTAGGCCGGCAGGAGACTCTGGTAACTGTATAGAAGATGTGGTGGACAATGAGACTGTGGAGCTAGAGAAAAGTAACATTCTCCTAATGGGGCCAACGGGCTCAGGTAATTAGGTGTCATCCTTAGTTTAATCATTTGGAGTCTACTTAATTTTAACTAGACTTTGGTTGTGGTCCTTTTCTTTTCCAGCTGATCTTAACTGTGAGATAATCACATGCAATTTATGTTTAATAACTATTACAGTGCAACTGTCTGTTACTGTTCTCATCTGTTCTATTTGAATTCTGTTTCAAGGACAGGGAAAACATTACTTGCCAAGACCTTGGCACGCTTTGTGAATGTTCCGTTTGTTATTGCAGACGCTACTACATTGACACAGGCAAGTAGTTGGCCCTTGTAGTAATTTTTTTTTGGAACTTTTTTCTACTTATTCTTCTGTCTCTGAAACCCCAACCCCCTCCACCCATAGTAAAAAAAGGGAGAAGAAAACCCTCCCCCATTCTTTTGCTTGCCCAATTTATGTTCCTCTGTCAAGTATGTCTTTTAACATTTAATTTTTTGGTAGCAATAGTAGAGATGGCAATCTCTGAAAATTGTGATTTGCACTCACTTTGTTATGGCATTGGAAATTTTTTTGCAGGCAGGATATGTAGGCGAAGATGTGGAGTCCATCTTATACAAGCTTCTCACCGTAAATTCTAAGAAACACAATTCATTTAGTTGCATCCAATACATTTTTAATGGTTACCCTATGTTGAAATTGCACATCATCTTGTGATGGTATGGGTAAAAACTTGCATCATATCATAAATTATGCTGTTTATTTTGGGTTTCATTTACTTGAGTGGTCTTTGTTGCGGATAGTTTGTCAAATATTTCAATCAAACTTTTGTAATTTATTTCTGATCCAGGTATGAAATTGTAACTAAGGTTTTGGGCAAACTGAAAATTAGGTAGGCTTTTAAGATTGTGAAGATGGTCGTGTTGCTTCTCTTGACTTGTTTACGTGGATGAGTTGTGAGCCTATAGAACATTTCTGACTTGCTCACTGTTTGGTGTTGGTTAAAATACACTTGTGTGGTAAAATTGTTCTATTCCCCTTTCCCTTTTTCATTAGTCCATCCTCTACTTAATGTGCGCCTTCAATATCTTTCTTCAATTCTACCAGATTTTCTTCTCATCTCCTTACTAGCTTTGTGGCCATGGAAGTCAGTGATTCTCTGTTAAGTTTATGAGAAATTGGTACCGCAATATTATTGAGTATATAAAATGATGAATCTTTGCCACTTGGAGTTAGTTTTCTGATGTAATTGTCAGCTTCTGTCCATTCCTCAAAAACATATAGAAGGAGATGATCTTGGTTATAAGTTGGACTTCATGTGGTGTTTTTGAGATAGCATGTGAAGGCTGCATGCATCTTATGGTTTGCAAGATAGACATGCAGTCTTATAAAAAATTGTTTGAATATGTCATCCTAATGGATCACCTGACTAAAGTAGTTCTCATTTATGCAATTCTCAGGCATCTGACTACAATGTTGCAGCTGCACAACAGGGCATTGTCTATATTGATGAAGTTGATAAGATCACGAAAAAGGTTCCTCTTGCTTTTTCATGTTGAAAACATTTGTATTTGTAAAAACTATTTATCTTTATATGAATACTTTCTTCATGTTCTGCTCTTTCTCGGCAGGCGGAGAGCCTGAATATTAGCAGAGATGTGTCTGGAGAGGGCGTTCAACAAGCACTATTGAAAATGCTGGAAGGAACAGTAAGCGCTCTATTTTATTTATATATGTTAATCTTCACATTTGGTTGAACTCTTACGAAATTCAAACTTTGGTTGATTTATTTATATTTAAATGTTACTGTCTCTTTTATTATCTAGGTTGTCAATGTTCCTGAGAAGGGAGCTAGGAAGCATCCTAGAGGTGACAACATTCAGGTAAATATGACATGGTTTTTGAAACTTTTTATAGATTTATACTACTTTCAATGTAAAATGTGCTCATGACACATGATTCTGATTGTGATTACCTGATGCTGTACTTTTTTTGGAATTGATTTCATTCTCATTGAATTTTAAGGGTAAGATTGTTTTCATTACTCAATATTATTTACATTCTTCCACAGATTGACACAAAGGATATACTCTTCATCTGCGGAGGTGCCTTTATTGACATTGAGAAAACAATCTCAGAAAGGTCATACTAGTACAGATGTTACAATATCGATGTCCTTATGAAGTTCATAATGTGGATACATTTTCCTTGTAAATTGAGAGTGTTTGAATCTATTCCAGGCGGCAGGATTCTTCTATTGGATTTGGTGCCCCAGTACGTGCTAATATGAGGGCTTTTGGCATTACAGATGCTGCTATCACATCATCTTTAATGGAGACTGTAAGTGCTTACTGGTTATCAATTAATAATTTACAGCTTATTGCCTTTATGAGTCCATGCTACATTTTAGATATTTATATTTAATATGAGCTCTTATTTCCAGGTAGAAAGCAGTGATCTCATTTCATATGGTCTGATACCCGAATTTGTTGGACGATTTCCTGTTCTTGTGAGCTTGTCAGCACTGACTGAAAATGAACTTGTCCAAGTAATATCTTGTGTCTTGGTTAGCGTTCTCAACAGCAATTCATATGATGAACTTACCTCTATAATTATAACAGCCCTTTCATGGGAACTGTATTTTGACTGATGTACTTGCCATTTTGAATCACCTGTTTTCGATGCAATTATTGTGGGAATAATGGGATCTGATGTAATTGATGCGCCTCGGCACTATTATTTTATAGGTCCTATCGGCGCCAAAGAATGCCCTAGCCAAGCAATACAAAAAAATGTTCCAAATGAATGGTGTAAGTTTCTTTCTGAGCCTTAGCTTCTTCGTAGATGGTTTATTGAAGAATATTGCCCATACTTTTGTGATGTTATTTTTACCATGTTTACTAATGTTCTTCATGTCTTTAGAAATTCTTTCTCTTCTAAAAAGTATAATACTTATTCGAGGATTCTTTCTGATTTCACTTTATTATTGCTTTTCTCAGGTCAAGCTGCATTTCACAGAAAATGCTTTGAGATTAATTGCAAGAAAGGCAATAAGTAAAAATACAGGAGCTCGGGGATTGCGATCAATATTGGAAAATATCTTGATGGATGCCATGTATGAGGTATATATTTGCTTTAACAAACAGTATCTCAGTTGCAGAACCTGTAAATGTATTAGATATTACTTGTAGGATTGGAATTGAGTCAATTTTTGGAAGATATTAGGCAGGCAGCTAGGCGAGGTTGCTGCCCAAAAGTTGAATATGTGCTTCGTTGTTACCAATATACTTGGCGATAGATATTTTTCTGATAACCTGAACAAAAGCAAACTGAGAAAATTCGGTAAAATCTATGCTGCAGATTCCTGACATTAGGACAGGAGATAATATTATAGATGCTGTGGTAGTTGATGAAGAAGCCATTGGATCAGAGGAAGGCGGCTGTGGAGCCAAGATTCTTTATGGTAAGGGTGCATTAGATCGTTATCTTTCTCAACATAAAAGGAAGGACTTACAGGTGTGCATGACATAAATCTTGGATGCGCTTTCTTTGTTCATATTCTGTTCCTGAGATCATCATTTACTGTCTCCTTTGTTGCTAATGAATGCTTTTGATTTTGTGTTGCAGACAACTGCGGAGGGAGCGGATGGAGAACCTGAAGTGGAAACAGGAATTCCTCCAATTGTTGCCAGCATGCAATAATCTGTTGTCAATTTTTTAGTTTTTACCTGTAACTTTATCCTTGAACATAACAAGTTTAAAAATTATTTTCCCAAGTTAATTAAGCAATTATAACATGCTTTAATTGTTTTAATAGTAAATTGTGCAGCAAACAAATCATCCCTTTTCACAGGTAGCAAGCCTGATATCAGGTCCTGAGATTTAGTGGTGATTCACTGCTGCTCTTCATTTTTGTTTTCTGAAAACAGAAAATTGCTTTTGAAAAATGATACCAAACAAAACAGTCCTCTAAGGATATCTGCTTTATGTGAGCACCAATCTGAGACATCAAACATGCCTTGTTTATGTTAGAAAGACAAGAAAACAACTTTACTCCCAGCAATAGATTCTACCCAATTGCATAAATTATAAAAATAAAATTATAAAACACGAAATGCTTTATTAGTTCATAAATATTTTTAAAAAAATTAACTAATAAATAAACAAAAACTGGTGGAATCACACACAAGTTAAAAATACTTTATATCTAAGAAAAGAACATAAATGTTGAGAAAAAGTAATTAAGATTTATGCCGACAATGCTACAGTGCAATTGTAGCAGCCGTGTTCTTTTTAATTACAGTTCCAATTGAAGTATCTGTCTCATAGTTGTCTTGTCCGAACTAAATGACGAATTATATTACAATTAAATTCCAACAACCGTCGGATTAACAATCCAACTTTCTTTTTGATTTTGAACGGTGATCCTTGTATATCTATTTCTGCACATCACAAATCTCGCATGAGAGAAACAAAAAAAAATCAAAGAAAAAGAGCTGACGAAGAAACTAACATCTTTGCTGGAGCGAAGGGCGTGTTTGCTTTCGGGGAGTTTTAAAATTTTTCGTCTTCTTCTCCTTGGAAAGAAAAGTAAGAAACTTGGGAGAAGAAGAGTGAAAGAGTAAGAAACCCAATTTAATGGAATTGGATAGTATTGAGTGTGTATCATCCACGGATGGAATCGAAGAAGAGGAGATCAATCGCCATCATCCTCATCACCACCAGCAATTTTCATCATCGAAATCTCACAATGCTAATGGCATCAACACTGTTGTGGGTCCGACCGCGATCGCGCCTGCTACCAGTGTTCACGAGTTGCTTGAATGCCCCGTTTGCACCAATTCTATGTACCCACCAATCCATCAGGTATTTATGTGTATATTCGCTGGTCATTTATTGTATTGGGTGGATTTGCGCAATTAGATTCCGATGGCATTGCTGAATTGATTTGCATTTGTGTTGGTTTTGTACTTGCCTAAGTTTCTTCTGTCTGGTGAATTGGTGTGGCTTTGAATGAGTTGTAATAGGGTTGTTCTGAGGATTTTATTGAGATTGTTTATTGATAGAATTTGAGTTTAATTTCTTGGATTTTGTTTGCATTGGTTCAAAGAAGAGAAATGATGCTTTCGTTGTCATAAATTTATGTATCTTCTGAAATAATGGTATTGGATTGCTTAAATAACAAGTGCTTAATGTCGATTTATTAAGTCAGTTGATTAAGATATCGCCTTGAAACTGAAAGTGCTTGCAATTTAGGAATTGGCTTCGTTTATGGTAATTTAATTTTTATCTGACTTTTCCAGTTTGTAGAAACAAAAAACAGAAGATAATGATTGTGAACGAAGAATGTAGGATATGGTAGTGAGATTTGAGTTGGGTTCTTGTATTATAGAGTTTGTCAAGCTGTGATTCTTTTATTGTATTGTTAAATGTGTATTTTGTGAAGTAAAGTTCATTTAGATGGAGCCGTTGATCAATCTAGTGTAAAGGGTGTATTTCTTTGTCTAGCACAAGGTAAGAGATTCACCATGTGGAAGTTTACACTTTCATCAGGGAAGTGAGCTTCCACGCTTGAGATTTCACACACGTGTACAAAAGATACTTGCAAGAAAAAATAAGAGACAAGTAAGCAAAAATGAAAGCAAATCTAAAATTTTTAGCGAGTATGAACTGACATCCGTGAATGACTGCAAAGACCATTTGTCAGCTTGGTGACCAATTAGCAATAACTAAATTGATCACTTATGGAAAATCTGCAGATTTTTGTTGGAATGTTATAGCAACTAATACTAATTGATAACTTATTTATGTTGCCAACTGTCAGTATTCAGTTGTTCTTTCTTTTGATAATCATATTTATGCAGCAATTTTGTTGATGAATTGGACTGTTTATATGTGAATCTTATGTTTTTCCTTATGTAAATTACTTTCTGTTCACTCAAGAATGTTTTGTTTAGATGTCCTTAAAAGTAAAGTGTTCCTCTTTATTTTACACAACGTGTGCTTTTTCTGCTACAAAAAAAGTCAATGAGCGTCTATTTTATCCAATCTATCTCATCTGCAGTGTCACAATGGACACACACTTTGTTCCACCTGTAAAACGAGGGTGCACAACCGGTGCCCCACCTGCAGGCAGGAGCTTGGAGATATTAGGTGTTTAGCATTGGAGAAGGTGGCCGAATCACTTGAACTGCCCTGCAAGTATTATCACTTGGGTTGCCCAGAGATATTTCCATACTACAGCAAACTTAAGCATGAGGCTATGTGCACCTTCAGGCCATATAACTGCCCATATGCTGGATCAGATTGCTCTGTTGTTGGCGACATTCCATTCTTGGTTACCCATTTGAGAGATGATCACAAAGTGGACATGCACACAGGATGCACATTCAATCATCGCTATGTGAAGTCCAATCCCCGGGAAGTAGAGAATGCCACTTGGATGCTAACAGTAGGTGTATTTGAACATGATTCATTAGTTTGCTCACACTAATGATGTGAACATGATGGTTCCTGGTCAAACTTCTTGTTTTACATTTTCACATATTTATGGCTTTTTCCCCTTTTGAAAAGCATTGCGGGCAATCTTGTTATATGAATGCACCAGCAAGGTTACCCAAGGATGTGGGTGGATCAGCCACGTCCCAGCCCATTGTGAAAACAATTTGTAGCTGGGACTGAGCACACCTGAAAGATTCTCTCACAAAACCTCTTTAATCATTGTTGTTTTTTGTTCTCGTATCAGGTTTTCCATTGTTTTGGTCAATACTTCTGCCTACACTTCGAAGCCTTTCAACTTGGTACAGCCCCTGTTTACATGGCATTTCTTCGTTTTATGGGTGATGAAACTGAGGCTAGAAACTATAGCTATAGCCTTGAAGTTGGGGCAAATGGCAGGAAACTCATTTGGGAGGGAACACCACGAAGCATACGGGATTGCCACCGAAAGGTCAGGGATAGCCATGATGGTCTCATCATCCAACGAAACATGGCACTTTTCTTCTCCGGTGGGGACAGGAAGGAGCTGAAGTTAAGAGTTACCGGCAGGATATGGAAAGAACAACAGAATCCAGATGCCGGTGTTTGCATACCAAACCTGTGTAGCTGAGAGATGATTTTGTGTACATTTTTCATTATTTGTTTGAAACACTGGTGTATTGATGCTGTGCCAATTTTTCTGGTGTGTTGTAACGGAATTGAGGGAGATTTTTCAATCAGTAAATTGTAAAATCTTTTTCTTTCACCTTTGTTTCATGATAGCTTGCTTTCAGATCAAGACTAGGTTAATCGGGAAATTTGATTTGGCATTCATCAATCCTATCTGGAACTTTATTGGCACTAATAGGAAAGAGGAAGACGCGTCGCAAAGAAATCGCCATAAATAGCAAGAGAATAAAATAAATGAACTCTCTGAATTCTCCAACAGTCCTAATTACATGGTATAGATTGATTTAGAAAAGTAGACGACATTAGGTTACCAAGAAAAGGTACATAAAATATCACAATTTCCCACTAACATCTGTTTGGAAAGTTGTACCATCAGTTCTACCCACCGTTCCCAACCAAATTTCAACCTTTGATTGCTTCCCCTGTCGAGTTTGCATCAGCTGAAGCAGATTCTACCGCAGTAGCTTCCTGAACAGTCTCTTCTTTCCCAGCTTGGGACTCATCTTCAACAACATTTGCATTATCCGTTGTCTCTGTTCCACCTTCCTTATTTCCAAACAACTTCGATGGAAGCAGAGAAGAGATTGCAGCTCTGGCACTCTTCTTGGCTGCTTCTGCCGCTTCCGCCTCTTTAGCCTTAGCTTCAGCCTTCTGCTTTTCCTTCTCCTCCATAAGCTTCACCAAATCCTCTTCTCTCCCTTCCTTCCTCAATTCCTCTTTCACAAACTCCTGCAACTCATCACTAAACTCAATCCCATCGTCATCCAACATCCCATCTACAATCTTAAGTATCTCATCCAATTTTCCAACATCACTTAATGTCTTCATCATAAACTTATAACTTGCATCATCTATCTTTAGCTTCTTCGTCATTATATCAAAGAAAGCTTTTGCCTCGTCAATCTTTCCCGCTTGAACCAACTGGTCAACCAATCTATTATAAACTGCCAAATTAGGTCTCAAACCCGAATCAATCATCTTCTTAAAATATGCCGCTCCATCATCAACCCTGTTCACTTTAAAACAAGCATCCATTAGCAGACCATAAGTATACTCATCGGGATTCACCCCATTCTCACCCATTTCTCCATAAAGCTCTTCGGCCTCGGTCAACATTCCATCCTTACACAACTGATCAATCAAATTATTGAATGACAATGTATCAGGACTACACCTGTAAGCACCCATCTCCCTGAAAACCTCAATAGCATCCTTAAACCTCCCTTCAGCGCAAAACCCATCAGCCATCACATTAAAGCTTCCCAAATTTACCGCCAATCGTTGAGGCGGTTTATGTTCATTGATCATTCTATCAAAAAGCTTCAGAGCCTCATCAAACTTCCCATTCTTACACAGTGCATCAAGCACTGAATTATATGCAATCGCGTTCATTTTCACGCTCGAATTCTCTCCCACGGCTTCGTTATAACATTGCACGGCCTCGTTTTCCATACCTTTCATAAAATAAGCCTTCATCAAGCTTCCATACACAACTCCATCGTTCACAACGCCTCCAATTTTCTCCTTCAGCTCCTCGAAAAGCTGAAAAACCCCATCTGCATCCCCATTTCTAACACAACCCATCATCAAATAACTATAAACAACAGGATCAGCAAGCATACCCTTAGTAAACATCTCCTCCTTCAACTCCAAAGCCTTCTCAATCTTCCCATTATTAACCAACCCCTTAATTAAAATCCTATAGGTCGTCGGCGACGGATTCAATGGCGCATCGTTTATGAACTGCTTGTAATGTTCAAGAGCAGTTTCAGGTTTCTTGCAATCAAGATAAGTCTGAAACAAAAGATTATAAGTAATGACATTCGCAGCAATGCCGGCTTGAGTTATGAAGCGATGAAGAGATAGAAGATCGGAGTACTTTGACTGACGGAGCTGCGCATTGAGCACGGCGTTGACGGTGAAAATCGTCGGACGGCAGTTAGAGTACACGGAATGGCGAGTGAAGAGCGCCGCCTCTTCGAGGTCATTCTGGCGGATGAGTGTCAAGATTTTGTTGTGAAGGTTGAGACGGTTACCGGAGACAGCGGAGATGGTTTCCGGAAGCTTCGGAGCGTTAGGATTTTGGATGGGTTTGGGTTGCTGCTGTGTTTGTTGCGGGGAGCGATTCAGAGAGGAGAGAGGTGGTTCGGCGGAGACGGAGACGGCGTTTACGGCGGCGACGCTCGGCGGCGGCTTCATCGGGGTTGGCGAAAGAGAGCAATCTGACGGCGGTAAACATCGGGAGATGGCGGTGGGGAGTAGTTAGGGTTTTGATATGACTAAGGAAAGCGGGTTTCAAGAGAGCCATTTGCGACGAGGGCTTGGAGGTATTTGATTTTTATGGAGATTAGACGCCCGACGGGGCTCTAAAAAGGGTTTAGCGAAGACTGATGATACGGTGCCGTTTGCAAGCTGTGGCCAAAGTAACAAATCCAGTAGTCAAATTTTGAGTCCTTGCGTCCTCGTACCCGCCGTAGAGGGCGCGTTTGGAAATTAGGCCTTTTTCCGTCCTCGTGAACGGGAGAAATAAAGGTTGACAAGAAATAATTTTGAACACATTAGGGAAAAGTTAGTTGTTAATCAAAACGACAAGCCATAATACGAGAAGACAAAATTCCAAAATTAACTTAAATTAAACACAATTACAAAGACAAATGTACGAGGTAATCCCACGTAGTAAACAAACAAGATATTCATTTTGAAATATCTTATATATATATATATATATAAAATTTATTCACGATATATTTTTTTTAAATAATAAAATTTAAAATTATTAATTAAAGTTATATGAATAGATAAAAGGAAATGATTTTTGAATTTTAAATTTTTATTTTAATTTATGATTGAGAACAAGGCATGACAAATAATAAAAGTAGAATTGAGACCTCGATTTTTATTTTATTAAATACGGAAATGTTAATTTCAATGTCTTGCATGAACCTCCCTCTATGATGATCATATACGAGCACCTTTCAAACTTTGTGGGACTTATATAAAATTTGCCTCTTGCAGTAATGAATTATTATTGTAAGGTTTTTTCATTAAAAAAAATTAATTATAAAAATTAAAAAAAAAGAGTAGAATTTATAAATTGGAGAAAAATAATTAGTAGTATTAAAATTTACCAAAAAGGATAAACAAATGAAATACAATCATGGAAAGTCATGGATCAAATCATAAAAGGGAAGAAAAGGGATTTGAATATTATTATCCCGCCGTGACCAAAGCGTTAAAACGACCAAACGTTGGCGTTCGTGTCACCTTGTGGGCACGCAATAGCCGAACAGGGGAGCCAAAAATTATAACGGTAAGTATAAAGCAGCTCGCTGAAGCTGTTTCTTGTTATAAATCTGCTCAAGAGAGAAGTTGTAAAGCAGCTGTAGAAAAAATTCAGACAAGCTTTCAGGTGAGTGGTTCTTTGTTTGTTGTGTCTTTAGCACTGATCTTGGAAGACATTTTTGTATTTGGGTTTCATTGTTTGTGTCGTTTGCTTGCATTTTCTTCATTACTTTTGAGGCATTTTTGTAGTTAATGGAGTTGTCTTCTTGATGATGTCAAAGCTTCTTTTTTACAATCTTCTCAGTTATTGAATGGACCATTAGAGAATCTTAATTTGGCTCTTTCTGGTTTTCTTTCTTCATCTGAGATAACATATCTTGATTCGTGATCTAGACAAAATTTCAAGTTTTCATCTCCAGATTTTGGTGTACTTAAAATATTCCGACTTAAGAAAGAACCTTAAAATTTAGAAGTTTTATTTCTAATTAAACCATTTGTTTAGAACCGGGGCCAATTTTTTATTTTTTTTTATTTCATTTGATTACGCTTGACTGACAGCGTAAGCGGATGGGTATCGCATACTTTTATGGATTATCAGGGAAGGTCAATTTGCTTGCATATGATTTGTTGGTATTTGGGTTCAAATTATTTTTAAAGTTCTTGTGATGTTCGAAGTTCCTGTATTTCCTACCTCATCCTTTGTATTTATGCCTTTGAGTACCAAACACAATTTTCAAACCACTGTTTAATGTGTTGGTTGTTCAGTTCTAGTGGACGTGCGGTCTAACAGGGGACTAAGACCATAAACGATGAATTGCAAGTGGTTTTCTCCTTCATATCACGATCCTTTGCTTTGTGTCATTTTTTTGTTAATAGAGTTCAAGATCATACAAGGCCCAAATGCTTCAGCATGGGCACAGAGAAAATGCTTTTGTGCTATTTTGAGCTTCAAGAAGCAAATTATTGCTGACAAAGTATAACTTTCTCTTGGATATTGGCAGGTGCACTGTTTCAAGTTTTCTCAGTGTTTTCCAAGTAGCTCTTGTTATGGGTTGCGCTTGCACGAAGATAACTAAACAAACACCTGGCTATGAGGAGCCTACCGTTCTTGCATGTAGGACCAATTTCTTGAAAGCTTTGCGAGGTTTCATATCTATGGTGTCAGAAGAGCTAGACGCCAAGAAATCGTGTTTACGGCGCCTCGAAGCACAACCAACCAGCAAGTCTCTGATCTTCAGTCTGTACCATTTTGCTACCGCAAAATGTTCCTGAAACGTGGGGCTGGCACTGAATTACTGTACATCAGTGTAAATTTCCTTACGAGATACTGAGAGGAAAGAAATATTTGTGGTTTAATCCTTGTTCTTATTAATAATACTCTCAATATTACACTTCTAAATTTCCAACATTTGGGACCAGGAATCCTCTGCTTGAAGAGGTAGAATCCCGGGATATTTAATAGCAGAATCTATAAAGGGGGTTTCTGGCAGACATCTGGATAAAAAGTATGTCTTAAAGTACACACAGACAGAGACACGACAACAAATGATTGTGGATGACCCAGAACATATGATATGGTATCTTTGGGCCGGATTCAGGTGATTCCCATTTCTAACATGGGGTGTCACCACATTTTGAGCTCTGAAATACAGCCCAATTAACTAAGTTCTGCCCAAAACGATGGCAACTTAAAAGTTTGGGCTTTGATAGGCAGATTTGGTGGAGTTTGCAGTGATTCAGTTACTCTTGTTTTGTATTTTAATATTGGTTAAGACAGTATCTTAAGCAATTCAGTGACTGGTTTCACTCCAATTTCCACACAAATGACGGCCATAGGACAACCATTAATTATATAATTTCAAGTTCGTAATTATCCATTAAGGTTGACGAGTCATGAGCTGTCGTACGGATACGTTGGCCCAAATTCCAAAAATAAATCAATTCATAGGTGGCATCCCCTGATTGGCCCAAAGAATTTGGCCCGTGCGTGCGAGCACCGAGATTATAATGTTGTTAATTTTCGTTGTCTAGGACTCTGTCAAGGCGGCGAAGGAAGGAGTTGTAACTTTGTTGCCACAAAAGGTGCCACATGGCTTTAGTAGCGTGAGTCAGCATCAGCGGCAATGGTCGCGTCTCAACTCTGATCACCGAGGATTTTCTTAATTTATCTTTCAGTCTTGTATTTATGTCATATTTTTTAAAAAAATTATAGAACGGGAACTCATTTAACTGTTGTTAATTCAATTAACAAATACATCAATAATAGACGATTCCAAACGACATAGTATTAATAGAATAATTAAATACATTTGATAAATCAATAAATGAAATTTCCACGCGTAATTACCAAACTGGTCAAAACGACAATCATCATAGCTTAACATCAGAATCAGATGAACTCCAGATACAGACGGGTTACTCGCGCGTATAACAAGTACGAACTTATAATTTTCTTTTTTTTTGGGTCTGTTTAAATCTCACCTCATCGACAAAACCAATTTCATCTCCAGGCTTTCAAAGTACAATTACAAGAAGCACCAAGAACGAAGTACTTCACTTTCCTTGGATCTCTTGAGAGAATCCAATTCTGATTCTCAATCCAACGACTCTACTTCCCCAGGAATCCAAATCCAAATTTGTATTACAAATATTTGCATATTTTCAAAAACGTTTTTGCTTTTTTGACTGATAAAATCACAAAATCTTTTGCGGGTAATATTCGAATCCAATACCTTTTTATCAAGAAATGACGATTTCCCGTCTTTTTCAATCTAGATAATAAAAAAATTTTGATTCTTTATCATGGAAAGTTGAAATTTGTTTGAATTTGCTGCAGTTTAGTGGGCTGTGACTGGATTCAATGGATTTTGTTTCCAAGGACTTTGTTCGGGAGCTGATTACTAGAATCTATAAGCAGGTAATTCTAATTTTCCTTCTGCTTTTGAGGTTGACCCTTTAGTGGTTGGCCGTTGAGAGACCGTGGGAAAATGATACGAAGTGAAAATGTTAAAATGCAGCCTGTTTTGGTATTGTGTTAGATTCTTGAAGATCTCTGTAGCAGATTTTGTTATTATTTTATTGTTAAGAAGACTAAAGATAAAATGCTTTAAAGCTCAATTGATTTTTTATTTTCGGGTTTTTTGCTTTTTGGTGGGTGATTGAGGTTCATATCGTGTTGCGATTTTGATCAATACCAGTTAGCGGGTTAATCTGTAATGCAATCCGTTGATGAGAGCAAGGAAAAGAGAAATTGGAAGCGATTAAGATCATCATTGTCTTCGTGCAATATGCCTTTGACGGATACCACTATACCACAAGCTATTGATGATTGTATTCTCTTCCCTCTGGAAGAGATAGTAAAATCGCCATTGCTCGGATATGTTGCGCCAACTTCAATCGGTTTTAGTCCTGATGATAATCTAATAACTTACTTGTTAAGTCCGGATCACTCCTTGAGTAGGAAAGTCTTTGCTTTTGATCTCAAGACTTGCAAGCAAGAATTGTTTTTCAGCCCTCCGGATGGTGGGCTTGATGAGAGTAAAATACCACCGGAAGAGAAATTAAGGAGAGAAAGGTCAAGAGAGCGTGGATTGGGAGTGACACGGTATGAATGGGTGAAGACGAGCTCAAAGAAGAAAACAATCATGGTGCCTTTGCCTGACGGGGTTAGTTCAAATTGCTGAACCAAACTGATACATCAATTTTACATCTCATCTGCTACTGTCACAAACTTTATATGTTATCTAGTTCCGGTAATGAATGTGTTTCTCTTTGCAACAGATCTATTTTCAGGATCTCTCTAATTCAAAACCAGAGCTCAAGCTACCAAGTTCATCATGCTCACCAGTCATTGATCCACATCTCTCCACGGATGGTACAATGATTGCTTATGTGAGAGATTGTGAGTTGCATGTTCTGAATCTTTTGTCCAATGAACAAAGACAATTGACATACGGTGCCAATGGAAATGTGCTGGTACGTGCCAATTTGTTAGGATCTGCATAGGAGGGAATTTTTTCTGTCGTGCAGAAATTGGAAGACAACCTGTTTAAAATAGTATAAAATAAAGTAAATTTAAAAGACTCTTAATTTTTTATTTTCCCATAATCTTGTGGGAGTATATATTAAACTTCTATCAGAGCTTCATATTTTGTTGAATTTAACCACTTTCCATATTTAAATACAGTTATAATATAAAAGTCACAAAGGGGGAAGCATCAAATTTGATAAAGTCTTGCAAGAAATTTGTGACTTTATGTATTTGTACTTTTATAGTTGATGTGGTTTTCTAAGTTTGAGCTTGCTCTGGCTTTTGGTTGATGAGTTAAATTTTCAAACTTCCAGAAACATGCATGACTCTATTGTTTTGAATATGACACTAAGACTTTTGTGTTGCAGACCCATGGCCTTGCGGAGTATATAGCTCAGGTGAGAATCTCTTTCCGTCCCTTGTCCTATTTGTAATATTTTGTCTCTAATTACTATGAGCTCCTTGTTGGATATAATTTTACTTGTGATAAAGAACTCAGCTTTGTGAATTTTGCTGATTGCAGGAGGAAATGGATCGGAAGAGTGGGTATTGGTGGTCACTCGACAGCAAGTATATTGCCTTTACACGAGTTGATTCTTCCGAAATACCCCTTTTTAGAATTATGCATCAAGGTAAAAGCTCAGTTGGTTCAGAGATGCAGGAAGACCACACTTATCCTTTTGCTGGAACTTCAAATGTCAAAGTTCACCTAGGGGTAGTTTCTGCTGCTGGAGGTCCTGTCACTTGGATGGATCTTCTTTGTGGTGGAGCTAATCAAAGTAATGAGGAGGAATATTTGGCCAGAGTCAATTGGATGCATGGGAATGTTCTCACAGCTCAGGTTTTGAATAGGTCTCATACCAAATTAAAGGTCCTGAAGTTTGATATCAAGACAGGCCAAAGAAAAGTCATATTCGTCGAAGAATCAAATTTGTGGGTTAATTTACACGACTGCTTTACACCTCTAGATAAAAGTATTGCCAAAATTTCTGGAGGATTTATCTGGGCAAGTGAGAAAACAGGATTTAGACATCTTTATGTCCATGATACTAATGGGGCTTGCTTAGGACCCATCACGGAAGGTGACTACATGGTTGAGCAAATTGTTGGTGTGAATGAGGCTTCCGGGCTTGTGTATTTCACAGGAACACTAGAAGGACCTTTGGAATCGCACCTTTATCGTGCAAAATTGTACCCAGGTTGGAAGCATACTTTGGAGGCCCCGGTGAAATTAACTCATGGGAAGGGAAAACATATCCCTGTGCTTGACCATAATATGTGCAATTTTGTGGATTTTCATGATTCCCTTGACACTCCCCCAAGGATTTTACTTTGCTCGTTGAAAGATGGAAGCATAATTCTGCCTCTATATGAGCAGCCGTTAACAGTTCCCAGAATACGAAGGCTTCAACTCGAGCCTCCAGAAATAGTTCAGATACAGGCAAATGATGGGACTCTGCTATATGGTGCTTTATACAAGCCCAATGGAACGAGACACGGACCTCCACCCTACAAAACCTTGATAAGTGTTTACGGAGGTCCTAGTGTTCAGCTTGTATGTGATTCGTGGATAAATACCGTTGACATGAGGGCTCAATATTTACGAAGCAAAGGCATTTTGGTATGGAAGGTTAGTATTCACCTTAAACTAAATGCCGATCTATTTATTTTTAAATTTGTCTTGGCCGCATGAATACTATTTGATTTATCACTGTTTGCAGTTAGACAACAGAGGAACTGCTCGACGTGGGTTGAGGTTTGAAGCAGCTATCAAACGCAATTGTGGGCGTATTGATGCTGAGGATCAGCTGGCTGGAGCTGAATGGCTGATCAAAGAAGGGCTGGCCAAGGTTGGTCATATTGGTTTGTACGGCTGGAGCTACGGCGGTTATCTCTCTGCCATGACTTTGGCAAGGTTTCCGGATGTCTTCCAGTGTGCTGTTTCGGGTGCCCCCGTTACATCATGGGATGGATACGACACATTTTACACCGAAAAGTACATGGGATTGCCTTCCGAGGATGCTGTAGTCTACGAGTACAGCTCTGTGATGCACCACGTCCACAAGATGAAAGGGAAGTTGTTACTGGTGCATGGGATGATTGACGAAAACGTGCATTTTAGGCACACGGCAAGGCTTATTAATGCACTTGTGGCAGAGAGAAAACCGTACGAAATATTGATCTTCCCAGACGAACGTCACATGCCCCGTCGCCATAGAGACAGAATTTACATGGAAGAAAGAATTTGGGAGTTCATAGAGAGGACACTGTGAAGTAATCTTTTCCATATCATGTTGTTATTGTTAGGCTAGAGAAGAAGGTTATTCACCGTTGGCCTCAGTTTTCTGAATTGAATTTCGTTATTTCAATGCCTAGAGCGTAGATATCAAGTGTATTTTCTTTTTGGATTGTGCTTGTGCTTCTTGTAGAGAGTCAACCCCTTTGCAGTGTGCTCAATTAAACGTTAGAATTTTTCTCTCAAATTAAAAACTAAATAAATAAAAACTAACGGACGTTACGGTCATGGTATGACTCAGTTAATTGTCTTCCACGCTTCGGCAAAGACTTGAAAGCCGAATTCGTACGAACAATCTATCTTACACGTATTGTTCAACACGGTCCGCATATAACAGCTTTTCACACAACTCTCTCTTTCTCTCAACAAGTACTCCGGCGGAAGTTTCTCGAGAATATTTTCTACTTTCTCGGAAACTTGGGTAGAAAGTCTGTGATTAACTCAAAAGACGCAAATCAATTGCAATTTTTCTCTTTTATTGTTTAATTTCAATATTTCATTTCAGCTTCCCTGAGGTATGATTTCTTTTTTCCTTCAAATTTAATTGTTGAGATACTACGGTGTTATAATCTGTTTGGTGCTGCGAATAATTGCGATTCTGTATATGTCTATGTTGATCTATTGAATCAAGCTGTTAATTTTTTTTTAGGTATTTTACTTTGTTGTGATTTTGTGAAAATTAGCGGACATTTCGACATTGTTTGGTCGCTGAGAATTTGTGAAAGAAAATATGTAAATAGATCGGAAGATTACGCTTTGAAAAGTCCTCTAACAGAGTCTGTTAAAATTGCACATCATCTTATGATGGTGTGGGTATAACCTTGCATCATATCATAAATTCTGTTGTTTATTTTGGGTTTCATCTACTTGCGGATAGTTTGTCAAATATTTCAATCAAACTTTTGTAATTTATTTCTGTTCCAGCTATGAAATCATAACTAAGGTTTTGGGCAAAATGAAAATTGAGTAGGCTTTTAAGATTGTGAAGATAGCCATGTTTCTTCTCGACTTGTGATGGTGTGGGTATAACCTTGCATCATATCATAAATTCTGTTGTTTACTTT
The DNA here is from genome assembly GCA_019650275.1 of Xylocarpus granatum. Classification (NCBI taxonomy): domain Eukaryota; kingdom Viridiplantae; phylum Streptophyta; class Magnoliopsida; order Sapindales; family Meliaceae; genus Xylocarpus; species Xylocarpus granatum. Next base: position 32,542 of record BNST01000560.1, on the reverse strand, counting down.
GTTGTGATTTTGTGAAAATTAGCGGACATTTCGACATTTTTTTTTGTGACAGAAAATATGTAATTAGATTGAAAGATTAAGCTTTGAAATGTCCTCAAACAGAGTCTTATTGAACTGTTTGGCTTGGTCAAATGAATGTTATTTTATTTTGTACCTCATATAGAATTTTTTTTCCCTCAGAAATGGGGTGTGGTAGTTCGTCTTTTGGTCTCTGATTGTGGAAATTTTATGTTTTTTTTTGTAGCTATTGGGTGACTCTACCTAAACCCTTAGCCTTTTCGGGGAAATCGTTTTGTGCATCGAAGATGGAATTGACATTGACAAATTGTAAAATGGAGTCATTCTGAAGAAATCATTTCTTCGGGTGACAGGAATCCTACTACTTTTGAAGGTTTCTTGCATTTGTCTGGAGCTCTGGTTTCATTATTATATCATCAGATATGAGTGGATTTCTTTAATTCATTAGGGCGTAGTTTTTGGTAAACTTTTAGAGTTTAGGTTTGGCCTGTTCAAAGCTTTTGAATTTCTATAACTGGGACATAGGGTGTAGAAGTTCTACAGGGTTTTCCTTCTTTAGAAGAAACAATGTCGATGGCCAGTGTAGCTCTCAGTCCAGTGCTTGAAGAGTCTTTGAATTTCCCTGGAAATTTCACCCATCGCCAAGGGAAGACCACGGTTGACTCAATCTTGATCTTCTTGAGTGTTGGTGGTTCTGTGATTCCCATGCGTTTCATGGAGTCAGATTCAATTGCTTGTGTGAAATTGAGAATTCAGAGTTACAAAGGGTTTTTTGTGAAGAAGCAGAGACTGGTTCACAAAGGAAGAGAACTCACTAGGAGCAATTCTTGTATCAAGGACTATGGGCTAGCTGATGGTAATGTTTTACATTTGGTGCTTAGGCTTTCAGATCTCCAAGCTATCACTGTTACAACTGTATGCGGGAAGGTGTTTGAGTTTCATGTTGAGAGGGGTAGAAATGTGGGATATGTGAAGCAGGAAATCGCTAAAAAAGGAAGAGGTTTTGTAGATCTTAAGGATCAAGAACTGATATGTGAATGTGATGGTGAGGAGCTTGAAGATCAGAGACTCATATCTGATATATGTAAAAGCAATGATGCTGTGATTCACTTGCTGGTTCGAAAATCTGCTAAAGTAAGGGCTAAACCCATTCAGAAAGATTTTGAAGTGTCTATTGAGGCAACAAATGTAAATGAGAAGGGGGCTGATCTTGTAGGAGAATACCAGCTAGGGACACTATTCTTTGGATTTCAGGTGAGAGAGAGGAAGCTGTTACAAAATGATTTCCTTTTGGAACCTCTAATTGTTGATTCCAATATTGAACTGCCATTAGTTATCAACAAGCTAATTTGCTCTACTTTTGATGGATTAGAGAGAGGCAATGAACCCATTCGCTCCTCAGAGGGAACAGGCGGGGCTTATTTTATGCAAGATTCATCTGGTCAAAAGTATATTTCTGTTTTTAAACCAATAGATGAGGAGCCAATGGCTGTGAATAATCCTCGAGGGTTACCCTTGTCAATAGACGGTGAAGGATTGAAGAAAGGTACACGAGTAGGGGAAGGAGCATTGAGGGAAGTTGCTGCATACATTTTGGATCATCCGATGGGCTCAACATACTCTCTTGATTACGATTGGGGCTTTGCTGGGGTCCCCCCTACAGTTATGGTCAGGTGTTTGCACAAAGGATTTAATTATCCCAATGGCTATGAAAATGATCTCAAGAATGCTAAGATTGGATCACTGCAGATGTTTATGAAAAACATTGGAAGTTGTGAGGATATGGGACCTCGTGCATTTCCTGTGGATGAGGTACACAAGATCTCCGTGTTGGACATAAGGTTGGCAAATACGGATAGGCATGCTGGGAACATATTGGTTAGCAAAGACGAAGAAGGTCAGATCAGGCTTATTCCAATTGATCATGGATACTGCTTGCCTGACAATGTAAGTCCTTTAAATTGTTTTTCTTTTCATTTACTGTTGTTATCATCTTGTTATTCAGATTGAATGGCTTTCTCCCATTGTCTTCGTATTTCTTGTTGAATTATGTTTAAGACATGAATTATACCTGTCAGTGTTTTTCCTTCGAGTTCTTTTTGATGATTGCTATGGAGCAGCCTTCATTTTTCTGAAGCTGGTTACATGATACCTTGATGTATTATGTTAGGGATCGTTGCTTATTTCCTTTTCGCTGCATGGATAGTAAATGAATTGATTTAGTTGTGGAATTCTTTATTATGCTTTTACAGGTTGTTTCATTTGATATACTACATCTTTCAATATTCTGTGTAGAATGGGTATGCTATTGTACTATAATATTGGACTTTTAACCCATCATTTCCATCACTTCTCTGGTCTTCTCTCCTTTTTTGCTGCAGTTAGAGGATTGCACGTTTGACTGGCTTTACTGGCCACAAGCTCGTGAGCCCTACTCTCCTGAAACCATTGACTACATCAACTCATTGGATGCCGAAAAGGATATTGAACTTCTGAAGTTTCATGGTTGGGACATACCGGCCGAGTGTGCTCGCATTCTTCGTATTTCCACCATGCTTCTCAAGAAAGGTGCAAAGAGAGGATTTACTCCATTTGCCATCGGCAGCATGATGTGTAGGAAAACTCTGAAAGACGAGTCTGTAATCGAGAAGATTTTCCGCGAAGCCCAAGCAGCTGTGCTTCCTGGAACAAGTGAAGATGGATTTCTTGACACTGTGGCGTCGATCATGGATCGTCGTCTTGATGATCTAATCCCGTAGGGCTGTCAATAATTGCATATAGGTCACTCGTTATTTTCAGCTGTCGTTTAGTTTCTATGTTTCATCAGCTTTCGTTGCGGGAACATGCTTCTTCAACACTTTCCTCACCCTGTCCATGTATCAAAACTTTGTGCAGCAGCAATTCCTCCCGTACATTCCCACAACACTGTGTTACCTGAAATTCCCTTAAGCTCTGACTCGCATTTGCTTTGTTGCTATGCAAAATTCTTTTATAGGCACTTAAATTTGTCTGTAGTAAATAATGATTCTTCATACTAGCCTATGTCTTACGGTCTAAGGAATTGATTGAGATGTCTATAGAAATCCTTAGAAATGTAAAACTATGCATGAAGGAGAGAGTATATCCTCGTATATTTGGAAATTAATTCTCAAATCTAAATCGAATTTGAAAAATAAGAACAAAATATCTTAATATTCCTCAAATGAATAAGTAAATGGAGACATGTAGGCCGATAATCAAGCAACACTCTTAAAGGAGCAATCTAAGCCAAGCCATGTGAAGTATATTAATAGCAAATAATTAATGAAATGTGTTTAGGTTCACGGTTAAGATCAAGTACAACAGGCACCTTGAAGAAGTTGACTAAAACCAATAACCACTTTCCTTTTCCGCCATAGCATTATCATAGCATAGCAGCTGGCATAGTCAAGTCCCAGTCTCCTTTTCCTTTTGGCTGCTGCCCTTCCTCTTCCTTCCCCCCCTGCCTAACTCTGTGTTATTCATAGCAAGGCCAAACTCGGCACCATTTATTTGACCAGTGGGCACTCATATGGCAGGCCACTGATTTTGAATATTATTATTGTCTATGAAATTGACGGGTTCTAGTTCCACCAAAAAAAATTTGGTCTCCGTCTAATTTCAATGGCACAAGTAGACAACCCGATGAGGTGGGTTTGTTAGAATCTTCCTTCACCTTTCACACACATTGGCATTGTGGGCATGTTGATGAAGCTTGGAAATTTTGGTGTGACGCGCATGGGGCATAGTTTTCGTGAATTTGGAATGTCAGTGTGACACGTAGACAAAGAATTTGATATTACAAAATATTGTTAATTTTCAAATGGTTGTAATTGATTGATCATAACAATGCTTCCATTCAATCAATTTTTCTCCTGCTTGGACCAAATTAAAATAAATAAATAAGTAGGTCACAGATCCATTCTAGGTGGCCGCATTTAATTGCCTAAATTACGCCGCCGACAACCCCTCTAAATTACAATATCACCCCCATTTCTCCATCCCCAACCGTCCCATCCACAATGTTGTACAACATTGACATGACAAATTCAATATTATACCTTAATTTATTTTTAATTAATTTTTAATAATACATATATCTTATTATTATTATAAAAAAAAATTGAACAAAAATAATTAAAAAAAAATGAAAGTTATTTAATTAATAAAATAAAAAAATTTATAAATAATGAATAATTTTTTTTTAATAATTAAATATTAAAATTGTTCTTTAATTTTTTTTATTATTAAGTAATAAATTTATTTTATTAATTAAATAAGATAAGAGCATCATTATACTTAATATTTTTTTAATATAAAATAAATCATAATTTATATGCATAAATTTCAATAAAAATTCTAATTAATAACATCTGTTTATTTAAATTAATTAATAACAATTAATATAAAACCACTAACATTAACATAATTCTTCTTTAAACATCATCATTAAACACAATTACAATTATTATTACAACATTAACAAATATAAAAATAATAATAGTAATTATTTATACTTCATACAGTCGCAAAGAAATATAAAATTAATTTTTCCTTACATGTAATGTAATTTATCTCATTAAACATTTATCCCGTGTGTTTATTCTGCAAATTATTAGTTCAAATTGAACTTAAACCGAAAGCCCCGCCAAGAACGCCACCCCCGTCGATGGTAACCACGCCGACCCGTATATAAATTGCGCCACGGTGAACTTACTCGCCTCCGCCGCCGACGTAATGACCCGATAACCCCGCCATTTTACCCGTTGACCCACTGCTGAACCCGGGCCGTAATTCATGTATTCGCCGTAGTATAAAGTGTCGAGGGCAAACGCGCCATTCCATTCCAGCCATCCTTTCGGGTGAATGTGATCGCCCATGTACGTCAACAAGTATACAGTTCTCGAATAGAGCTTCCACGGCCGGCCTAAGTATGTCGGGAAGCTGCCCTTCGAGGATTGAAGATCGGCGGCGGCGTAAAGTCCGCATGCATGGATTGATATGCCGGTGTTCTGATTCGGGTCTTTTCTGTTCTGAGCTGTGATGGTGTTTTTCTGCATGGCCATTGGTTTGCGAGCGTACATGCTGCAGTTTTGGAGGACTACGACGGCGTTGCCGAAGATGAAGTCAACGGTTCCGTAAATGTCGCATTCGCGGAAGAACTGGCGGTTTGAGTGAACGTAGAGAGTGTCTTGGTATCCGATAATCTGGCATCGATAGACAACAGCATGATCGGCGCCGACGCGGAGAGCCACCGCTTGATGCTTCGCCGGTCCGGCCGTGTTCTCAAATGTCATGTCGCGGGCAATAAATCCAGCTCCGGTTGCCGCTGTTAAATTAAATGAAAAAATAAAATGATTGCTGTGACCAAAATTTCAATTAATGGCTTCTTTCGCGGCCATCAGCAAAAGCAAATGGAAAGCTTTCGGGAGGGCTATTTTGTTCAAATGCCAAATCTTTAGGATGAGATTGAAAAAAAAAGGGGAGGAACTTATCAGATCGGTCCCTGAATTTTATGTATTATTAAATAAGTCTTAATTGTCCCTTTTTTTTTAACTTGATTAACTATAAAAAGGAATAGAATCTATCAACTTGTCTTTCTTTGTTTGTAAAAAAAAAGCTAAAATAATAACAACAAATACTCATTTAATAAAATATGATAAGTTGTGTTAAAATTTAATGAAACAAGAAAATTTGAGGACCTAAATAATAAATTTGATTAAAAAAAGTGGTTTTAGTGACATAAAATTGAAGAGGATAGTGATGTACAAGGACAGGGCACGTGGAAATTCTCCATCGTGCATGCTAATGGTCCAACACTATGTCGATAAGACCGAAGACGATAAGGTGAAAGTTGGAAATGGAATTTTACCGAAGGATGCTGTGTGGAATGTCGTCAATTTGTCGAATACACTTTTTCCACCTGTTATGACCGTTTTGCCCCTCCCATCCCCTATGAACATCAAATTCTTTTTCTTTCTTCCCACCTTCAAATTATTTTCTTGGTACCTGTAAATAAACCACACCGCATACAAAAAGTTAAAAACTCACACATTCAATACTTGGTCTGATGCTTTAAATATTTAAAATAATAAAATTGGTTTAAAATGAAAATTAGCCAACCTTTTGTCGTGCCACGTGGAATTCACATTATTACGATGGATTGACAAAGTCAAATAATAATAATAATAATAACAACAACAACAACAATACAATGTATTGTATTGTTGCTCATCTTTTTTATTTAGAGCAGTAATTTACCTTCCTGCCATCACGTAAATGATCGTCCGGCGATCACTATTCTCGGGTGCTTTTTTAATCGCTTCCGCAATCGTCCTATACGTCCCATTCCCGTCCTTTGACACGATTATATCGGCATTTATCTCCGATGCTGGTAAGTCCAACAATCTCCTTTCCTCCCTACTCAACCATTTCGGATTAATATTAGCCTCATTTTGCCCCGAGATACCGTTCTCCAACAACCTCCTCCTGTTCTGTATCGGAACACCAGAAAAATCGCCGCTATCTGTCGCGGAAAAAATGGCCAAACAATTGCTCACTAGTTCAGACAAGTCCTTCAACTGTGCCTCTATCTGATCCTTCACGGCGCCTCCCACATCAGAAAATCCCTCCGTACATGTGTCCTGATTAGTCAGGGCAGCGCTCAGCCACGTCAGCACATCCTCTCTGTTAGTGTTGCTATTGTCACCACTGCCCGGCAACTGCAAGAAGGAGACGAGCGAGCTCGAGAGTGCGTCAACCGAATCCTCTAGGAGCTCGAGGCAGTCGTCGAATGCCGAACGTGCATGTGGATCCATCTGTTGATACGAAATCAAGGAAGAGTCATACAAAGCTTTGCTCAAGTGCTGCAGCGTCATGTTGAACGAAATGTGAACGAGGTCCTGCTCGGAGGCGGTGGCAGAACCGGGAAAGTCCAACAGCGAGTTGATACAGAGAGTGGGGTAGAGAGTTTTGCTGCACGTGTGCGAAATGGCCTGAGTAGGCTTGCGATGGATTTTAGGACCAGAGGCACGCGTCTTGAGCCCGACGAGGAGAAGGGCGGACACAGCTGATGCAACGATCAACGAAATAGAGAGGACGGACAAGAAAATTAGCTTCTTTCTGTTGCGCAGACGCGGCGGTGGAATTGCGGATGACGTGGAATCATCTTGTTGGTTGGGTAGCGATGAGCCTCCGGTATCGGAGGGCTTGAGCCTGCCGTAACCCATTACAATAATTAATTTTGTGGAGAAAGGAATCACTGGAATTTAAAAATTTATAGGATGGGAATGGCGTAATACATAAGATGGGATTTTATAAAGGACGTCGTGGTGGTGGGGATATGAGAGAGAGAGAGAGAGAGAGAGAGGGTTGGTGTGAAGTCTAAATCCGGGAGAATTCAATTAGCTGGACTCTACTTGCACAGCTGCTAGATGGATGCTTCAATAGCAGAGGGTAGAAGACAGACAAAAAGGGTTTCTATTATTCCCTTTCACCTTTCCATTTTGTTAGTTCTGTTGAAAACGAAGGCTTTTCAAAAGTTACACTGCCGAGTAAAAAGTCTCTGGAAAAATAGTGCCACGTATACCTCTCTCAATACGATCCTTTAATAAAATTAAAAACCTGTTCTAAACCCATAATTATTGCCATGATCTACAGTGATTATTTTGCAACGTTTTCTACGGTCATACCACAGCTGGAATCTTGAAATACATGCAAATGTAACGACAAATAATAAATAATCCATTACTTAGGAGTCAGCTAATTGAACGAACAATCGCATCCGACTGAACAAATGATTACTTTACATTTTTGAAAAAATAAAAATTAATCAGATCACAAGCTGATTAAATAAATTCAAGTTACCGAAAGTTGAAGGAAACATTATTATACAGTTTGAATTCCCATAGCTGATAATTGTAAGTTATTTAACAACTTTTCCCACCAATAGTAATAATCTTTAGGACGGACATGCAAAAGACTATTTTCCCAGCACTTTATTCCTTTTTTTTTATAAAAAAAAAGTGATTTATCTGTAAAGCTTATTGCATTGCCTTTAAAAGGCAATTGCTTAACCAAGTCAGAAATTCCTTTTTTCTTTATTTAATTTTAGGTTATGTTTAGAATAAGTTAATGAAAGTCAAGCGGTGACTGGCAGCAACGACTCCGAAGAATCTACCGACACAACTCGGTTGTCTTGTCCGTATACTAATCCAGAAGACTGCCTAATACGGATAAGAAGAGTTAACACTACAAGAATGTCCGATTATTCTTTGTAATTTTCTATTTTTTAAAATAGTTTTTTTAACAAAAAAAAGAAAAGCTAATGGTTAAATATTCTTTTACGCAGTTGGTTAAGTGTAATTGATGAAAACGTGTCCAAGAAATTGAAAAAGGCAAGGGAAGTGGGAACCAGAAATTATTCCTTGGCTGCCGCGAGTGAAGGGTCGGCTCTGAAATTGAGGAAGATAATGCTCCTAACGAACTTATTCGTTAACTTTTTCAGATATTACAATTATTTTTTAAAAAATATTATACCTACATTATGTTTACATTTTTTTTTAAAAAATACGAAAATTCTAAAAATGAATGTTAGATTTTTTAATAAATATTAATTTATATTTAACAATTAATGTTATCAACTTATTATTCAACCCAATTATAAATTAAAAATAGGAATAGTGTAATGTATATCCATGACAAATTGAAAACACTTGGCTCTGCCTCTGCAAAATTTTGTATGTACGTATGTATGATTATTGCACATTTCCTGAAATACTAATGGATTTTAAAAATGTCTTCGTCAATGGGATGATTCCAGCAAACAAATTAATTAAAAAGCATGTGGCAACTTCCACGGTGGTGGGGAACATTGGCCCAAACCGGCCTTGGACTTTCACATCATTTGACACCATGCCATGCCATGCCCATTAGACATTGTCATCGCCATATGCTGTCAAATGGGGTGTGTGTAGTAGTAACACATAAACCAAAAGCTTTGCTGTCTTATAATTGCAGTGTAATATTATATCGATAATGACATGTGTGTCTTCATTGATTAGTCGTGACATCAACATCTTCATTGATTCAGCGTGATCACGGTTACAGTTACTAATTAAACAAGTTGTTAATGCTGATCTAAGAGCAATAATAGAAAAAGTGTCATGACAAGCTTGCTAAAGCCAAAGATTAAATGGAACTTTGCTTGTTGCTTTACAGGTTTATCTTAACGAAGGAAAGAAAATGGATTGCTTTGGGAAAAGAAATAAAGAATCTTAACCCGGGCTGTCAAATGTTTATCTTAAGCCTCAGAAGTAAGTCTGTCTTTTATGAAAAATTCTACAATTAACAGTTAAAACTTCAAAGCATCGACTTAAAAATGGATTAGTAGTCCATAAGATGCCTGGCACGGGCTACTGATCAATGACTGTTACAACAGATGGGTGATTAGTCTGTTTACTTTAAACAAGAGACTGTTACTCTTCTCTTTTCTTACTTTTCCCAGCAAATTCCTGACACGTGGTGGGGACAGAAACAGAAGGCAACAAAGGCTTTAAATTCTCGGTTGCGAAAGTTTACATGCTATTGCATATCATACATTACAAATCTTAGACTTGAAGCAATACATCATTGTTTAAAACTATATACACCATCGGTTTACTGCAAAAACAAGGGTAGAAAAGGGCAATTTTAATGTGAAAATCGTTGTTTTGATGCAAATTTATATCCAAAAGCATGAAATATTTGCCAAAGAAAACAACTATTCATCTTTGTGCTCCACTTTGTGCTCGAACCACAAGCCAAATGTACGTAGCTCGTTTTCATTGGCTTCTTCAACCCCAACTTTTTTATTATTACTACAACTTTTCCAAAAATAGACTAGCCAACCAGTCAATAATCTATGGAAGACTATGACGTCTCAAAAGCAAAGAGATGCAGATGCTAGTGCTCATGTACATGCGTGTCCTTAAAGAAGCCAATCTGATCTCAAAGCTAGTAAAGCTCATTACAGAAAGGTTTAAGAGATAGTCCATGTGAAAATTGGTTAGCATGTCACATAACACAGGGCAAAAATTTGTGAACAGAAAATGCTACTGCATGTATTATTATGGCTGATCTGCTCCCTGTTCTTCCAATTATATATGTCGGGGGAGTTGTATCCTTTACTTTGGAACAGGTTAATATTTCATGTCCTGGAATTTGGTTTCATGCAGTGATTGACACGCAGAAAAAGATGGATGTACATGTTATGAAAATTATTGATACCTTTCCAAGACTAAAGTTTAGAGAGAAGGGCAACCTTTTATTTTCGGCATTTGGCTTAAGTTTTATGATTAGTATCTTACAAGTAATAATAATAATAACTTTCCTTTCAACACCATAGAGTTACTAGACCCTAAGAAGGGAGCATATGCAACAATACAAGAGTCAATTACGTCATTTTCTAGATTTCCCATGTCCTTAATTGTCTAGTAGTACAAAAAATCATATAATTAAATCGACTAATGTGTTATCCATTGCCCCACATTGCTAAAATTTGAAAGCACGGATAGCAATCAATCTCAACCTTTATATATATGGATTAGGATCTAGTCTTTTCATTTTTTTTAATTTTTAATTTTTTGACGTAATGATAATATGTAATATAATTAATGATAAATAATTTAATTTTTATTAAATTTATAAATTAATTTTATATTTTAAGATATAAATTAAAATTTTTAAAATATAATTTAAATTATTTTTTATTAACCATATCATGTGTTAACATCTATTTGAACAAAAGGAGATTAAAAAAATTCTAATCTTATATACCCATACCCATACGTAAAATAAATACAAGCATCCGTGTGTAGGCAGATTGCAATGTTTTCATTGACCAACCAACTTTTTTTAACCAAAAGAAAGAAAGTTGTCGTGGAAATTGAAAATTATTGGCGGATTTGTTAATCAATGTCATAACAGTCTGCATCTTCAAAGAGTTTGTGCAGATCATTGTCGGAATCTTCTCTACTGCCCGTGAATGCACATAATTTTCTTGCTCAGCTTTAATGAATGTCTTTTCTAAAGGAATTTAGAGTGAATGCACTCGAAAATTGATTGAAAATATGAAAATCGACTGTTGATGACATACCATTTCACTTAATTTACCAATTAAGAGTTTGGCTGCAAGGCATGCACATTTGAGACCATGGATTTTACGGGCAATCTTGAGAGAATGTTAACTGTGACACTCTTGGGCAAATAGGGTATGGTGGTTATTGTCATGGCTTCTCTTCTTCGTTCTGTTGCTCTAAGTTCGATCTTAAACTGTTTTAGGTGTCATAAGAAGACATTCGTTAGGGTTTAATGGGTTCTTATCTCTGTTGGGAATGCAATTCCAGATCTGTTGGGCCCAAAAGATGAAGAAGATTCAAAAGACCTACAGTAGGAAATGTCAATATTGAATCTATGCCATGCTTATCGTTTTAACCTTTTGGATCATTACCAGTCTCACATGCATAATGCTTTTGAAAATGGTAGTGTTCTGTTCAATTTTCCGACTTAAAAACTCTTCTTTTTTTTTGGTTTTTGAGAGGACATAAATCAGAACACAAATATACTGTAATCGTACAGTAGTCTCCCTGTTCTGTTGATTTAGCTTCATAGAACATTCTTTGTCAAAAAGTATATATCTATAATTGATCACATATTATCACCCTCACTCGTCCAACATTCCTCAGCCAATGATAATTCCAGTGTGCCAAATTCTTTATCATATAATGATACTTGTGATCAGAATACTTTATGGAATTGATTTCCACGAATTCTTGAATGTCATCAGCAAAACAGAATTCACAAATTACCTGAACAAAGAAGTGTTGTTTGTTTACTGAGAAAAGAGAGGGAAGAAAATTGAGAGAAATCTGAATTTTATTGATGCTTATGTTTCTTAGAAACACTGCACAAATGATCAACTTAGAGGAACCATCTATATATGGAGAATTCTAGACTTTACTTCCAATCTTATTACATACAAGATAAATAAAGATAGTTACATAAATGCCAAGCCAGGTAACTTGACAGTAAAGCTCCATATCAGAATGTTAACAGACCATAATCCCAGCTCATCTTTTCTCTGGCAGCTCAGCTTTCCTGTCAACTACCATAGCAGAAATCTTCCCAATTGCTCTCAACACCTCCCGGATTTTCTCTAATCAGCTGCATCTTCACATGAAGCTCCTGCAACTTGATTACTCTTAACACATAAAAACTTTGATCCCACCATTGATGAATGTGCTCGTTTAAAAATCAGGACCCTGACTCAAATTTGCTGAAGGCAGCAAATGCAATGGTTCTGACCCTAATACACCAAAAATCATACTTCCTGTTGAATGCCGCCATGCGAGTCTTTCAATTTGCTTGCGCCCATCTCCTCCGTCGTCTTCTTGTGCTGATGGTGTTGGTGTTAACAAACTTCAACATAGAGACTGCGTGCGTTCCATTGCTTTAGATACAGCAGCCAAAATGGAGGTGCGGGGAATCGAACCCCGTGCCTCTCGCATGCGAAGCGAGCGCTCTACCATATGAGCTACACCCCCAAGCATGTTTCTTTCTTCTTATTCTATCATTATATTCCGTTTCGGAAAGAAAAGCTGCTCCGGCCACCCCAGACGAGCAGGTTAAGCATACAGAGCAGAGAATCAACCAATTCAGTTTTTTCATGGTCCTTAACCCACGGACGGGCTACTCGTTCTGTATTGACTTTCTTACTCCCTCTTGTCGCCTCTTGGCTAACAAAGGAAAGCCCCGTTTTGCCATTTGTTTAATTAGAGCTCCGATCTGCTTGCCACTCCACGAAGCCAAGGACGGGGTTCAAGTCAAGCGTCCTTTCCTATCTCTGGGCAACGATTCGGCTAGCCATCTTTTGTGCGTGGGCTTCATTCATTCTGTGCCAGGTTGGGTCAGGTGAGTTGCTAGCTGTGGCCCAATATAAAGCTTTAATTAAACAATAAAATAAATTTATGGACATAAATATAGAACACAAGTTCTCGATTATTCATCTATATTGCTCCGTTATAAGTTGAATAATTAAAAAATATATATCTATATATAATTTTTAATTATTAATAATAAAAAATTATAATAAATCAATAATCATATAAAATTATAAAATGACGAGTAATTAATTTATAATAATAAATACAAAATTAATTTTTACAAAACTTCCATCCATCCCATTTAACTGATATGGCAACTTTACAAATAAGTATGAAAAATATACCCATGACCAAACTTGACTAGGATGTGGCTTATTCTCAAATGCCTAACAATTCATAATATTAGTATCCCTTGCGGGCACGATATTTGCTGCCAAGTAGTACCCGATCTACATTAATTGTCAACACATGACGACCCATAACACTTGCCTAACTAATATCATTTACTAAGCATATTTATTAATATAAAAATATATATATATCTAAAAGTAATAGATGATCAACTACTTTATTTATAAACTTTACCATACGCATTGACATTTCTCAGCAGCAGTTCTCTATGTCTTCAACTTTGACTATCGCCGCAGGAAACAAATTGAATCAAATCAATTCCAATCCCGAACACTCCAGCTCATCCATGGGTGTTCAAAACCAACCGGCAAGAGGAGAGATCAGAGCTGCAGAAAAAATGGTGGAGGGGACCGCCGGCGAAGCGTCGACGGAGGTGGAAGAACCGTTGAGTCCGGCGGCTCGGTTGTTTCATGCGCCGAAATTTAACTGTCATATTATAGCGATTATAGGTTGCAAGATTAGCATTAACCCCGGTGTTATTAAGGAAGGACTGCAGCAGACTTTGATCAAGCATCCTCGTTTCTCTAGCAACCTGGTAAGAATTTGTAGATTTAAATTCATGGCTTCATTGCTTTCTTCTTCAACTAACTAACTTGTTTATTACAATAACATTTCTAATACGTTATAAAAACAGATCATATTAGACATTATGCAACACCTTTTTCTTTTTTGTGTTGGGGATTTGTCTTCTTTGGATTTGTTTTTATTTTCTCCGCTGGCTTCATCTTTATTCTGTTGGAAATGACTTTCCTTTTCTGTTTAAGTTTCTTTGTTCTTAGGTTGTTTGCTTTTCTTCCCTTCTTAATTCACATATTATATCTTATTTGCTTTTGATCTTTGTAGATGTATTAATGCAATCCCATTCCATTTTGTATGTAGAAATATTTAATTAATTATTGAACTTCAATAGAGTTTTGGGTTTTCTGTGAAAAAGATCCTTCTCCACATTCCTAGCATTAAACAGCATATGCAAACTTTCAGACTTTTTCTGTTTGGTGGAACACCATAAAGGAAAATTAGATGAACTGGTAAGAATGCTGGCAGAAGATTCAGAGCTGACAAATAAGGAATGTGAAGTAATTGCTAGCCCGTTTTGTTTTCTTCGCACATGGGCCCCGTTACTTGATGAAAAATGAGTTTGTTTGCATTAGAAAGCAACTGATTTCTTTCTTTGATTCGTGTAATTTGTAAAGAAGGGCACTCCTATTCCCACGCACTTTCTCTTTTGCTTCCCGATTTCCTCCACCTAAATGGATTAATTATGATTTTTTTTTATTTTTTAAAAGGCGATCCAAGGAAGGAAAATGAAATGGATTCGGACGACGGTAAATGTAGAAAACCATGTTATTGTTCCTGATTTAGATCCGAAAATGGAAAATCCTGAACAATTTGTTGAAGATTACGTCTCTTATATGACCACAATACCTTTGGATAGCTCCAAACCCTTGTGGGAACTCCATCTTCTGAACGTCAAAACCCCAGACGCAGAAGCCATCGGAGTTTTCAAAATCCACCACTCCATCGGCGACGGTGCATCTCTCGTTTCTCTTCTCCTCGCTTGTACTCGGAAAACTTCCGACCCCGACGCGTTGCCGAGCATTCCAATGCAAAAACGTGCACGTTCTAGCATCGGAACCGGATGGTTTTGGTGGGTTTTGGTGACTATATGGTCGGCATTACGATTAATTTTGAATACGCTCGTGGATGTTTTGATATTCATGGCAACAATTTTATTTTTGGAAGACACGAAGAATCCTCTCAAAGGTGGCCCTGGAGTCGAGCGTGCTACCAAGCGATTTGTGCACAAAACAGTTAGTTTGGACGACATAAAGTTGGTCAAAAATGCCATGAACATGGTACGTTTATTTACCTCATACGAAATTTTTATAATTTAAAACGTGAGATTATTACAGATAAGTTATGTTTAGAAATCTTCTTTTTGTATTGTATTGTACGTGGAGGGTTCCTTTCGGACCCCCCATATTAACGGCGAAAGCATAAATTGACAGAAACCAAACAGAGAGCCCGTACTAGGTAGAAGACATTGACATTTGTCTATTTTATTACGCAAAGTTCGGATTTGGGACTATCTAATTGACTCGTTGGTTGGCACCATTGAAATTTATTGTCATGCCCATACACACATACTACTGCTTGGATTTCTAAAACTTATGGGTAGACTGTGACTTTCGATCCCCATCATAATGTAAAACGGGAGGATAGATGGCTATATTAAAGTGGTCTATCCTTGTCCCTTTTTTCAATTAATTAATCAATGTTTGTTTGTTTGTTTGTTTGCCATTGGTAAATAATTTCTTTCCCAAATTTTCTTGGCTTGGAATTACAGACAATTAACGACGTTGTGTTGGGATTAACACAAGCTGGTCTGTCGCGGTATCTACATCAAAGATATGGTGAGTTTTCCCACAAACTGCTGGTTTAATTATCAAAATATTAGTTACATAGTAATCAGCTGTTGCCACTTTAATTACCTGCTAGATTACTTCTAATCAATATCAAAGTCGCATAAGATTCGTTACTTTTTTCGTAAGACTTTTCCTCCCAGTTTTTTCCTCCCCGTATGAGTTACAGGCAGGATACGACTGTCCCCAGTAAGTCTAGCTCAATTAATCAGGTGTAATCGGCTTAGTATGATTTCTTTACTGCAGTAAGAAGAGTTTACTAAGAAGATGCCTCTTTTCTATTAATTTTGAATCTACTGACAATTACCATGAAACCATCGTTTCTAACCAAATCTCTGGTTCAACAATGGAGAAGCAAAGCACGATTCAAGTATTCTTCTAAAACGTTTCCGCCTCAGGGCTGCCATTCTCGTCAACCTTAGACCAACCACAGGGATTCAGGTCAATTACTCTCTTAATTTTAATATTGATGTAATTTTAAAATTTTATATTTTACAATAATTAAAAAATAATGATCATACTGACACATTTGCATACAATGCCTTCTGTTGATAACAATAGGCTTTGGCTGATATGATGGCCGAGGAATCCAATGGCAGGTGGGGCAACTGGATTGGATATATCCTCGTCCCCTTTACGAAGATTGCTTTACAGAATGATCCCTTAGATTACATTCATGGAGCTAAAGCTACCATAGATCGTAAAAAGCTCTCCCTTGAAGCCTTCTGCACATTTACTTCAGCCAAATTAGTACTTAAGATATTCGGACATAAGGTACAACGCTCCCGTACAGCTCAGCACTTGCAAGGGTATGAATATATTCAAATTCTAATATATTTTTAATGGCCAACAGGTAGCAGGTGCTATAGCACACAGAGTTCTTTCAAACACTACATTGGCTTTCTCGAATGTGGTTGGTCCTTCGGAAGAAATAGGCTTTTTCGGCCATCCAATGGCTTATCTTGCTCCAAGTGTTTATGGCCACCCGCATGTAAGAGTAGCAGTTCATTACTTGGTTAATAAAACAAACGATTAAATATTTATCACTTGCTGATGCACTTAACACTAATATATAGTTGATAACTATGTAGTGATTTTATTTTGATTATTTTACAGGCATTGACCATCCATTTTCAGAGCTATACGAACAAGATGACCATCTGTCTTGCGGTTGATTCGAGTGTGATTCCAGATCCTCAGCAGCTTTGCCAAGATATAGAAGAATCGCTCAGACTCGTCAAAGATTCTGTTGTTGAAAGAGGATTGATCAAGGATAGCGCTAACTTGGTCTAGCAGCCAGCCATAGAACTATTGATTTTACTATCAAATTAGGAAAAGATTTGTCTGTCATTTGAGGGCAGAGAATCCCTGTTTCTACCTTAGCTCTGCTATACTCGCTGTTATCTATCCATTAACTAAATAAATAATTCATCTTGTTCAAAATTTTAACCAAAAGTAGAATATAAATAATCAACATCCAAGATGTGGTGAGTTGTTGCTGTTTAATTTGCTGGCTTGACTGTTCTTTTACTGTCTCCTCTGAACCCGGAAGATGAGTCAAGTGCTGCTGCCTCGGTCTCGTCAGCCACGGGACTATTCATTTGCTTCACTGAGGCATATTATTTGATTTTTTATAATTAAATTACTAATAAAATCACTCAAATTCACCCATTAACGTGCTACAATATGATAAATTATAAATAAAAGTAATTTAAATCTATTAAATATGTTGTTAGTATGTAATTAATATTATGCTGATGGAAAGGATGACATCAAGTACAAGTTTTTATGAGATCTTCTAATCCTGACTTTGTTTATCCTCAAAGCCGTATTGAAATGGTAGAAAATTTTAAGCATAATCAGCACATAATTAGGATTTCTTAATTAAAAGAGGTTAAACAATTAATATTTGAAAACCACGAGGACTTATCTGCAAACTACGCAAAATAATTGGTTCTCGTCGAACTCTCTCATATAAACCCTTCCCCAAACCCCAATGCGGAAACGCCATTGAAAACGCAGAAAATAAAAGTTCTGCAGTTTAGTCCTAAGCTCACTGACTCCGAGTCAGAGCTGTCTCACTGAATCATGGCTATCATCTCCGATTATCAGGAAGAAGAGAAGCCATCGGCTTCGGGTTCTTCATCCGCGTCGTCGAAGGATGCTTCGTTTACCGGGACCTTCGATCCGTCGAATCCACTTGGATTTTTCGAGAAAGCGTTTGAGTTTGTGGCCAAGGAGAGCGACTTTTTGACGAAGGTCGCGGCTGAGGAGCAGATCGTGGCGGTGATGCGAGCGGCGAAGGAGAAGAATAAGCAGAAGGTGGAGGAGATTAAGGAGGTTAAACCTAATAAAGTTAAGGAGGAGGAGAAGGAGGAGATATTGGAGAGCCTGCCTTCGAATAAGGTCAAGAAAGCGCCGCCGTCGGAGGTTCGGATGGATGCGAATGGAAATCCCGTTAGAGGTACGGATTTATTCATACAAATAAACTTACTTTTGAATGCTTTTTAATCTCAGTAAGGCCGTTGTATTTGTATTCTCATCTCGCTTGTATTGATCATGCCTTTCAAATTTTATTTTGGATTGAAGGAAAAAACTGTTGATTAAAACACAAAACTTGAATTATAGCACTCTAATTAATATAATTCTACTAAAAGACCAGATTTGCTGGTGAATTAGAATCTAATACTGTGTTGAAAACCACATTATTCTTAAAAGCTTAGCCTTGCAATAGAGGTTAACAGAAAAGAGAGCTCTGTTTTAGAAAATGAAATCTGTAATTTGTGGTTAATAGTTATTTTACAGTGTTACACTTGTTCTGAATCGAAGTATGTTTTAATTTGAATTTTTCTTTTTTGACTCGAGAAAAATTTGTGTTTGTGTTTGTTTTTGACTCACTCTGTCTGTGGCAATAATTTGAATGGTGAAATCTGGTTACCCTTTTGTTCTTGAAGTATGTCTTTGAAGTAATTGTTAAGGATGTTAATGGATGCATGCCTGGTAAAAACTTAGAATGTGATGTTATTTTACACTTGTTCCTTGCTCGCTTATATTGGACAGTTCCAAACAAAGGCAATGGTCTTGACTTGGATAATTACTCCTGGACACAGACCCTGCAAGAGGTGACCGTTAATGTGCCAGTCCCTACTGGTACTAAATCAAGGTCTGTCGTCTGTGAGATAAAGAAGAACCATCTGAAAGTTGGACTCAAGGGTCAGCCTCCAGTTATTGATGTAAGTTTCCGTACTTTGTTAGGCAACTTTTGGATACAAGCATATGTCATAATCTTCTTCATCATTTTTTTTTCTTTTTCTCTCCACTAATTATTTAACTTGCCATATTTGCAGGGGGAGCTTCATCAGAATGTAAAGCCTGATGATTGCTATTGGAGCATAGGTATTTATGTTATTTATGTTCATGTTGAACACATTCTGGATTTCTGTTGTTCAAAACACATCTGAATTAAGTTTTCTAAAAAATATTTTAGCAACTGGCCAGAAGAAATTGATGAACCAAGTTCACATCTATTACTGCAATTAGTGTTCATCATATTCCTCTTTTTATGTTATTTCTGTAGGAACACTGAGTAGCTCGTTATGTGTGTAGATTACAGGCATATTTTTAGCAATTTTAAATGCTTGAGACATTGAGTAGCTCAATACAAGTAACACAAATTTCTTCTCGCAGAGGACCAAAACTCCATCTCAATTCTTTTGACCAAGCAGAATCAGATGGAGTGGTGGAAAACATTGGTGAAAGGAGGTCCTGAGATTGACACTCAGAAAGTCGAACCTGAGAACAGTAAATTGTCTGACCTTGATCCAGAAACCAGAAAGACAGTTGAAAAGATGATGGTAAATTGTCAAGCACGTGTAATTGATGCTAGCTGAATTTGCATATCTTCTGATATAGTTACTTATGTTTC
The DNA here is from genome assembly GCA_019650275.1 of Xylocarpus granatum. Taxonomy (NCBI): domain Eukaryota; kingdom Viridiplantae; phylum Streptophyta; class Magnoliopsida; order Sapindales; family Meliaceae; genus Xylocarpus; species Xylocarpus granatum. The sequence goes on along the minus strand of BNST01000560.1, from coordinate 12,827 downwards.
CCTTGCTTATTGCAGTTTGATCAGAGGCAGAAGTCCATGGGCCTGCCGACTAGTGATGAGATGCAGAAGCAGGATGTCCTAAAGAAATTCATGGCCGAGGTAACTACCTTTTTTTTTCTTCTTCTTCCTTAAAAACATTGTTTAACATCTTATTTTCTAACCTTACATTCTAATCTTTTTATTTTGTGCAGCATCCAGAGATGGACTTCTCAGGGGCTAAGATCACGTAAACAAGGATGCTGGAAACTCTGTTAGCTAATGATCTTACTGGTGCTCTTTAAAAGTTTTCGGTGGATTTCTAATTTTGCAGGAAGAAGGTGGTAATATTTTTGGATAGCTAATTTGCAGACGATTGCGACATTTGACTTCACTCCCGTTGTTGTAAGGTTGCTGTTTTTTGCTTTTAAGGATTAATGCTTCGTGTGTGTATTGTGATGTCTGCTCTACTTTCTTTTCATTGCATGGAGTATCCAGCCTCGTATCAATTGAAACTAAATGTTTGAATTTCTAGATCATCTCATCGTGTAAGGCTAAACAAAATTTTGTTATAATTACACAATAAGCTGGCATGACCTGGAACCAAATCAGCACCGCACCCTTTGACAATCGAGATACAAGACAAGGATGGTGGGGCGTAGTCAGGATGCATTTCAACGTTGGGCTTTTTTTCGTGTTTTTGTTTTTGGGTGGTTTGTGTTCTCTGCGAGTTTGAAGGGGTTTAGGAAACTTGAAGCCAGCTAGAAGGGGTTTGGGAAACACGAAGCCGATGATTTTATGAGCCCGCCTTGCGGCGGCAGCACGCGTTGCTAATTCCACGTGTCTTTTAAGACTTCTTGTTCTCTCAATTCTAATTTTGGGTGATTTTAAGCTCGCGAAGCGGAACGCGTTGTGTCCGTCCAAAAACGCGTGGGAATATCAGATCTTGTCGTCTTACAAAGCGATAATCACAGGTCTCTAGCTGGTTAGTAGAAATAGCAGGAAGGAGAGTAAGAGAAATTATCAAAATGATTAGTGATAATAGAAGTGTTCAAACAATGTTGGGATTAATGAGAAAATAAAATTACTAATTTAGGGAATTTATTCATCAATCCAATAATGAGAGAAAAAACAAATGGGTAGAAATCTGGATGTATAAAACAATGATAAGAAAAAAAAATACACAATTTCACTTCATTCGAGCCAAGGTATGTACAGGTGTGAACCGCATACTGAAACGCGCCTGAGTAAGTCCCACGGGTCAATCTCGCAGGCACTTTCCTTTTTCTGAAATAGGTTAATGGGTACTTGTCCAGCTATTATCAATATTTTGCAGGCAGGCCAGATCCATTGACTGTGTGCATACTACGTAAACGACTTGTCGTTTTTTGTTGGACGGCTCATTTCTAATTTGTGGAAACCAATTCATGCTGTGAAACTCCTGTAATTTTTAGTTTCCTAGCTCGAAAATAAAAATAAATCATGACCAGCTAAAATAGCCGTCCCAATGAAATGCACGAGAGCGAGACATTCGTAAATTCAAGTGAAAATGTCCATATTATGTATCGACACAAAAATGGGATGGGATGCAAAAATTTCTTCTGTCGCATGATCATCCCTCTCGACACTTGCATGTTGGGTTTTGTAGTATTCCTTCTCACATCACACGCGCATGCATCCCATGCCATGCGCTGAGCACATTACATGGGATAGAGATAAAAATACGCCAAGATGCATCATACAACTCTCTAATTATTTGGTTAAAGTATGAATTATATTTAAAAAAAATTCAGAATGTTGATACAGTGAAGTGACGGTGATAGCATGTGGATTGACGAAAGTGACATGGCAGTCAAGTTGTAAAAAATTATAAGTACAAGTGGATTGACGAAAGTGATGTGGCATGCAAGTTGCAAAAGAGTGTTATAATTACAAAGTGGAAGTGGAGTTCACATTCACCTACATCCGCATCCGCCAACCCTACTTGTAGTAGTTGCTGTCCATTTCCAAGTTATGGTTTCGTTTGATTGTAAGTTTTTAGAGGGACAGTTTTGTCATGTAGGCATATTTTAAATAATAAAATAAAAAACATTTTTTAATAATAAATTATAATTTTTTAAAAAAATATATTAAATATTTTAATTATATCAATTATAATTTTATTGTTATTTTAATGAATAAATTTTTATTATTTGAATGAATAACTTCAAAATTATATTCAAAGCCGTACTAAATAAGGAAGGACGCACATAAATTTTCATGGCTGGGACAAGAAGAGCACTTTTAAAAATTTTTGTGTATATGGTTAAGTAAAGAAGAAGCTATTCTCCTTTCGGGGTCTCGCATCATTTAATGTTTGAACATCTGAAAAGTGTTATCATTTAACGTCAAATCAAAAGGTTCGCATTTTCATCAAAGCAATTCCCGTCACAACTAGGCCTAGAAGAAATTGGAAGAGGCACTACCCGACAAACCCCCTCCAGCCTCTTTCTTTTTCTTTTTTTTTAACCTGTCTTTTCAATTTTTTTGTCTTATTTAATCCTCACAATCGAATTTCCCAATTTCCAATTTCGGACGTCTAAGAAAAAACATTGTCATACCCCCACCCCACCCGTTTGTCCCCTGTATATGTGTTCCTGTTCGTGCTAAGGAACCCCAACTTACGAAATCGTATAACAAAACAAGATCAAATTCGTTGAATTTTGCTCTCTAAATTCATATAGTGCAATCGATTTTATTGATTGCTTGTGCTCTTCCTCAATTAATCTACGTTTCGGAAATGGGGTCGTATCGTTTCGTCTGGCCGATTCTCGAATCTCGCGCGTGTGTATTGTCAAGGAATGCAGTATTGTCGGCGACAAAAGTCTGCGCAGCAAGCAAAAGCACTTCTCTCTCTCCCAAGCAACTTAACAGCAGAAGTTGAAACCAAACCAAAAAACAAAAAGTGATTATTAGATTCAAAGCTTACGGCTAAATTCATCTCGCGGCCTCCCTTAACAAAATTCAATTCTAAAATTCATCTTTTCATAAGTCAACCAATTCTGAAAACCGGGGGGTTCTCAACATTTTTGCCTTCCACTCGGAATTCTTTAATCTGACATAATAAAATTACGGCTGCAAGACAAGTGTCCAGTCCATAACACGACAAATGTGAATCAAGAATTGGCCAAATATTATTTCCCATGCCATGAAAACCAAATAATTGAAACTTTAGTACTTGAAAAGTTTGGCATTTTATTATTATTATTATTATTTATTTTTATTTTAGATTATCCAGAGCCTTCTCTTTCACAAATTGTTCGGCCTAATGTGGGAATTTAAGGTTATAATTTACGTACCCATCCATCCCAATGCGTACACTTCAATCTTACCTCATCGTTACTTAAAGCAGCTTTTCTCAAAGACTTTGGTTCCTTTTTTTTGCCTGTGTGCAGCCCAAACTCCGTATTTCTCCGGTAAACTAACTAATTAATTTTGATAAACAAAATATAAAAAAAAATTATAATTATAGTAAATTTTTTAATTTGTGATTTTGAAGATTTGATTGTATAAGTTTTTTTAAGTCAAATAATTTTATAACTCTGAATTTAAATTTAAATTTAATATTTTTTTATTTGATTTTATTTTTTGTTAATTATTAGACAGTTTTCTTTTTCTTTTCCATTCCAATTCATGGTGCATATCTTCTTCTACCATCCGTGTCATGCTTTGAGTTAGGGAATAAGTCGACAGTTTGTGGAGGAAGAGGGCTCACCGCATCCTGAAAGATAATTTGAATAATTTGATCGAATCGGAACGCAGAATCTCTTTCTTTCTTCCTTCCTGCCTTCCCCCCCTTTTTATATATATATAAAAAAAAATACAGCTATCTAGTAAGGATAATAATATTTACAGCACAGGCTTGTAAGCTTACGTCTCCATGCATCACATACACCCTCTTGAAAACTTCATGCAGAAGTTTCTTAGAGTTTCAACCGAAGGATGTGGAGAGAGGGAGAAGGGGGGACCCTTCCCTTCTTTCTTTCTTTTATAATTGCAAGCAAAAGCTAAGGTCCTTCATTTTGCATCTCCATGCATTCCTCTCTCAGATCGATCGATCGATCGATCGAGTAGTAACTCATTTCTTAAAAAGGATATTTTGTTCCATAATTTAAAAAAAATAAAAAAATATTTTTGTGTGTAATAATTTTAATTTAACTTAAATAAATAAATTATTTTATTTATATTAATTAACAAAATAACACGAGGTGGTTGAGCAGTCAGTCATTGGCATTTGCCAAAACTTTGTTCAACGGCGTAGATGATTTAATGATTCCATTAATGGTAAAAATGGTTTATTAGGAACATGGATTTTTTGAGGTATAATAATATCACACATGCATCAAATGTTAAAAACAAATTAATATCAATATATTTAAAAAAAAAGAAAGTCAAATTAAAAATTATGATAATGAATTGATTCGTGATTACCAGTCACCAAATCATCATTGTTGTACTACCAATTATTCAATTCACGATGGATCAAATCTTTAACTTATTAGGCGGCTTAATTAGGAACGGGAGGGAATTTATGAAGTTTGGGTTAACTAGGTCCCTCCCCCACCCCCTTGTTGAATCAAATAGAGATTAGAAATTTTGGTGTTTCAACTATGTAATTATATCTACTCCGAGTAATAATTAACTTAAACCTTATGATTAATTAATTAATTCATAAATAATTTTATTTCAAAGGTTAAATCATTTCGAGCTTAAAAATAAAAACAAACCAATGCAAAATGCCAGCCGCCGAACCATGCGCGGTGGGCATTAAGTTTTGTGCTTTAATAAATCTTAAAATTTAATCGGTTAATTAAAATTTACTTTCTAATAATCAACACAGGCTCCTGGTTGAACCACCACAAGTTGTCATAATAGAGCTAACGTGGGGGGCTTTTAGAGCACAAACAAATTATTAAGCCCTCAAAACAAGGCCTTGCCTCTTAATGTATAACCTTTGCTAATCAACTTTTGCTTACTAAAACGAAGGGACTTAGCCAACTTGCCGCTTTACCGTCCACATGCATGCGCCGCGTTCGACACAAGCATGGGCCCGTGTCTGACAAGGGATAGACTGAATGATCAGTGATGATCGCTGTCTTATCCCACAAACATGACAAGAAATTTTGGCATTCATCTCTTACAATTTGCATCGAAAGAATACAAAAAATTATTGTAAAAGTCAAGATTACCGAAAATTAAGATTAAATCGCGATATTATTTTTTTTATTTAAAAAAAATATATATAAATAAATAAATAAAATAATGGCATGATAGGAGGCTGAAGGGGCAATCTCCAGTGTCACAATGTCCTTTCACCACTTTGTCCTTATTATATAATACATATTTCCATTTTTTCTTTCTTGAAGATTTTAACAGCGACCCAGGATTATTTTGCATATATAACTTCTCCATCTCTTTTGCCGTCCGAAGTCTGAGCTCATACCTACTAGCACTACAAATTCTTCTCTGTTCCGTTCTGTTCAAGTTTTCGAGTGGGTTTTTGTTGCTCTGCTCTCTTCTGTTTCTGTACGAATCACTCTGTTTTTCAGTTTCGAGAGTTTGTGTTGGATTTTGAGAAATGTATGCAGAGACGGGACTTCTTTTCCCTTACATGCACAATTTTTTTCAGGATGTTCAGCAACTTGAAGAGTACTGTAAATCCAATGAGCCCATTTCTTCTATGGTGGGCACAATTGCTCTTTCTCTGTTTTTATTTCTGGATTTATGTGTGTGCATATTACTTTGTTCTGGTATTCAATGATCGGCATTTGTTTGAGCTGGGTTTGGAAATGAGTTCCCATTTTTGGTGCGTTAATATCTGTTTTTGCTTCCCCTTGTTCTTTCGCGTTGGTTCTCTTTGGATTTCAGTTTGGTATTTGTCTTCTCGTGTTATTGATACTCCATTTAATTGCTGAAAAATGGACCAAAATTTACACTTCGTTTGGTGGTTTCAATGAACTCTGATTGGAACTTTGTTTTTGATTTTTAAGATTCAATTTTTATTGAGATATTGTTGTCTTGATTTTATTGTTTTCTATAATCCTCTGTTTGGTTGGTAAGAGAAGTGATGAAAATACAGAAATTTTGAAGGCTCTGAGGAATATGCTATTTGGGTTTCCACAAAGACGAGGCTTTTTAATATCCCTACTATCTTCTGTCCACATTTTCTAAGAAACCAAACAGAGCGTAAAGGGAAATGATTGAAAAAGCAAAAGAAAGGTAAGAATATAAATGGTAAATGATTTCAAAGTCACAAGTTCCGTGATCTTCAAGAATTCTTTCGGCCTTTTTCTTTTTTTCATGAGGTGTAGTAGTTGCCGATTTTTAGCTTTTCACTGCACTTTCAAAAAGAAAAAGCTTTTATTTTAATTTTATTTTTATCTTTAAGGGGACTAAAATATGCGAATGTCTTGATTACCATTTAAAGAGTTTTGTTTGATTTGAAAATTAATTCTGAGAAAGTGGGTAATATGATAGTTACCCGCGGAAAGTAGAAGTAGATCCTTGCTTTCACTGAGCAAGCTATTTTCTCAGTAAGTTTAAGGTAATCATAGGAAGTTGTCGCAAGGATATGGACCTTTTTATCTGGAAACTTCGACACAAAAAAATTTATTTACTAATTGCGCAGTTCGATTTTCAGTAACTTTAAGCTGAAAATTTTTCATTCCTGTAACCATGTTTGATACTTGCCAAGAATGTAATCCTGGTTACTACTTACTATCCTTTCACCAACATGAGAATTATGTATATCGGATAGTGCATCGTTATGAACTCCTTGCCACTTAATTCTACAATTGAAATTGGAAGTAGGTTGGGTTGGTTGAAGTAGAAGTGTTGTCGAACAAAATATTTCTAGCTGTCGATATTTGTACTAGATTATGTGGTTTAGCATGTATATACTGATGTGTACTTCATTCATAGAAATGGTATGAAACTTCAGAATTTGATTATGCGATGGTATTGGAGCATTCTAAGTGATGTCGGTAATGGCTTGATTTGTTGTTCATCTCTAATAGTGCACTGGCATTTTACACTTCATTTGTTGATTTTGTTACTGTCTTCTTGTTTAATGTAGAGCAACATTACCTCTATGTCCTCCATCTCAGACTATGACTTGGGAGGAGAAGGGGATTTATTCAAAGCTCCAGAGCCTATCATTGAAGAACCACTTGAGAGCCTTGATCCTATCACCGCTGCTATTTCATTGATTTCGTGTGGCAAAAATGTCACAGCCTCTCAAGGACTCAAGGTTGAGGATATTGAATCGATTCATAATGAGCAGCTTCTGAGTGAGGTTTTCAGAGACTGGGAAAAGGATCTCGTGGAAAAATCAGCCATTGATGCACCATTTTCTGAGGTCCTAGATATTAAGATTCCTGTCGTGAGGATTGATGAAAACCAAAATCAAGAAAACAAATTGCTTTCTGATGTAACGTTTCAGAAAAGTGTGAGCTCAGGAAGTTTAACCTCAATGGAGTGGGTGCATGGGATTGCAATGAAACCAAATTTTGTTGATCTTCCAGGAGTGGATTTTGGATCTGCTTATGGCATGCGGAGAGCATTCAGTGAAGGAGACATTAAGGTCAGACTTGAGCACTTGGCTAAGAATTTTTTTTAAAAAAATTATTTCTTTGCCCATAATATATGTATGTGTGTGTGTGCGCATATAAATTCGTTTCTCTTTCTCGTGTTGTCTGACATAACAACCCCAACCCAACCCCCCCCCCGGATCCATGCAACCAAGCACAAGGCATGCATTGGCTTTGCTAAATAGTGTATGGACTGAGAAAACTTTAGATGTTTCTGGCCATTTCAACAGGATGGGGCTGGGTCATTGATTGAGTTTTTATTACAGACTCTTGGCAATGATAATATGAACCTCATCCAATCTCCTCTTGGGCGGCCGTTGATGATTGGCAGCTGCATTACTGAGGACCGCAGGGAAAAGCTTTCCAGATACAGGAATAAGAAGATGAAGAGGAACTTTGGCAGGAGAATCAAGGTAACATAACAGTTTGTATAGTTTCACATCCATCCCAAGTTTGCTCGGTAGATTTGTGTGTCTTCTAAATTTTGTTGTTTTTTCAGTATGAGTGCAGGAAGGCTCTTGCTGACAGTCAACCAAGGATTCGTGGAAGGTTTGCAAAGACTGAAGAAACAGATGTCTGCAAGCGGCAATGACTGTTGACTAATTCCGTTAGCAGCGTAATAGGAATGAAATAGCTAAGTCGGATGAAGAAAGGGCAAAGGAAGAGATTGTCAGTAGTGAAGCCTGGCAAATGCAACAGAACACTGAGTGAAAGCCTAAACGGGTGGTGTTAAATAAACAAGTACTCCCCAAATCCTGCAAAATAGTAAATCTTTTATTCTCTGTAATAACCTGCTTAGTAAATCCAAAATGGTCAAGTAGGGTTGTATATAGGGTTTGCTGAATAAAAAGGATGAGTGAAGAATTTTGAGTGAAGAATTTTACTTGTTCCCATATATATATATATTATATAGAATGGCAATGGCAATGTTCTCACTTAGTTCTTCATTTCTCCCCTCTTTGAGGAATTGATTTTCGTTTCTTCTTTCCAGCCTTGTCTTCCTTGCTTCCAAGGCTGAGTAAAAAAGCATATAAAGCAGGCGTACGTTCAACTTTCGGATCGTTCCCTTGTAAAGAATGTAAACATGACACGTGCGGATTTCGATTTATAACCCCTTGTGTCAGTTCAAGAGGTCACGTTATTGTGCATGCAGTTGTACCGTACACTCCAATGTTACAATTTTTCCTTGAATTTATTATTATTTTTAATGTTTTTCAAATAGAAATCATAAGCTGAGAATTACTAAGAAAATTGTATGGTAATACTGCGAGCGTGCACGCTGGTTCTGTTTCATTTTTCAAGAGACTTTTCAACACATAAGGTGATCTTGATGCTTGCTTTCTTCTAGTACTTTTGGTGGTCTTGTGCATGGAACGAAGGGACGTATTTGCAAGTTCAACTCTTTCCCTTGTCTATTTTTGAATGTGAATGCAAGATGAAGCAACTTGTCTGCACACTCTGCATTTCCACGCACGACACAAATTCCTTTGCCATTTTCCCTGCGAGTCTTCCAAGAAAATCAATGCCATTTTCTGTTCGTTGAATAGTAATAAGTGGCCGACAGTACCAGAAGCTTCAGCTCTCTTCCCAACATTTGCTTTTGTTGTTATTAAGAAACCAAGTGCTTTCTTGCTTTCACCGTCCGGGTGAAACACAGCCAAGTCCCAGCAACAGGCAAAAATCATGTTTCACAGCTTCTTCCTGTCTACAGTGAGAAATTATTGTTTTTAAACTTTTAAGAGAAAAATCTGTGTCTCACTCGCACAAACTTGCTCCAATAATTATTATAAAATGGTTATTTTCAAAAATTTAATTTTTATTTCACAAGACAATTGGGTGGGTGGGCCGGATTACAGGCCTGCCCGATTTTTTTTTCTTAAACTTGTTGCAAGTAGCCGGCCCACCGTTCAGTCTCTGCCACTATTCTCTTCCAAATCGCAGTGATTCGGAGGGGACAGGCCGGCTCTGTTTTCATCCCCACCTCTCCTTACCTATATATAGTGCTGTTTCTTGTAATCTGCAAATTCTATCCGTCTTTGTCGGCGCGTATTTTTGTTTACTCAGAAACAGAGGAATTTTTTTGTTTCTATTTTTATTTCGAATGTGATTCTTTCTTTGTTTTAGCTCCAAAGGAATGAATTGGGAAACTCTTTTACAAGAGATTGTTATTGGCAAAGTAGTTTTAAGGTTTATTAGTTAGAACATCAAAATTAATTGTGGTTCTTCTTCGTAAAGATATGGCTGCAAGTTTGGCTTCTAAATGGTCTCGTGGTATGCGATCTTTGAGCTTGTAACTGGAATATGTTAAGCTGTATTTATACTTATGCAATTTGGAATGTCAAATTCTTGTTCGCTTCTACGAGTTCTTTGCTACACTGTGTGGTTATACAAACTAATCCATAAATTTTTTTTTAATCTATTTATTTATTTGGGAGTCTTTGATTGTTGTTAGGAAAGACATTAAAAAATGGCGTTTTCTCAATTCCATGTCACTACAGATTAGTAAAGATGCTGGTTAGATGTTTTAAAGAAAAATAAAATCCTAGAATGCTTGAGGTCGGATGCTTGTTGGTCATACTGTTTGGTAGAAATATAATTCCTTTTTCATCTCGTTTGATTTAAGCATGCTGTTTGAACTTTTGAGTTTATTTAAATTGGAATAAGAAGAAAACACGAATAGCTTGCCAGTTTGATGAGAGAATTACTCATTCACCTGGGTAGAGCTTAGATGATTTACATTCTGAATGGCTGTTCTTTGTTTATTACATAAATGTAAATAAGTTCCATATAGCTGTTAATGATCATGCCAATCTGGTTCATACATCTCATAGAATATTTCAACTGCATTTCGTCCTGCTACCACTTATATTGTACGATGGAAAAAGGAATTAAATTCCACTTTCTGTGCTAGTCATTTATTTTTTTTTGCCCTATTTTGAATCTTATTTGGCAGGTTGAAAAACAAAATTAGTAGGTCGTTCATTGTTGGGAGGCCGTGTGAACAAACAGTCTGTCTGGGTAACTGAGCGCACCAAATGAGATGACATGTGTCAATTTCATGTCTTAGGTGAGTCTTAAGCTTATAGCTGCAACTTTTTAAGACAGCCATTTTGTTTGCCTGATGTTACGAACTGTTATAGTAGTTTTGGGTTGTTAGAGATTCGAGGAGTAATTTGCAGCAGTATACATAAATAGGTCAAAGGTCAACTGAAGTTGATTTTGTCATGCTATTGTTATGATCTTTCTCCTTGATGCAACTTATGTACATTTGTGCCTAGTTTCTTGGAAAGAACTGAAACTTTCTCATTCATTTTGATCAGTGCAATATCTGAACTATTAGCTAGTTTCATTCAATAACTTCTAATATTAGTCTTGTAGACATGACCTTAACATGTGGTTTGCCTGCTGCAGCAAATCACTCCCATACAATTGATGATTGTGAATTGTGGAAAGGAGTGCGATTGGGGGACTCTGTTGCATCGGTTAAAGAAGCTGTGCTGGTGATAAGTGAAGAAAAGAAAGGTTGTGTATGGTCTGGTTGTTTGTGCTGCCATTCACCAGGGATTTTGCAGTTGGAATGAGGTCAAATTTGATGACAATGCTGTAGTACTTGGTCAACAAGCATGACCAGCCAATGGGGACCAGAGTATTCGGGCCAGTCCCACACGAGCAAAGAAAGAAGAAGCGCATAAAGATCCCCATTCTGGCAGAGCATATTGCTCGAGGTATGGTTTTGTGATAGATATTGATGGTTAAAGAGCTGAAATTGACAATATTTAGGCTTAATTATCAGCTTCTAAAGCAAAGCAGTCAATTCCCATATCCAAATAATATTTTTTTCTACAATATTTTGTTCTATTAATATCTTTGTACAACTGATTAATTGATGCACAGTTTCATTTTCTTCGTTGCTGAAATATATTGCTGTAGGGATTAGCCTTTGCATTATTCTTTCGAGTATTTGCTTTATGTGAACCACAATTTGATAGCAGTGATCTCCTTCATACGTTGAAAGTACTCATTGCAGCGGATGTCCCAAGTTGCTGTACAAATTATTATAATTTGCAGTTCATGTAGGAGGATTTAATTTTTGAACATTTTTCTTCAAGTTACTGTGATGCTATGTGATCTTCCGTGCTATGTTGCAGCTCCTGCTCATCTGAAAATTCACCCTAGTAAAAAGACTGATTTGACCATTTTCTTGCTCATTCCCTGTCTGCAACTGTTACCAGTGGAATTTAACTTTTACTATATATTATCCATCGAATCAATTAGTATTCATAAATTAATTATTAACGAATAATTTTGTCTGGTTATTGAGTATTGTTGTTCGAATACTACCAAACCTTGAAATCTTGGTTAAAAATATTGTCAAATCAATCACTTCATCATCGATTTAACCGGAAGGAAAGACCGGTCTTGCTACCTTGAGTTGACTTGGTAGAAATCCTGAATTTCAATTTAGGTTAACTAACTCCACCATTAATCTTGAAATTTGTTGTCTCATTTTATTATTGCCAAGAACTTTTACCATTGGTTGGTAAGGGGGATTCTGGTGCCATTCCTTCATCCATTTCCCTTCATCAAATACAAAACTTACTCCAAGATAAATTTTAATTAAATAGCAGCGGATCTTCATTCTTTAGCTTGCCTTCAAAGGGTTAGCATCAGATTACCAAATAAGTCGGTTCGCAGCACTACACCAGAAACTGACGACTGGCAGAGTCATGCAAGATTCAAGATCCAACAAAGAAATACGATAGAAAACATACTTGTAGTTTAAGAGAATTCGAATTCGAATTCGAGAGATGTAACTATTCCCTTATGTCATCTCTTTTATTTTTCGCACAACTAATACAGTGAAGCAGCTTCTGTTTCAGAAACCAAAGTTTATGGTTTTGCGTAGGACAGAACCAATCTCCTTCTCATATTATTCTGTGTTTCAGAAAACCCGATAGTCAAATTCACCTTCTAAAGCCGATGCCGAGGGCGCTGGATTCTTCAACATCCTAGATAGACGTACGTCATCACATTCCCGTCTTCTTTGACCGATATTTATTCTGTAATTTAATCCCTCCGCATCTGCAACTCGGATAAACAGTGCTTATATTTCCTCATTTCAGTATCATTTTTTTCGGTAGCTCTCCTACTATGCATTGGCAGATGACACGACGTTGTATGATTAACGTTTCCGGGTACAATCTCCGTCAAATTCGCCGTGGT